>CM053783.1:109259752-109859752 GCA_028749045.1 Cupressus sempervirens
TTTTACCTACAGGAAACTTACATAAATGCCAAGTTTGATTTTTTAGCAAGGATTCCATTTCATCTTTCATTGTAAACTCCTACTAAATCTTAGTATCCACTTGCACAACTTCATCCATACATTTAGGTTCACCAACATATGTTAGTAAAATAGAGTACAAAGAGGGAGAAAATATTTCTAGAGGTCTACTTAGCCTTATTGATTGTCTAACATTTACTGGGGTATGTGCTATTTGTTTTTGTGGTTGTTGCAATTCATGAGGAACTGTTGGAACACCATCTTTTGGAGTATCATCTAGCAATACATAATCATTTTATTTCTTCTCATGATCTTGCAACAAATCTTTATACAATACTTTCTCATTGAATATGACATCCCTGCTTCTTACAATTTTACAATTTTCAAAATCCCAATGCCTATAACCAAATTCATCAATGTCATATCCAACAAATACACATTTCTTTGACTTAGCTTCTAGCTTTGTTCTATTTTTAAAATCATTATGTGCAAATGCTTCACAACCAAAGGTTCTGACAAAATAATAACTCAACTTCTTACCAGTCCATGCTTCCTCTAGAATACCATAGCCCAAAGGAGTAGAGGGACCTCTATTGATCAAATATATAGTAGTATTGATAGCCTCCACCCACATGTTTAAGGGCAACTCATCATGCAACCTCATGCTTCTTGCACACTCCATTATTATCTTGTTCATGCATTGAGCCTTTCCATTTTCCTATGGAGTCCTTGGAATAGTTTTTTCCCTACAAATACCATTAGTGGAGAAATTATCTTCAAATTATTTGCTCCAATACTCACTGCCATCATCAGATTCGGGATATTTTAGCTTTTTACTAGTCTCATTCTCAACCAAGCATTTCCATTTCTTAAAAAGTTTGAAATACATCATATTTCTGTCCTAAGGAAATAAACCCATACTTTTATATTTGCATCATCAATAAATATAACATAATAATGAGAGCTACCAAGGGAAGATACTTGATCTAGTCCTCATACATTTGTATGCACAAGCTCTAATTTCTCATTCTTCTTTTCCTTCCCACTCTTTACAAAACTCACTCTCTTTTGTTTTCCATACACACAAATTTCACAAAAATCCATATTAACACATTTTAGAACTGGTAAAACTTTATTTGAATGAACTAATTTCATATCTTTCTCACTTATGTGCCCAAGTTTGTTGTGTCATAAGATTGTATCAAAATCTATAGTAGTTGTTTGTTCTCCCTTCTCAACTGCAACAATTATTCCTGAACATTTATTTTTATTTGAAACAATTAAAGTAGAAGGAATATTATGACCTGTACAAAGATATAAGGTGCCTACTTTCATACCTTTTGCTACTACAAGGGAACCTTTTGAAACCTTCCAATTTCTATCATTAGAAGTAACTACACAACCCTCATCACTAAGTTACCCTACTGAAATTAAATTCCTACTTAGCCTTGGAACATGTCTAACCTTATGTAGTAGCCAATGATTCCCATCTACAATGTAATCTTAAATTTTTCCTTTCCAACAATCTAATAGGGTTCATTATCCCCCAAATAAACAAGCCCCAAATACACTTGGACATAATGAATAAAATAACCTCTATGGGTGTATAGCATAAAATCATTAACACTTTCTAATGAAAGAAGCAAAGCATCCTCTTTCGATTTGTTACTTACCACATTTACCTCCTTGTTCCCTTCAAGTTTATCTCCTTCATTGTTCTTTTGAGTCCAAAAATCTTTCTTCTTATGCCTTGTTTTCCCAAAGGAAAAGAAATATCTCTGTCCTCTAGATTGAGAACTCTTTCCCTTTTTGTTTTGCTTCTTGATTTCCCACAGTTTCCAAAACTTTCCACTCTCAATCATTCTACCTCTTCTTTGTGTATTCAAAGAACTTCCTGATGTAGATCCACTTGTGGTTTTGCTATGAGTTTTTTCACTTAGAATAACACCAACCACATCATCAAATTTTAGGGTATTAGATCCAGAAACAAAATTACTCACAGCCATTCCAACTTTCAAGCAAATAACACAAAATGAAGAGAGCCCTAATTTCTTCATCAAAATTGACATTCACATAAGATAATGACCAGTAACTATATTAAACTCATTTAAATGATCTACAATAGATCCACCTTCTATCATCTTCATATTAAATAAATGCTTCATGAGAAATACCTTGTTTGACGCAGAGGACTTTTCATACAGTTTCGCTAGGGTTTGCATCAACTCTTCCATCGTCTTTTCTTTTGCAATGCTAAATGTTAGTGATGGTGCCAAGCATATAACCAAATACTTCCAAGTGTCTTTCTATCTAAAATTTCCTAGTCCTCGTCTATCATAGTTCCTTGTTTCTTGGTTTTTCCTTCTAATGGCTTCCATAAATCCTTTTGATAAAGATAGTCCTCCATTTTCATTTTCCATAACTAAAGGTTATGCCCATTAAACTTCTCAACCTTCAACTTACCCTCATCTATCATTTCTCCCACTCAACTATGAGACCTTCCTGTAGAGTATACCTAAAAAAATGATGACGGTCTAGCTAAAAAAAATTGGCAATCATCTGGCTCTAATACCACTTGTTAGGATTAACCACAAACAGAAATAACAATTACATGCAAATAGAACCAATATCAAAGAATAATATATCACATAGAAGAGAACACAAGACATAAAAATTTAATGTGGTTCACCCAATCTTTGTGCTACATCCACCAACAACAAGTCCAATATTATTATTATCCAGTGATTACAATCTGTAATCCCTTATAGCTCAACAGTGTTGTAAGAAGATACAATATCACCATAAATTATGAAATCCCTAACCATAAGCCATTTTTTACAAGCTTTTGTCACTTACAAAATTAGGGCTAGAGTAAGTCCTCCAATAGAAAAATAGTAGTCAGTACCATTTACAATAGTAGGGTCATTTTTGGCTTTGGGGGTGCTACCCCTGAAAACCCCCAAAGGGCATTGCCCCTTGACCCCACCTTGTACTACAATAGGGAGCACACATGGGGCATTGCCCCTAGACACCATCTTGGGGGTGCTGCCCCTAAACCCTCATAGAAATCATTTTGGGGGAACCACAGCAAATAAACCTCTGAATCTAATTAGGCTCCATATCACAACACAACCTAGTAGTCAAAACAAGACAAAAAAGGATAGAGCCAACACGTGAATAAAAACCAACCAAAAAGGGATAGCACCCCAACCAACTAAAACAAAACACATAGACACGGACAAAAAAACACAAACAACACCAAGACACCAAGAGGACCCTACCTAATATTCTTGAGGAGCTCTGCAACTTGCAGCTTGAAGTGATCTATCTTCTCTACAACATCTTTAACTTGACTAACATTAGTAAAGGAAACTGCAACCATCTTCCCAGTACCTAGCTTTCATCCTTTTACTAGACCCTTCTTTTCTATAAGTAACACCCCCTTGATCCTTTGGAATAGTAACAATGGCATTTTCCCCTACAGCATTCTCTAGCTTACTGAGGAGAGTTTATATCTATCATTGGATGCCTTAAGGATTTATTAGCTCTGATCAACAATGCTTCTCACTTGTGTGTGGATTTATTTCATTCTAGATGATAGGGTTTCTAGAGTTCATCTCTATCACTTTGGTTCTTTAAATCATTTCCACTACAAGAAAAGAATTCATTCCCTTTCTACTTGGTGAATTCTCTCATTTATGGACTTAAAGCCCACAAGAAAAAGGATTCTAGACCTATTATCCATGAGGGTCATATCCTTCTTGGCATTGAGTTTTGTCATGATAACATCACTCTATTTCTATTTCTAGTTATAAATGGAAGAGGGAAATGAAAAGTTCGCCAAGAAAAATGGAAACTGTTGGTGACTCTTTGTTGAAAAAAAAAAGTAGATGTCATCATGCCCGAACTATGGAAATGGATTCTAAGCACAGCTTGGAAGATATGGAGGAGGTCGAAACTCCCTTAGATGGTGACACTTCCTAGACCGCGATTAATGGGTGCTCCTCTAAGAACAAGGATGTTGCTTTAAGTTATAATGACACCTCGGCTCTTGATTCTTCACTTTCTTCCCCAAGCACTGTTAGCGAGCATGGTAAACACTCCTCTTATAAGGGTAAGGACATTGTTCCCTCCTCTAAGCATAAAAGAATTAAAAAAGTTTTCTCTAGTTTGAAGACCAAAGTGGCTATTATCAATGAGGATAAGGAAACTCTAGTGAAAATGGAGGGTATGAATGATTTGAAGGACATCGCCATTAACTTGCCCTCCCATGCCTAGGATATGGAAACTGTTGTGACCCTTGTTATTACTACCCTTACTCTTGATCTTGTGTTTGATGATACTCCTTTAGCCAATAGTGGCCAAGATGATACTAATCCTAGAAAACCCACTGGCCACACCTAGGAACTCATGGAAGAGCCTCGACTGAATGAGTCTTTTGAGGAGGCCTAGGATCCAAAAGATGATGGCAATATCCTGGAATTTCTAAATAAAGCCAAAAATAGAGCCAATATTGGGATGGATCTAGACAACTGAATGTATAATGAAATCAAAAAACTCCACATTAATGTTTCTTCCTTGTAGGATAAGACCCTAAGTTTATAGGCAAAAGTGGTTGAAGAATGCAAGAAGTGGATGGAGCTAGAAGCTTTGGTTGGGAACATCCCAATGAAACTTTAGGAGTACAAAGCCTCCCTCAAAAAGATGATAAAGGATAGTGAAATAGGAATGCAGGGTGTTACTTTGTCCATCCTGGCTATTGTTGCATCAATTGGGAAAGCCTCTCTAGATGAAGCAACTTCAATCAGTCATACTCTGATGATGGATGGTGGTCCAAGTAGATGCACTAGAAAAAGTACTAAGAAAGATGACCTCCAGATCCCTATGAAGAGCATTCATGATTCTGTCAAAGAGGTTGCTTTGCTAGATTCTTCAATATCTGGAGCTATTAAAGAATTGATTTAAGTTTTTGTCTGTTTCTAGTCTTTTGACCCCTACTGGTTTAGTTGAATTATTTTGGTTGTTGGTCCATGTAAAACCAGCTAGACTTGGTTGTTGGTCCTTGCAAAATTAGCCTTCAAATTTTATTTTGAAACTCTAGGTTACTAGTCCCTATAAAGCCAGTTCATGTCTTTGTTACTTTTTGTTTAGGGTTTAGGGTCCCCTTCAGACCTATTTTTACCTAATCAAAACAATGCTTCTTAGAGTGCTTTCAATGTCATTCACCTTATTATCTAGCTCTAGCACCTTAGCCTCCTATTTGTAAAAATCTACTATGTCAATCAAGGATCCCATTATAGGACTGTCCTTCTCAGTAGAATCAAGGATCCTTTGATTAACCATCCTACCATCCAAGGCACCCATCTTGTCATTCAAATCCATGATCTAATGAAATAACCATTTGATGTATTTGAAATTATTCAACATGTTATTTTTGGCATTGTTTAACACATCCATATTTTCATCTTTGCTATAGTCACTAAGAATCAACATAGAATGATCAATAAGGTCCTAGAGTTTAATTTTACTTGGCACTATCTCACCAACCATAAGATTCATTTTTCTCTAGCAATGTTGAGCCTTGTCGAGTTCATATTCATATTCTTCCAAATCATCTTTTTTCCCTTAAAAGGAATAACAGGGGAGACCTCAGCAACCTGGGTGACATTAGTGTCCTAGGCTTCATTAGCCTGGGTGAAATTAGTGTCCTAGTTGATCGCCTCATCAGGAGAAACATCCTTGTATTTTTCTTTAATAAGATTCAATGGGGAATCTGAGACCTTGCTAGCTCCAACATCACCTTTCCCAATTCTCCATTTTTTCCTTAAAGGTTTTAATTTCTTGTTATTGCCCTCTTCTTCATTACTAGTTTCCATATCCACATCCTCCTCATTGTAATCATCAAACAAGATAAAAAAATTTGGCATGTTTCTTGGTCGCAGGGGTTCTAAGGGTTTTCATGACTAGACTACCCTTCTCGTGCTTTCTCTCTAACCCCTCCCCATGCTCCTTCCTAATTTAAACCCCATCATTGCTCATTCTTTTGCCTCTTAATCTTGACTATCCAGTCATTTTCAAATCTCCTTGAAAGGAGGCTCTCTACTCACTATTTCATACATCTAGAGTTCATGCTATTGTCATGCTTTCATTTTGTCATTTTCTTTCTTGAAGCTAAATTAATTCATGGATCGATGCTTTACCATGCACGATTTTGACACCAACATGAAGGTGATGTTTGCTATTATGCACTAAGAGATTTTTATAATGAATTGGTGGAAGATTTAAGAGAAAAAACTTGGGCTAAATATGTAGAATATCACTTAAAAATTATTCCTCAAGAAATTTTGAGAGAAATTCCTATGAAATCAGTAGTACTAACACCAAGCAAATGAATTCAATAGTTTGCGACAATTGACTATGACTAACTCAAAGTCTGAGTGCAAGTTCTTTGAGGTCAAACCATATGCATGATACAATGATAGATCACCTTTGATGGTTCAACACTTTTTTCTTGGGCTTAATAATCACATCATTGGGGGAGTCAATTTATTTCAACCTAAGACTCTCAAGGATGTGGTTATTAAAGCTACACTAGTTGAGTCAAATAAAAATTTGGGACATGGTGGATAATTTGGTGCTCTAGCTAGTGGACCTGCACCTTCAAGATCTAAAGGTAATCAAAATCAAGATAGGTGGTAGTGGTAAGAAGCTTCTTTTTTTCAAGGATAATCAAGGACAACAACAAAATAAGTTCTTCCCTCCAATTCAGTGCAATGGTTCTCATTCCAAGAACTTTTGAGACTTCCAAGATAATAATTTTTCTTTTTAGTAATATTGTGTATGCTTCAATAGAAACAATTCATTAAATTTCTATTTATCTATTTTAGACTCAATCCAATCCCTCTTTACTTTCAAGAACTATTAGCTTTAGATGTTTACTGTCAAGAACTATTAGTTTTAGATATTGTACTATGGGAACTGTCTCTTTATAGAGACTTGTTTGAACTTCAAATCACCCACAACTATGGAATTTTCCTATTATTGTAGTTGAAAGGATGCTTGTTACACTAACCCTGTGAAGATTCCATTCCAATATGACAACCATCTCCAAGCTCAAATATTACAAAAGATGTTATTACAATCCTCCACACAATCAAATATCACAATAAAGAATTGGTAAGAAAAATAATAAATTTTAAAATCTTCTTTTAAAATAGATTACCAATATTCAATAATATATTCATTCAAATTATGAAAATAAGATTACAAATAAATTTCAATAAACTTCAAACTAATTATCTATGTTTTAAATAAATGAAAAGAATTTTATCAAACTTTAAATGCTTTCAATTATTATTTTTATACTAATAAATTACTTGTTTTATATAATCATCATAATTATAGTAATATAAAGGATTTATAAGTTTATTTTAAGCATAAAAAACTATTACACACTAAACTAAACATCTTAGTTATATTCATTTCTCATTTTATAGTATGTTGCACGATGTATACTAGTTGGCATTCTATTTTAAAGTCAAATCTATATTTCATTCCATCATTTTTTAATGTTTTCTAAGGAGGTGTAGCCCTACACTTAAAGCTTTTCCTTTTGTTAAGAAACCCATATCTCTCATAATCCCCACTAACTAGGCCCCACTTTTTACATGATAGGAAAATCAACATAGCATTTAAGCGTATAAAATCAAATGGCACGAATGTATTAGTCCCATTTCGTAAATTGCAGGTCACTCAAAGAGAGTAGCTATCACTTTGTTTGAACCTTATGTTTGCAAACCCACTCCATTGAAAGCTCATTATGATAGACAATTAATCCCTTTAATTCTTGAGATCTTTCAAACAACTACCATGATAAGAAAAAGTAACTACTTTAGCCTTATTTGAAAGGTCAATTCAACAGAAATAATAGAGAATAGAGTTAGTAAATTAACCTGTTTGAATGGTTATAGTTGGGCTCTTTTCATTGTTTATAAAGCCAAGTACGGATAGGTATCTAACTTTCATAATTTATATAAAAACAAGAGCTGCAATGCAGTTCGAGTCCCGCCTTTTTTCAGAAAAATAGAAATGGAGTTTATAACAACTATAAGGTCTTAACTATTTAATATTGTATACTACTCCATAATAGACACATCTAGCCAATATGAGTAGAATCAGAAAAATGCAAGTAGAATCACTAAGTTCAACTATCACATGGTAACAACAGAGAAAAAGTATGGTAACAACAAAGCAAAAGCGTGGTTGTATCAATCATAGTTTAAAATATCATTTTCTGCTACGATCGTTGAGGCAAAAAATAAAGATCTCAAAAAATATAGATAAATCGGAAACCTCTCTAGAAAATATTAAGAGTTTTTAAAATGGCGTAAATTTAATTTTTGTGTGTATGTGCGCGCGCACGTGCATGCGTGCGTGTCTGTGTGTGTGAGACAAAGTTTAGTTTTCTTTTAGCATACATTAACTTTGGGTGTTGTACTAGTTTTATCATTATGGGATCTTTTCTCACCCTCATGCCTCTATGTGTGTGTGTGTGTGTGTGTGTGTGTGTGTGTGTGTGCGCACGTGCGTCTGTAACAAAGTTTAGTTTTCTTTTTGCGTACATTAACTTTGGGTATTGTACTAGTTTTATCATTATGGAAGGATCTTTTCTCACCCTCATGTCATTTTGTGTGTGTGTGTGTGTGTGTGTGTGTGTGTGTGTGTGTGTGTGTGTGTGTGTGTGTGTGTGTGTGTGTGTGTGTGTGTGTGTGTGTAACAAAGTTTAGTTTTCTTTTAGCGTACATTAACTTTGGGTATTGTACTAGTTTTATCATTGTGGAAGGATCTTTTCTCACCCTCATGCCAGTTTTTGTCATCATACCTAGAGAATGAAAGAGAATAAAATGATTAGCATGAAACAAGTGATTGTTTTGTATATTTAATCAATTGACAAATTGAACAATAAAAATGGAAAAAGCTATTATTACAAATTGCATTGTGCCTAAAGCTAGACCACAATTGTGAACAAAATGAAAAAAATGGTCTACAATTAAGGATATTTCAAGATAGTGATGTGAATTCTTCATAGGGGTAACCATTATCCATAAAATGAAACATGTCAAAGACATTATCAAAGAATTTTATGGAAGAAAAATGTCATTTTCTAGGTATCCACAAAAAACAACCATCATAAATTTAGGGGAAAATGAAAACTATTCCCATGCAAGCAATACAAATTGAAAAATGCAGGGAATTTGATTTTCCTTAGGCTTGCTAGTGACCACAACAAGAGATGGAATAGAAAAATACAACTTACCCCAAGATTTTGTGCAAATAGCATCAATAATGTGGGTGACATATAAGAATTACATCAATAATGTGGATGATACAAAAGGGAAGACTTTGTGGGGATATATTGTGTACACCTTTTTGTAGAAAGTGGGATCATAGACAAAGTTGTAGTTGTTTGAGAAGGTCCTAAACCAAAACTCTTCCTTTTTTTAGATTAATCAAAATTTCTTCTAAGAAGCCAAATCATCACAAATATCATTAGTGGCACTTTTTTTTTGAAGCTCTATTAATTCTTCTTAGCATTCATAATGAGATTAGAGGAAGTCGAATTGCATCTAAGACATATCTATGCTTTCCTAAAAGATGACCAAGTGTAGCTAATGGGGGTGTACATTAGATTCTATTGCATGAAGATGCTCTAACCAGCAAATATTTTCCAGTGTTGGATGGAACTATCAAGTGCAAAATGTACTTTTAGAGCTATCTTCTCATGAGAAAAAGAAAGAAAGATATCAAATTTGAGTCCAACTACTTAAAAAATAAAACTCAAAATTTTAATTAAAAGAGAATAAACCATAAAACATAAAGATTTAGGGTCAATTGAATTAAAGTAACTATAGGTGACCAAAGCTATTTTGCAAATCTTGTTTGAGTTGAAGTGTTCCCACATATTTTTAAATGGTGAGCTGTTGTAGATTCTCAAATATCCTTTCAAACGTGAAACTTACAAATATGTAACCCAAATTGCACCAATTTCTATACACAGACTTTTAATGAAAGATGAAGTAAATTTTTCATTTCTCATTTGAAATCAATAGACAAGTAGAAAAAATCATAAGCTTATTCAAATTCATTTGAACATGAATCTTGACCATTTTGCAATTTTATTAGCTCAGACTTGTGGCTCAAAAATGATAAAGTGAACAACAAGACAAATTATTTGACAAATAATTGAGTGTATCCAATCTTGGAAATTGGAAATGAAAAAAAAATGATTCTAATGAATAATTGCACTTGTTGGAAATATGTTTTTATTCCAAAGAATAGTACAAGGTGAGCCTTCATATAATTTTATTACAATTTGTCAAAAGTAAAAATAAAAATAGCAGAATCTCTTTAAAAAATCGCTAAACTCAAGCTCGTGTGGTAACTCAAATGATGAGTGCCTCCATTCTCAAATCCATCATGAGGAAGAGAAAAATTTCATAATACATTTTGAAAATATCTCCTGTAGATCTCCCTGTATCTATTACACACACCCATGTCCAAGTGCCCTTCCAAAGACTAGCAGGCATGTCCAGGCTTGAGTGGAAGAAATTGATTTTTAGAAAATATTGTGTAGTTGTTCTCCAAAGAGTTATAATTGTGCCTTGGGTAAGATCTAAGGAAAAGTTGTTGAAATGCAAAATCAATCGTATAATCTGTTACAACAAAGTGTAGAAGAAAACGACTGCAACTCACACAAACCCTTTGAGATTTGCATTCACATTAGTAACAGTATAGACACTGACTACTAGCACAACTAAAGCAACAAACCATCGTAGCCTTGACTTCCTATAATACACTCCATCACACAAACCACAAGAGTCATGCTCAATTTTGGAATCTATGGAAAGAAAAGAAAAGTAGCCATAGGTAATAATAAGGAAATTTAGAAAAGATAAAGTCATATAAATCTGACAGGAAAACATGGCAAACCATAAAAGGAGAATTCAAAAATAATGTTAAAAAATAGATCTAATAAAACCCAACTGAATAAAACATGAGGCTCAAGTTCATTCCCACAATGGACATATTGGGAACAATAGAGAACCAATAAAGATCCCATAATGGCACATGCTTTGAGGTTGAATGTCTAGCTACATTGGATATAAACCCTAATTGCACTTATAGAAAAATGGAGGTGGTTGTTGCAGCAACAAGCATGAAAGAACAAAAACTTCCTATGACAATGATTGAAAGAGTACCCATGGACAAAATCTACTCCCGTTGTGTATGATTGTATAGGAAATTGAAGGAAAATAGTGTAGACAAGCACAAAAAAGCCCTTTTATGTGCTTCTTTCCTGAGGGATCCTCTGCAACCCAAAAAGGATAAACTCAACATATTCCCTCTAATGGTTAAAACAAGATTCATTCCAAAGAGATTTAGAATACAACCATCAAAAAATAGTAAATACATATAGATTGAACTAATGGAAACAAAAATTGAAAAACTTTTTTTCTTGTTCCATCCAATCAACTTTATTTTTTATTCGTAATCTACTTTTGAACCACCTTTTCTAGTTGGATTTGTACCCACACTCAATTTATAGAGAACATGAGAAAAATAAAAATCTCTCTTGTGAAAAAAATATGGCATGGCTATTGTCTGTAAATTGATGGAATCATTGACAAGGAATGAGACATAGTTATTGTTGGTCATTTTTGCCCCCCATTCAGCCCATCATTGATAACATATTTGAGAGATCTTCAATGGGCTGGATTTTTTGATGTGGGTTAACACGCTTTTCAGATGGGTTAACATCTCGTGTTAACAAAGTTTCTTCATGTGTTGAGTTGGCTCAGTTTCTTCATGTGTTGAGCTAGTTAAACTTGTTCATGTGCCGATTTGGCTCATTTTTTCTTCACATGCTGAGTTGTAGGTTAACGTGCATTTACTCTGGGGTTAACATTATGCGATAACCATTTTCATCATTTCGAGGGTGACTTTTCTACTTTTTTTAAAATCGTGAAATCATTGTTGTCTCTTCAACTAAACATTCAAGAAATGTGTCAACCAATTGTTGCATGATATGTGGTGGATCCTTCTTGTATTGGGCTGCTTTTAATCGGAAGGTGATCATATTTTTGCATCATTGTTGGGGCCCCTTGCAAAGATACAATGGCCATTGGATATGGAAGCATCTTTGGTATATTATGAGTGCATCTCAACCATCCATGGTTATAAAAGAAGATCTTGGATCTACGATTGGGTTTTATTTATCTTTTGGGGAGATTTTTTTGCAGCATTTGGGTCGTCCATATTCAAATGAAGACCTACATCGATGGTTCACACCTTTTGGGGGCAAATCAAGTTTATTCCACATGGGTGAACTCTATATTTTTGTGGTAGGTTAACTTGTGTGTTATCCCATCCTGCATTTTTTTTACAGTGGTGTAGATTTATTTGTTGCAACCATGGCATGTTACAAGGACTATTCTTTAATGTTGAATGAAATTCTTTGGCCTTGTTTGCACGACATCTATTCATCTTTACGCCTCATTAATGATTGTAATGATCAAATCTCATGGGATTTGATTTCCTATGGTTGGGTACATTTGTTTTTCCCTTCCTGTCACTTCATCATAGCAAATTATATTTCATGATCAGATTTAGTTCTAATATTTATTAATTGCTACTCTCTACAACTTGACTCCACTTTGGGTTGGGGTTTGAACTTCAAGTTAACATCTAAGTTATGCCTAATCTCTAAAGGCAAGTTGTTTTTTTGGGTTCTTCTCTGTCTGCATTTTTACAGCAGCATTATGCTATGTAATTCCTTGCCTTCCATTAATGAAATAGTTTTCTTTCTTTACCTCTTCTTGTCATTCATCCATCGTGCATGCATCTTGCCTTTTTGTGGGTGTTTCTTTCTAGTTTTTCAAGGGTTTTATGTTGTGTCCAAACTGTTGATGGCTATTATATCTGTGAACATGTCTTTCCTTTCAACACTTGATTAGTTCTAAACCTACATGTGAGTTCTTGAAAATATAATAGAGCCAGGATCTGTGTATCTAGACTTTTCATTGATGTGTTGTGCATACATGGACAGAGTCATAACCACTATTCTATCTCAATGCATCACCACCCTTTCCCTTTCTGTCTTTTAATTTCAATCTCCTTCTCCCTTTTCCTTCAAAGTGGTAGTGTAGGTGCATCCTGATAGCAAAGGAAGTCGGCCTTCTCCGAAGATTCGACCTTAGAGCACAAGTCCCACACTTGGAGATTATTTTCATGTTACACAAGGTCACTTGAGAAGTAGTTCCTCAAGCAAGGGTGCAAATGTTTGTGTCAACAATCTTTGGCATGCTGGTGGGACATAGATTTCAACCTCATAAGTCTATTGGTTAGCAAGTTGCTTGTTGATTAGCAAGTTACAATCTTATTCACTAAGAATTTGGGTGTTATTCTTAGTGTCATCAAACTTTGGAGACATTTATCTAACATCATGGCGAATCTAGTGCAAATCTACTAGTTTCAAGATGAAATAGTGCTGGTATGTAAAGATCATTCTTGATCTTTTGGTGATTTTCATTTTTTCTATGAAATTGTAATTTTTTATGAAACTCTAACCATGGACCCATTTCATAGAAATAGATACTATTCCCCTCCATATCATGACAATACTATTCCTCAACCCTTATAATGCCAATTTCAATCTCAGCCCCAAGCTATTTATAGTCCTTCTGCTCAAAATGATTACTCTTCTCCTAGCCCTGCTCCATTAGTCCCAAAATCCCCATTTAAAGAGCTTAAAGATGTGGTGTTGGAATCACAAAGAAAGATGAACTCATGGAATAAGAAAATGGTCAAAAGCCATGAGCAAGTGTTAGACCTTGATAGGTGACTTGATGAGGTTGCAAGGCAACAAGAGATTCAAAAACAGCAAGAGGAGATGGCATACTAGGCCTATCTCCAACAAGAAGAAGAAGAAGAGAGGGAGAGATAGAGACATTTTGAGTAGAATCTTGCAAGGCAAGTTGTTGCCACAAGAGAAGAGGAAATGAGGCTCCAGTTAGCTCATTTTTAGACTTGGGAAGCAGAGGCAACCTCTTCTCCAAAATATTTCATTCCAAGCTTTAAGAAACCCCCTCCATTACAAGAGCTTGCTATTGTAACCCCTCCACGATATGTGCGAGAAAGTTGGTTGGGTCATGAGCCTTCCACACCTATCACCATTTCACTCTTTAAGAGTGGACCCATTGTGTGGACTCTTGATGGTCCAAACATGGAGTTTTTGGAGAGTGAAACAAAGCCCACAAAGATACCATGGGAGGAGTTACAACCTATTGAGGATGACAAAAAGGTAGCAGTTGAGAAGAAGGAAGAGGATCTAATCCTCTTATTTGTTGAACTTCCCTCTTGTATTGAGGAAGAAAAAGAAGAGAAGGTTGCTCCTTTCTTTGAGGAACAAATCATGGCTTTTGAGCCTTTGCAAGAAGATGAGGATCTGTTGTTGGAGAAGGAAGAAGAGAACCATTTGTTGCAGCAGATAGTCCTCCATGATGTGGAGGATGGAAAAGAGAGCCTCGAGGATAGCTTTTTCCTTGAGGAGGAACATGTTGATATGCATGAGTTTACCCTTAAACCTATGCATATTATTGTAGCAGAGCAAGAGGATTCTGATGAGGAGACTTTTTGGGATGAGTTGGAGATGTTTTGTTCATTCCTAGACATGAAATAGTCCAATCCTTTATCAGATAATCATGATTTGCAGCAACAGCAAGTGGAGAACCACACCATACCAGTAGCTCCAGAGGAGGTGGTTTATGAGCAGCATGAAAAAGAGATGGAAATTTTTTCTTCACAAGAAGAGGAGGTGCCATTTCCAAACCATCATGATACCAAGGTTACAGAACACAATGTGGTCAAGGTTGATTGCTTAGACCCACTACCATCAAGAGGATGCCTCATTAGGCATCTAGCTCTGCAACAAAACAACATGTTGCCCCCAGTCATGCTCAGTCTAGAGTATGTTTTGCTCCACAAGGTAATGTCCTAGTGCTAGAGAGCTTCATTCTTATTAGCATTGGGAGGAAGGCGTTCCATGCAACAATATGTTTTTCATACTTGTTGATTCACTTGGCTGCCCTTATGCATGGTACAAAGAATTCAACTAGTGAGGAAGAGAAGTTATTTTAACAACCCAGTCAATGGCTTTGTTTAATTTTTTGCATTATGAATACTTGTACATACTAGAGTAGGAGTGTCTTGTTTTCCAAGAAGTGCATCAGCACATTTGCTCCTTCTTCTGGAGTTGTTCTAAGCTTTCCGGAGCTCCTTGGAATTTTTTTTTTTGTTGGTTGCAGAATTTTGTGAAGTTGCAAGTGGGATAACATGTCAATTCTTGGTAGTGACTCAATACCCAATGGATTGCTTAAGGCCACTAGTCTATGCTTAGTAGGCAAGCATCCCCTCTGAGTCACCAAGAATGTTGGCTATTTTTTCCCCCTCATTCAGCCCATCATTGCTAACTGATCTAAGAGATCTTCAATGAGATGGATTTTTTGATGTGGGTTAGCACACTTTTCAGATGGGATAACATCTCGTGTTAACACTGTTTCTTCATGTGCCAAGTTGACTCTGTTTCCAAATGTGTCAAGCTAGTTCAGCTTGTTCATGTGCTGACTTGGCTCATTTTTTCTTCATGTGTCGAGTTATGGGTTAATGTGCATTTTTTCTGGGGTTAAAATTTTGCGTTAACCATTTTCATCATTTTAGAGAGTGACTTTTATGTTATTTCTAAAATCACAAAATCATTGTTGTCTCTTCAACTGAACATTCAAGAAATGTATTGACCAACTATTGCATTCCACGTAGTGGATCCTTCTTGTGTTGGGCTACTTTTGATTAGATGGCAGTCATATCTTTGCATCATTGTTGGGGCCCCTTGTGAAGATACGATGATCATTGGATCTGGAAGCATCTTTGGTATATTATGAGTGCATCTTAGCCATCCATGGTTATAAATGAAGATCTTGGATCTACAGTTGGGTTTTATTCATCTGTTGGGGAGGTTTTTTACAGCATCTGGGCCATCCATATTCAAATAAAGATCTATATCAATGGTTCACACCTTTTGGGGGAAAATCAAGTTTATTCCAAGTGGTCAACTTTGTATTTTCAACTTGCATGTTATCCCATCCCGCATTTTTTTGACAGTAGTGCGGATTTATTTGTTGCGGCCATGGCACATTGCAAGGACTATTTTTTAATGTTGAGTGACATTCTTTCACCTTGTTTGCATGACATCTAGGCATCTCCATGCCTCATTAATGATTTTAATGATCAAATCTCATGGGATTTGATTTCTTACGGCTGGGTGCATTTGTTTTTCCCTTCCTGTCACTTCATCACAACAAATTATATTTCACGATCAAATTTAGCTCTGATATTCATTTATTGTTGCTCTCTGCAACTTCACTCCACCTTGGGTTGGGGTTTCAACTTCAAGTTAACATCTGAGTTATGTCTAACCTATAAAAGCAAGTTGTAAATACTTTTTTTGGGTTCTTCTCTGTGTACATTTTTACAACAGCATTATGTTATGTAATTCCTTTTCTTCCATTAATGAAATAGTTTTCTTTCATTGCCTCTTCTTGCCATTCATCCATCGTGCATGTATCTTGCCTTTTTGTGGGTGTTTCTTTCTAGCTTTTCAAGGGTTGTATGTTGTGTCCAAATTGTTGATGGTTTTTGTATATGTGAAGATGTCTTTCCTTTTAGCACTTGATCAGTTCTAAACTTGCATGTGTGTTCTTAAAAATAGAATAGAGCCAAGATCTATGTATCTAGGACTTTCATTGATGACTTGTGCATACATTGACAGAGTTGTAACCACTATTCTATCTCGGTGCATCACCCCCTTTCCCTTTCTGCATTTTAATTTTAATCTCCTTCTCCCTTTTCCTTCAAACTGGTAGTGTAGGTGCATCCTAATAGCAAAGAAAGTCGACCTTCTCCGAAGATTCAACCTCAGAGTGCAAGTCCCACACTTGGAGGTCATTTCCATGTTACACAAGGTCGCTTGAGAAGTATTTCCTTAGGCAAGGGTTCAGAATTTTGTGTCAATAGTTACTACTCTCCAAAAACTATTAGATATACCACCCTGACTGATAAATTTTGGAAAGTGGAAATAATTGATGAAGCTCAAGGATCAATACATAAAATGTAGAAAGATGGTCATTTTCTAACATGTAGACATATACTAATGTAATAGATGGATTTTGTGACTCTCAAAAAGAAAAAAATTGTACAACTTATTTATAGAAATGATTAGCTTCGTCTTTTTCTATCACTTGCAACTGTGATTGATGGTCGTTGTGAAATTCATGGAAAAGTTAAGGACACAAAGTATTTATTTAAATACATGTGTATGTGTGTTAATATATATGTGTGTGATGGTTTATGTAAGACATGAGATATTTCTGGAGTAGATTCACTCAGGAATAAGATGCTAGATGGAGGCTTGGCCCCTAGTGTTGTAACTTAAATCTATATGATTGATGCTCATTTTGAAATTTATGGAATAGTAAAGAAAATGAAGTGTGTTTTAGCTTTCTATTAGGACTTGCAACATATAGATTAATAATAAATTTATCTATTTTGAGGAAAGTTAAAGACAAAAGTCCCATTGAGGCAAATAAAGGAATTAATGACATTATCCACAAGGTTTGAGGGGGGTGAATTTGCATAGGAGCAACAATTAATCATGTTGTGGTGGATGGAAGTTTTGTCATTTCATGAAATTGTGGGTGGAGTGCAACAAAATCTTCCAATTTCCCAAGTTTCACACCATAGCACAATAGTTTTTAAGAAGGAAAATAGGGCACTGGTGTCTATATCTTACATGACTTATCAAGCGATCACTAGAGCACAATTTTCCATGTTTGATTGAAATGAACTACAGGCAAAGAATGAAAAATAATTCCTACCAATCAGAGAGACAAAAATAGTATCTAGAAATCATCTAATCAGAATACGAAGATAATTTATAAAACATTTTTATTCACAGAGGAGATCATCAAGGCATTGAAAGAGTGAACCAAGCTTCTTCTTTGCTTGTTGTAGTGGTTGTACAATTCTGGAGATGCATTGTAAAAGCTCAAAAGATTGCAAACGGAAATCATAGCACTAGCACATCTATTTTGGAGTGTTGGCTTATTGTAGAGGTCGCTTAAAGCCGCCCTTGCCTCCAACATATTTTGGAAATTTTCATACATGTTCTAGATTCTATGGGAGGTTTTTTATTTTGTGGGATGTGTTAGCATGAATATTGGTGGTATTCCTTTGGGGGGGTATCCTAAGCATTGCTAGAACACTTGGGGAGATTGTTAGCATGATTGACATGTTGCATTCATGATTGTGTTTGTCATTGATGACAACAAAGGAATAAGTCTATGAAGACTGATAGAGCAGCAGACAAATTCCTTAGTTGTACAGACAATGTTTTGATTTTATGGTGATGCATGTTCATGGACGTGTTTAATATGGTGTCCTGATGTTAAGGTTAAGTGCGCAGTATCTAAGTCCAAGATGTATGGAAGATATGCCCGATTTACAAAGAGCAGTATAGAGACAGAGTGCCTAAGAAGCAATTTATGATGATTATATTATATCTTCTAACAGAGATATAATCTGGAGATGCACAGTCAATTAGAGACATAAGACAATTTGATGAGGACATCGGCAAATGCGCAAGCCCTAGTGTTACATGTGTGATAAGTTGTATAGCCTATGAGGCAATAGTGTTATTTTAATAATGAATTAATTAATTATCTTATTATAATTAATTGGGAAAGCCTCAAGGCTTACTCAAGGAATTATTTTGAAGATATCGTATACAGGAAAGATGTTTTTCTTGTTTGTAATGTAGAAGTAATCATTGTATTGAATGTGAAGTGCAAAAAGGAGCAGAGTGTTTGATGAATATGAGGAAGCGATCCAAGGGATTATTGGATGTGAGATTTGTGATCTAGTTACAAGATCAGAAGGAGTATTTTGGCTCCTAATTTAACAGTTTTGAAATTAACCAAGAAACTAGACCAATGCATCTAAGGATAGCAAATTCTTATGATGGATACACTCGACTGCAATCTTGGGCCAACTATAAGGCATAACTCCTTCTTCACTTCAGGCTCTGCAAGAACTAGGCAAGTTAACCTTGAGGTTCTAATATACGGTACCAATGCAATTTAAACATAAATTTGAACCTATTTACCGTAGATTAAAACCCCTTTTTATCTTCTAACACTTGTGCAATGACATAGGAATGGAACAGCTATAGATCATATCCTATGAAACCATAAGCTAAGTGAGGGTTAATTCTTTTCAACCCACTACAAAACATGAAATACTGAATTGACTTTGATTAAAAGATTTGTGCAAACAACCTTCGTCTCAGCCTGCATATGATTTAGTGGTCAGTGCCTTATCCATTAAAATATAGAGTCATTACCAACAAGATGACCTAACTTATTTGCTTTACAATTAAGTTTGTCAACTGAAATCCCCAAATCCCATTCTTATGAAATATCCCCTTGATACACCCAAAAACCCTATGAGAAAATTGAAGCATTTACTTGACCTCTTGAATCAAAAGCAACAACAGATCTAATACACAACTCATCTAACATGTCTTAAATCAAATGAACTTTATTCACTCAATCTCAAAGCTAATGGCATATGAAGAACTAGGAGACAGAATAAGAAAAACTAGATAATTCATTATAAATCCCCTTTGTATTCATCCTTGCAAAGATCGAATACACAAACTGGTAACGCAAAATGAAACTCTAAATAGTTCACATGATCTAGCATCAACTTCCAATATCTCAGAATAACAACTCATGAAAATGAAATGAAAATCTGCACAAGTGTGGGTGTGTGGCCTTAACTATTAGAGCTTAGCTCAATAGATAGGAAGTAAAACCATCAACAACCATAGTTTCACAGTAGAACACTGGAAACCTGTTGGTATCACAGAGGAAACTACCAACAACAACAATGAGAAAGAGAGAAAATGATATAGGAGAAAAGAATTCCCAGATTTGATCAAACAATGACAAGTGTCCCCTTAGAATTCTTTCCCAAGAAGCTAAAAACATCTCTCCAATCTCTCCTCTCAACTACAAAATCAAATCCTCATCATTAGGCCTCTACAAGCACAAAATATCTAAGATATTTGATACGAAGAATAATTGATTTTGATTCCTAATTTGAACTCAAAACAACAGCAAAAAATCAGTTAAAATTGAACTCTAAAGGGATGAAAACTTTTCTAGAATTCATTTTGGCATCAACAGACTCCAATATATGTTCCCCAACTGATTTTGACACTCCATAATAATTCTGCCCGTTCCATTGAGAATACCTCAGAAATTGCAAATCTGCTTGCAAAGCGAACTAGTGAAGACTTGCTCAAAAACTGACCTCAAATCTGAAAAATTCATTTTCTCCTGGTTCCAATGGTATACTATAGTGCCTATTTCAGACAAAAATTGCCCCTTTGGTAGCAATTTGAAAAAATCAAACTTGGGCTATGAACAGAGCATTGAAATCCAAAAATTTTAAAAATTTACATAGTATAAACTATATAAATCATTTAAATTTATTTAAATTTTTCATTTGAAAAAGCATGCTTTGAAACTTCTTTTTAATTTTTACTTAATCTCCCAACTCCCAATGTACTGCTGCCACATGTCAAAATTTGACTGCCTCACAACAATTTGAAACCGTTTTTTAATTAATCTCTTTAGTTCCACTATTTTCATTTCCCATAGCATCGGAGGCATGCAAATTTTGCTTTATGTTCTCACGGTCAGCCTCTTGCTTTACGTCTTTACGACCTCAACGTAAAATCGGCCCCTTCAAAATTTGGTTTACGCTCTCACGCTCAACCTCTTGTTTTAAGTCTTTACAACCTCAGCATAAGATCGAGCCCCTTCAAAATTTGGTTTACTCTCTTACTCGTGCGAATTTCCTCTATGCTTTCATGAGTTCCGCGTAGCATTGGGGATCTTTGAAAATTTGTTTGCGCTCATATAGTGGAAGCTATTTTGTAACACCGGAACTCCTTTATCTTGCCATTTCTGCCCTTACATTTGAGCGTAACCCCATAGAAGCTTTGCAATTATCCTTCACTCGTACGCTAGTCAAAATAGTTTGATTTTTGAGCCCGCAGGTCCCTCCACACATGCCTCAGGATTCGGTGCATTTGAATTTATACATTACAAATTAATAATCACAACCAATGTGGGATTTAGTGGTTTTGCTCAAACCTTTGCACTTTTATACTGCCGATTTCCTTTTTCTTGCAAACACGTCTTTGCTCCCTTCTCCAGCATTATTCCCTTCTCCTGCTAAAGACGTCCCCTCCTTCCAACGTGGACTACTCTTTTAACACCATAGTCCCCTGCTAGATGTCGTGGACACCCTGCTCTGGCTTATATGTCTTCTCCATTTAAACATGCGACTTTTCATCTATCGCTGCCTTGCATTTAGCGTGTGTTGCTTCTGCATTTAGCGTGTGTTGCTTCTCATTGATGTTGCCTTGGATGCCCCTTGCTTGCAGCGTATGTTCTCATTCCTTGCTATGGAGTTGCTGGTAGCTTCTTTCCTAGTTTATGCGTGGGCTTTGTTTTTCAACATGCCGCCTGTGGGTTCTATGTGGTCTGCTATGTATATATGACGTAAAGCTTAGCCTTTTCATGGCATGAGCATTCATTTTTTAGATGCCTCTGCCCCTTTTGTTTATGTGTGGGCTTCCTTTTAAGAGGCGTGATCTTCCTCTGAAATGATTTCCTTGCCTAGTTTGTGTGGATTGCCTCTTCATGGTTTACCTTTAAAACATGAGTTGCTCCTTGTTATAGCTGCGGCTTTGTCTTTTTCTTTGACTGACTTTTTTTCCATGGACGTCCTCTATTCGCATGGTCTGCCCCTGTGCTTTGAAGATAGGTATTGTGGTCCATTTGTATAGAGCTACAAGAAGAGATATAGAAAGAATGAGCACGCCCAAGAGTGGAGCAAGCTGAGCTGATAAATAGAAAAGTATAACCAATGTTCCTACCAACTCTGAAAATGCTCTGAACCCCCAATCTCTAGATATATTTTCATTCACAATATCCTTGAGAGAGCCTAAATCGGAGGTGAGCAATCCTGTCAGTTCACTAGCCTTATGCCTGTCAAAGAACTCCACCTTTTGGACCAAGATCCTGTTGAATATTTGGATCCGTAAGGTTGCCATCACTCTTTCCCATATTGCACTCATATTAGTTATAAAAATAATGGTGAAAATTGGTTCTAACAAATAAAGAGAACACATGGTACAAAGCAATTGCCATAACTGTTCTGAGCTTCTGCCAACAAGGATTTTGAACAATCTCCCAAATTTGCTAGAAGATTGGCTTCCTCCATTTTCACGTGCTCCCGTGTTTCATGCTCAGCATTATCGACATGGCACTGCTCCTTGCAAGAACCTCAAGGGCCCACTTCCTTTTGTCAATTTTCACATCATCAGACTTCCCAGATTTTGGTTCTACCACTTTATCAAGATTTGCATCTCCACAATTGCCAGATTTCTCTTTTGACACAGTATTTTGTAAGGGTCCAATGTTAAGACTAGAATTTGAATTCTCATTATCTAAATAAATTTTGGTCAAATGAATATTTCCAACAATATTATTTAGATTAGAACCCAACATATCAAGCTGGTTACTTGTTACTTCTCCTTTTACCCCTATATTACATTTTCCTGCTTGTAGAACATTTGATTTTGAAAGAGCAGAGAGTGGCTTAATATCATCTTTCCTTGGGAAAAAAGAGTTGTCTGCTACCTATAACCTTGAAAGCATTCGATCATCTTCATCTATTTTGGACTTGTTTTCAATTTTTAGGAAAATCCCAATGTCTTATTAATCTAATAGAATTAGTCGGGCCCCAAAGTGGGTTCGGCTAAAAAAAAATTGTTTTCGAACACTTGAAGCTTCAAACTAGCCCGTTGATTATCTAGCACTAATTTGAATCAAAATCCATCACTGAAATGTCATTAAAACTCATTTTGCCACTTATCTACAAATTGCGACTTTCTGCTAACAGGGCTTGTCGGCTGGCTTTAAAAATTGACCCGAACATCTGACCGAGCTCTAAAATTGAACATATTGATTCTTTGTTCCACACACTTTTACCCTATCAAATCTCGTCTCATGATGACATCAAGGTCAAAAGATATCAACCTCCAAAGTTGCTCAAAATCACCCGCAAACAAACATGTCAGAAATCTAAAAAATGTGTTTGGTTTTGGCTTTGAAAACTAGATAAACTGACACTTGGGGGCACAAAAATTGGGACATTGGTTCACTGTCACAAGGAGAGTATAAGTTTGGGATTTGGGCTCATGACAAATAATAGGACGCATTTGGCGAGTAGTCAAAGTGGGCTACTCAAATTAGCAGACTGGAAATACTGACAGAAAAATAATTTTTGCAAATGGAATTGACTTGGGAAAGTATGCAAATGGATTCATCAAGATGTAAAAATTGGCACACTTAAAGCATTTTCAGAGTACAACATAGTGGTACAATCCATTTAACCTCGCTTATTACAGATTTTGAGGTATAAATCCCAAATAGGGGTGCTGATCAATCTGCATTTCATGACACCAGTGAAACTTTATAAATTGCAAATGGAATTGTGTTTGAAAACTGATCAAACAGATTCGTCATAGGCTCAAACTTGAAACATAACATATCTCTGACCTCTAAAATGCAATGCAATAGGAATTTTATCATTTGGGTCAACTGGTCAAAATTTATGATAGATCAAACAGGGCTTCCCAGAATTTAGAACAAAGTGCATCAGCATGACATCAATAAACAACCAACTTTGAGGGGTTCAAAACCTAGTCAAACGGATTTGAAAAGACTCAAAATTTGGAACATAGGTTCTCTGGTATGGATACTAAGCACTTCCAAAGTAGTAAGTCATGAAACATTTTTGGATGCAAGATATTCAATGACAAACATGGCCTCCTGTTGTTGTTTGACACTTAGGTGAAAATGCAAAATTGACAACTGCTTAGAACAAGACTTCACAAAATGACTCGGAATGGAAATTTATCATCATGGAACACATGGACACACTGAATGAAAATTTTTAGAAACATTAAACACCTCTTATACTTCAAATGGACAGCCAGGTACATGTGCACGAAGAGCATTCCTAGGGGGTTCAAAATGATTCAAAATTTGAAATAGATGCTTAAAATGGGAATGCAATTTTGAAGGCCAATAGAATAGAAGTCCAGTTGATAGAAGAGAGAAAGAGGAAGGAGAAATACTATTCATTTCTATTATTCTTTAAGGAATAGTACATAGATCGTTTGGATAGTGGCTTCATTGATCTTGCCCCTGAAGTTGTTTAGACAATGGGTCCATCAGTCTTCTACAACTCCTAATAGGGTTGGAATCTCCTAATAGGGATTCAAAGTTTCCTATCAAGGACTGGTATGTACCAAATGTTGTTATAGACTCCTAACAAGGTCCATCTTCTAACAAGAAATATTTATATTAGTACATCATCTTGTGGGTACCATCCCCATCGGGGTTTTCCCTCTAATCAAGGGTTTCCCTAGTTAACGTATTTGGTCTTATTATGCATGAGTATCTTTTTGTGGTTTATGATTATATTTCTCACATGGTTAAGTTTGATAAAGATTGATAATTGTGATAATAGTTGGATAACTGATTCACACACACACACACCCAGTTATATTGGTGGACTATATATTGTAATAGGATGACATAATTTCATGTGCAATTTCTATTTCACAAGTGCCCAAAGTAAGAGGAATTTCCTAAGCTATCACCTATGATAGAATTATTGAGAATTATAGAAAATAGAGAGAACACAAATAAGTCCTAATAGATGAATTCAACAGAGTTACCACAGGAATGCACAAATACTGAAAAATTGAACAAACCTTTGAAACCGTATTAATATTGTGATAATGAACATAATGTCAAAGACAGAGCACATTGCATCCCTCCACAAGTTATCATCAAGTGAATACCCTTGGATACCCTTGATGGGAATATGACACACAAAAGGCCATGTATGTGTGTCTGCACATAAAACTGAAAAAATTCATCACCCACAATTTTTCCATTAGGAACAATAATAAATTCATAGTAGCACAATTAAATTTGTTGTAGCATACCAATGTTCCAACTTCTATTGGCAATGAAATTGTGACTTTACTAGATCATATCACATTACAATGTATCAAAGACCTACAAAATTTGTAGTAGAGGGAACGATATGGTTTGATGCAAAGTCTAAAGGATCTAGACTTATGCTTAAGAGCATGCATACATGAAAAATGTAGAGTCATGCAAACCACATACCCCATGGTCTCTAGACAGGTGGATTGTTAACAATTTTTACCAATTTTGTTAACTTAA
Organism: Cupressus sempervirens; assembly: GCA_028749045.1. Lineage (NCBI taxonomy): Eukaryota > Viridiplantae > Streptophyta > Pinopsida > Cupressales > Cupressaceae > Cupressus > Cupressus sempervirens. Next base: position 109,285,282 of record CM053783.1, read on the forward strand.
AAATAAAAAATTGTTAGAAAGGTTAATCTTTCCTTGGATATATTAATTGGGATATTCCAAGGGTCCCTAAATGTAGTTTGTCCTCTTGTACACATGTGGAGGACATGTCATTGTTTGTCCTTTATTCCACATGTAAGGACAACTCTTGTTTATTTCTTTATTTAGTTTATCCTCCTTAAGAGGATTGTGACACTTTGCACACACCTATTATGAATGTGGCATTCATAGAAATGGGAGTTACAAATGCAACTCCTTTCTCATCTCTATATAAGAGATGCTCCTCCTTCTTTCTTCTTCACTCTTATCACTTTGATGTTATTGTATTGAGCTATTTTGCTCCAACACTCTCTCTCTCTCTTCTCTAGGCATTTTCCTTCATTCATAATACTCACAAGGGGTTTTCTTTGCTTTCCCCTTATAAATCCTTGTCTCCATTGTTGAACCATCTTGGTGTATGCTCTTGGATTTTGCTTATCTTATGGTAACATTGTTTCACACTTAACTTACTTGGATTGTTTCTCGTTCCTTGCTCAATCTTATCATTTCTTACAAAAATATTACTAGAAAAAATAGTGATGACCAATCATAAAATTTTATAAAATACAAAAAATTATGTTTTAATAGAAATATTTCAAATGACCATAGGTTAAAATATTGGAGCACAATTCTCAAATTCTCCACTTGAAAGGCAGGACTAATAATGCTTTATAATGATTCCTAGTATGTTATATAATTTTGTTGGCTTTATAATGATTCCTTCTATATGATTCCTAGTCCATATGTTATAAGGTGAGACTTTCTTGCCACCATTGCAAAGGTCTGTGTGGAAGGTCTTGAGAATGCATGATTTGAGATTTCTTAAGGTTTTGGGTTGCATACTATTCTTCTAATCAATATTTGTATATTTGTGTGTGTGTCATCTTGTATTAACTATGGGATTAATGAGGTTTATAATGGTTCCAACCAATTTTGACTCAATATTTGATGTTGGTGTTGGAGTTGTTGCAATAGATGCTCATGGCATTGTCATCAAACAAATGCCCTCACAAATTCATCCCAAAAGTATTTAATGAGGTATGCCCTCACCTAATTTTGTGCTTCATGTTGAGGATATTAATAATGCATGTGAATAGCTAGAGAAATATATATTTATAGGTTATTTAGGTAGAGTCCCTCCTAAAATCTTGTTGCAAGAGTGGGTGGCCAAAGCCTGGGATCCTCATGGAGTTTGGCTTGATGGCATCCAAAGCCTTACCAAAGTTTTTTGTTCATTTTTCAAACCCTTCGCATTTTGAAGCCATCCCCTCTCATGGACCTTGGTCTATCTAGTCTTTCTTGTTATTTTTGCAACACTAGTCTCAAGAATATTCTGTCTCAAATGAGAAGAAATTGAGGGTTCATGTGGGTTAAGTTCCCTAGTCTCCCTTTGTCATGTTAGCCTTTTTGGAATATTAGAAAAATAGGATGTTGCAGGGTGGGGGGGTGGGGGTGAATCATTATCCTCAAAATTTAACCATTTAACAAATTTTAGTGTTCTCCTTGCTACCTCTATCACTCAGTAAATACTAAACATTACCAAATTACTTTACAAGTGAAAATAACACACCTAATCTAATGATCTTCAAACAAAAGTATATAATAAAATACTCATCACACATAACACAATCATTTTGGTCATGCAAAAACCCTTGGTGAGAGGGAAAATTGTGGTGGGGATGGTACCCACAAATCTATCACTACTGCAGTAAGAGGGTGCCTTGTTAGGGTTGCAATGTTTTGTCACTTCTGATGACTTATGTTGTTAGGAATATATAATAAGATCAATTAGATCCACCTTTCATAAGGACTTTCACAACACCCTTTAAGTGTGTAATCTATTAAGATATTCACATTAGACTATTAGGTCTACATTTTATAAGGGTTTAGAATTACTACAATGTTAAGAAAGTAGTAGTAATAGATCAGTATGATAGAAACTTGTGTTGCTTGATTAGATCTCAATTTCGCTTAATGTATTGTATCACCTCATGTGATTGATCTTCAAAACCTCTTTCATTACTTAAGATTTCTAACCTTTTATGTGCTCAATTTTGTCCCCTGTCATAAAACTTCTTGATTCTATTCCCTTCTCAATCACAACTGGTAACAATGTAAAAATTGTTCCACACGAGGCCTTTTATAGTTTTCTTTTGTATTTGTGATAACTGACCTAATTAGGGTTTAGGAACCCTCTAGAATACATCTCATATCAAAATCAATAATCTAGAATGATCTCTATTCCATCTTATCTTTACTTCACTCTTATTGGTCTCATATGCCTTAAAATCATGAAATAGTTTCTCACAAACTCCGAGAAATATTTTAAAATATTTTCTTTGAAATGGGTGAATCCATTTTCTTGCTTGGTATAGCGAATTCACATCAATCTTTGTGCCAATTCAAACTCTTATGTAGCCTAAGTATTACTCAGTAAGTATGTTCTTCATTCTTCTATTATTCGATGGAATTTACTGCTCAAGTATAATAGTTCTACTCGATAATCTATTTGACTTAGTATATACTTGTGCTTGATGAGTATACAAGCACTCAGTAACAACTATATGCTTGACCTTCTCTTCTTTCATGCTTAGGCTTTACATAAATCGATACTTGTGTGCACCAACTTGCATTGACATAATTGTGTGTTTATCTTTTGACACTAATTGGCAATATAGTATTCATAGTTACTTATTGGAGTAACATTCTCCCCCTTTGAAATTAGTGGCAAAAAATTAGTCTTCAGATAGCTAGGACATATACACAAACTGATACAAAATCCCCCTATATACATGCTCCTTGGGTAATGAAGTAGTTTCAAAATCTTTTTCATTTTTTTTTTTTTTTTTTGTAGCACTTGTTCCTTATATCTTCATATATAACTATAATTCAAACAAATAATATACATATATCTATCCCTAGTTTTTTTACACTGATGTCAAAAAGTATTTATCTTCAACAAAAATATTAACTTACCTTGGATGCAATCCAAAGTGATCAATGAATTCCTTGTATTGCTTCAGCATGATAGCAACAATCTTATCCTGATTTTATCTTATCAACTCAAGTAATTTTTGCTCAACCTATGTTTGAGTAGCTAGGGTAGACATGTGAGCTACTATTGAAAGGCTCAGGGCAACAATTAACTCCTTAACAGTCTTAATATGATGTTACATAACCTCAAGATGAGGTAACAACAACCCTTAAATCTTATTTATTTTTGCTCTCATTTTGTTCTCTTCCTCTATCAAACCATGTTGAAAACCAATGGGAAATCTCACTCAGGAATAATGTACAGATGATGTACTCAATTCAGCAGTGAAAGTATCAACACTAGACTTTAAATCAACATTCACCTTTTATAATTTGTCATTTATATCATTAGTGAGTGATGGAATATCACATAATTTTTGTTAAAAAGAAATGACATTCTACATTGCTACCTCCAACTCGATAATAGTAGTTGACAACACAACTTATTGAAGTGCAATGGTTGTAGACACCTTCCCCACAATTTTATTCTTGAATTTCTTCTCTGCCCTTTGCATTAGCTTTGATAGGGTGTCAATATTTTGATTATTCACTTTATTAACTATCCATACAAGTTGATCCAATATTGGAGCATTCTCATTGATTGAGATGTCAAGTACTGCTTCAAGTAAAATATCCTTGACATCATGTAGAACTTGCTTTTGTTTCTATTCGTTCCTCAACCTTTTTTTATCCTTTTCTCATTCATAGATCTCGATATAGATTGCCATTTTCTAATCATCCAAGTGTAGACACCCAAAAATTGGCAAAGACTTAAATCATGTATTTTCGATCAATTAGTGCAAATTAAAGAGAAAATCAGAAGAAACACAACAGACTTTCAAATCAAAAATCACATCAAGTCATTAATCACCTATCAAATAGACAAGACCTAAATCAACTTTAAAAAGGGAGAAAAACAATTCAAATTCATTAAAATGAAATGCAAAAAAGGAGGAAGAAAAAGACAAAGTGTTGAGAATAAATAAGACATTTATTAAATCAATAAAATCATTTATCCTCACAAGATCGAAAATCTCCCTTTTTCATTTTAAAAGAATTAGAAATATCCTCAATTATACTCAAAATCAAGTTTGTTGGACTCTTCCTCCTGGTCTCTTATGAGATATTTTCAATTTCACTCTCACCCCCAATAAAACGTGAAATTCATGATTCTTACCCCAACCCCTTCCAAAATCCTATAAATAAGAGGGAAATCTAAGAGGCAAAGGACCCACGTTTTATGCATCTGCAATATAGGCATATTTGAACTCATAATTTTAGCATTTTCATTGTAGCAAGTCCATAGAATTTTAGCATCATTTTGTGTCATTTAGCATCATTTATTGCATGTTAGTTCATAGCATGATCATTTCAAGAGCATTTCTAGGAGTTGTATTTCGCATGTTATCTGCATTTTAGTCATAGATCTTGCATGTTTTCTTATAGACCTACATTTTTAGCATACTCCAATTCTAGAACTATAATTAAGATGCTGGTCTAAGAGAAATTTTAGCAGTTGTAGTCAGGGAAACATGATATGCTCGTAGAGATTACATTCTGATGATGATATCTTGGATCTAGTATAGTTCATCATCAGTCTGTCTGCATTCTACACTAAGGTTTCATGTAATACACGTTCACACCATGTACAAAATGGAACCCACCATGGGACTAAACTAAAAGCCTCTCTATTTTCATGTTTCTCAGTCTAATCTTTTATTTCTAGTATAGATCTGTGTTTCTTGCTATTCTCTTGTGCAGATCTAATCAAATGCAGGTTCCACAGTGTTCAAGAGACCTCACATTAGCAAGAACAACATTCCAAAGTCTTCCCTAAGCATAGAAGGACTAGATCTAAATCTTCTAACACTTTTGTACTCTATTTCAATTCTTCTAAAAGATATTTTTATGCTTATAAACTTTTTTTTATCGCAGTTAATCTTTTTGTAGTGCATATACATTGTTTTGCAATGCATTTGCATTGTTCTATAATGCATCTACATCTTCTTATAGTGCTTTTGAAGAGTTCTATAAACATTTAATCATCTATATAGCACATATGAAACATCTTACAATGTATTTGATTTACTTATAGCACATTTGCATGATTAAATAGCACTTATAAGGTTTTCTGTAATGTAAATGAGCAGTTCTATAGTGCATCTGGTAAAAATTATAGTTTCTTGAATCTAACTTCCAGATCTGAATATTATTTGCTTATAGGTACCTTCTGAGTTAATGAAAAGCTTCTAGATTGTAGACAATGTGTGGTAGGAATGAAGAGCCTCCTAAAAGTGCCTAGCCTTTGCTAGCTCCAAATCAGGTAGGTTGACGTCAACTCTTGTTGATTAAAAGTGTGGCATTTCTAGGTTTTCAAACATAGCTTAATAGAAGCATTCAATCTCATTGATCTAATAAAAAAGTAGGCCTATGCTCTCAACTCCTTCGAGTTGATCAGAATGCCCTACCTTCTATAAAGATCAGTCACAATTGAATGAGGAAAGAACCCACATGTAGTCTAATTAGGAGCTCCTCTATCTTCAGTAGTATAAGGGATAGTAATTGAACCTTTGTGTCTATCATGTTTGGGGAGCCAAAAAAATAGGGATATGCTCTCACTCTTCTTAAGTGATTAGATTCCCAAACTTTTTTGTGACTTCCATTTCTCACTTTTCACTAGGTAGGATTATCTAGCCATAGAAGGGCTACCTCTCGAGTTACCTTAGCAGGGCTGGTGAGAGGGATTGCCCCCTAATCTTACATTCTCAATCAAATGCAAGCCACCTATGTTTGGAACATAGCCTTCCTCTAGTAGTCCCACAAGGGATACCAAACCTCCTTGGCATTGGTGGGAAGCTCTCTGTCCTAGGAGAGGTAAATTTGAACATAGTTGGAACACTAAGACCCACTAGTCACCAGCTTTAGATAACCTTGATAAGAAGCCATTTTCTTCTATTTTCTAGGTGTGTGCAATTTTTCATTTTGTTTTGGTTATACTAATATTGTGCTTGGAAGTTTTTTAAAATTTAATAATGAACACCAGTGTGGATCACAAGCCTTCCAAAAAGAACAAACCTCAAATTGGTATTGAGAAACCAAGTTCAAGATGAAGACATTGTTGAACAACCTTGAAAGTAGCGCATATACTGCATAAAAAAATGCTTTTGAACATTCCTGTAATGCTTATGATCTCTATTTATAATGCATATTTCTATTAAATAGAGCATATAAGCCTTGAAATAGTGCATTTTCCCAGCAAAATAATGCATTTGAACCATTAAATAGTGCATATAACATTTATAATAGTGCATATGAGCAATGAAACAATGCATTTGATCACTAAAATAGCGCATCTGACCATTCCTATGACACATCTAAGAAAAAACATAAAACAAAGGACATTTGTGAGTATAATAATCACAAAAAAACAATCAATTTGGATACCCTTTTCCTTTCTGGTATTTCACAAAGTTTGAGAAACTCTGTATCTGACCAAAAACATCCTTCCAAAATAAGTAGAGCTACAAACATCATTATCAACCCAACAGTTATCATTGCTTAATTTCACACATCAAGTCAGAAACATTTAGAGACATGCATCCGTCCCTTACCTAACTTTGTGAAAGTGAAACTCATCCTATCAACATTTGTAAACACCTTGTCCAACCTAGCTTGTTACCATAAACAAATCACTGTCAACAGGAACCCTTTCCTTTTAAAAAAATGCCTAAGAACTAAAGGAATCCAACTCATGTTTCATGCCACCACATAAAATTGGTATAGCTACAAGACCAAAGTGATCACCTATACGAGTGAGTGCTATAATAGCCAATAGGAGCATCAAACGCACAAAACCTCTAAGTCTCCTCAAGCCTACTACAATAATAGATTGAACATAGGACACAGCTATTCACAAGTCGCCCTTGTTCAATCAAAACTCAAAACCCGTGGCCACAATGGGTTCATCTAACGTATGGGATGATAGAAGTATCGAAACTAAGATCAAAGATTTCCAAAAAAAACCCAACCTTGTTGACATCATGGACAAGATACTCAAAAAACATAAGGAACATTATAAACTAGCATTAGCACAACAAGGTGCAAATTTACCATCTAATTTTGATGTGACCAACTTGAAATGAGATGAAGAAGAGTCACCCCTAGATGTTGTCACACAAAAGTTACAAGACCTACAGGTGGAAATGGAAAGAATGAAGAGGGGAAAAACACAACCCACAGAATTTAGCCTCAAGAAGGTGTGTCCTCTCCCCTTTGATAAGAACATTACATTTACACCTTTCCAACAAAATATGCAGATACCAAAATATGATAAATATTTTGGCACATCAGATCTGCCAGAGCACCTCAGAAAATTCTATACCTTGAGTATGGAATTTGTCCATGACACAACGTACCTGTTGTGACTATTTCCTAGAAGTCTTGGAGGGCAAGCCATGGAGTGGTTCTCTAAGCTACCCTCCAATATCAAAACCTTTGACCAACTAGCTTTTGTGTTCATCTCCCAATATTCTTATAACATCGAAAAGGAAGTTACAATGATTGACTTGTGCAACACAAAATAGCTCCTTGGCAAGTCATTCAAAATTTTCTTACAACGATGCAGGCATACTTTTGCTAAGTACCACAAAGACATACCTAATAAAGAGAAGATTGACATCTTCATTAATAGCCTCTCCAAACCAATGAATTACTAGCTCCAACTCCAAGGGCCTAAAGATTTCAAAACTACCTTGGAAAATGCTACTAAGGTAGAAGAGACCTTACTAAATAATAACATCATTAAACTAGCAAAATATGGTAAGGGCTTTTCAAATAACTCCACGTAGGCTCAAAATCCCTCCAATCGGGCCACCAATAAACAAAAGTTGTGGTGGCAAAACAACAACAAGAACACTATTAATGATGGGATGGTTAAAGCCAACCATGTGAAACCTCAAAACCAATCCCATCTAAACCAATCATATCCTGTTGTCAACAACACTAACCCAAATGCACCCCAACAAGACAATACCCACCCATTCTATCGATGTAATGCAGAAACCCCTTCGATGACCAATCAACAAGTTGCTTACAATCAAGCTCCTCCTCCATGTAGATACCAATATTTTGATATACCCAAGGTGTATACTCCTATCAGAGTGTCTTATGAGAGTGCCTTGCAAACCTTCTTGGCAAATGAGCTCATTGTACTTCCTAAGGCTAAACCTTATGAACCCCAAGTCAAACCGAAATGGTGGAATGGCAAGCACATCCGTGCCTACCATCGAAACAGGGGGCATTTAACAAACAATTATTTTGCCCTTAAGGGGGAAATCCAAAAATTGATCAATGATGGGTTCATTGAAGTAAACAACCTTAGCAATAATGAAGATCATATGGCCTTCAAGAACCCCTTCATGAGTCATGAAAAGGGTGAATCCTCCAAAGCCAATCAGAACACACCCCCTCAAACTAAGGTCAATTACACACATCATTATGATAATACTATTGGCATGATCTCCAAATTTGATGAATAATTAAAGAAAAAATAAAAAGCAATCCTCAAATGTCATTACCTGAGGCCAAGCCTTTAAAGTTATCCTACCAGGACCTATGATAAATCCTGATTGTGCAACTGCAAGTTCCGCCTTGTCCAAGTACAACCTAGTCAACCAGTTACTCAAGACTTCGGCCCATATCTCCATTTTTGAACTATTGAAAATCTCCTTGAAGCATAAGGAAATACTTCCCAAAGCCTTAGTACTGAACAACCTAGATGTGAGTAGATTTCAGAACATGGTCAGCAATCTAGTTGCCCCTCACTGTGTATCTTTTTCAGCCCAAGACATGTCCATCATCCAACCCCAAAACTCTCCTTTGCATATTGAAGTCTTTATCCATAGAAACAGAGTTAAGTGAGCATTGGTCGATGGTGGAACAGCCCTCAATATATGCACACTCAATTTAGAAAAAGCCCTAGGGTATACAGAGGATGTTGTTGACCCAAGAAAGAAAGTTACCATCAAAGCTTACAATGACAAGGAAAGATCCTCCAAAGGAATGGTTATTTTGCCAATGAGAGTAGGACCAGTTGTGAAAGAGACTATTTGTTAGGTCTTAGATCTACAATTAACCTATAACATCCTGTTGGGAAGACCATGGATTCATGACATGTAGGTTGTTCCCTCCACTTATCACTAGTGTCTTAAATTTCCTTACATGGGTCAAGAAGTGACCATACCTAGAGACCAGTATTTTGCACAATATTGTAATAACCTATTTCCTCACAATAGGGAAGAAACTAATACACCAACAGATGACATTAGCCAATCCACAACTACAGACACTTCATGCTCTACCAATCGAAATGACAACCACTCATCAAAGTCAACTTAGGGTAAAGGGAAAGGGGGTGTTTTAGGTCCTTCATTTCCTTCACCATCATCGTCCAAAGACCCTAAATGGTCACACTACAAAGAAATTGATAGATTGATGAAAGAATTTGATAGAAAGTGTAAATTTCATTGCAAAGGGGTGGGTGAGTACTCAATTTCCTTATTTGATCCCCTACTTTCTCCAAGATCTCATGGAAAATCGTCATCCACCAAGCCTTATCATGCACATTTTATTAAAGCAAGTAGCACACCTCCAAACTCAATGGCAAAAATCAATCAACAAAACATTGATTTCTCTCCCCACCTACATGGAAAAGGTTTTGACCTAATGAAAAAGGTGGGATACATGGGAGATGGTCCTTTAGGAAAAGGGACATAAATCATTAAACCTCTAATGGCACAATTCAAGTCCAACAAGTCTAAAATGGGGGTAGGATATGATGGATAAGATAAGACACAAGCCTCTTTTGACACTCATCCTAAGCATAGTGATTCCTCCTCTACCACCTTGGTGTGGGTACCCAAACAAAAGGATGGTTATAGCTAGAAAACAACTGACATCATAAATGAGAACCTATCCCTTTCAGGTTCATATCCCATGAAAGAATCATCTATGAAAACCTCTAATAAGGAAGATGACAATGATTCCACTAAATGAGAATTTGAGTCATTATCCAAGGAGTCTCTTCATGATAAAGAATGTGATGTAGTTCACATACCCACATCTGACAGTCTAGCTACACAAGGAACAACTCATAGTCCAAGACCCACTTCGCTTAGAATTAGGATATAATAAAGCATCTTAGAAGATGATGAACATGTTGAAGAATTTCAATTTCAAACCTTATTTCCTAACTTCTTTCTAGTCAAGGTTGAGAATGACTACTATGAGCCTCTTGCAAGCTCTACTTTTCTCAACACTCTAGAGGAAGCTCATTTCATAGATCTAACAGATATAGTGCATGAGCCATCCAATGAAATCATGTCTTTAAACCCTACTAAACCTATTCCATATTATGAATCATTACCCCTAGTCCATCCCGAACTCATTAACTAGGATATAACCAAACCTCACCACATCCCTCATTTTGACACTAACCATGAAATCTTCCTCTAGCTTAATGTGGTTGAACCATCTCATCGACAAAGAATAGAAGAAAGCCATATAGTTGAGTCTAGTATCAATTACCTTAGTCACATTAGAATAGGTCAAGCATTCCACAACCTCAATGATCACAACCAAGTTGTGGCTGACCTCGAGAAAAAAAAGGAAACAAACAAAAGTGATGCATCCAAAGGTGAAAACCCAACTGTGGCACTTGCAAATGAGGTGATTGATACTTTACCCAAACACTCCGAGGAAAGATCTTCTATTTTGATTGAACCAACAGAACTAGTCAACATCGGCATAGAGCGAGAACCAAGGGTCATTTATTTAGCATAGTCCTTGAGCATAGAGGAAAGATAGGAATTCATCTGCTTCTTTGAAGAAAGATAGATAAACTTTGCATGGTCTTACATAGAGATGCCTAGCTTAGACCCAAATTTAACCCTCCATCATCTCAGCATTTCTCTAGAGGCCAAGCCAATAAAGCAAAAGCTTAGAAAGATGCATCCCCATATCACTTTATTAGTCAAAGAAAAGTTAGAAAAGTTAATCAACACCAATTTCATCTGACCCTTGGCATATGCATCATGGATATCTGACATTGTCCCCATATCAAAGAAGAACAGCAGCATACGCATACGCATCTGCATCAATTCCTGAGATCTAAACAAAGCATGTCCCAAAGATGATTTCCCCCTTCCCAACATCGACATCATTGTCAATCTAACAGTGGGTCATTCCATGTTTTCACTTATAGACAAGTTTTCAGGGTATAACCAAATCAAAATAGCACTAGAATATTAAGAGAAAATAGCTTTTACTTGTGCATGGGGCATGTTTTGTTGGAATGTGATTCCCTTTGGGTTAAAGAATGTTGGGGCTACCTATCAATAGGCCATGACCACTATCTTTCACGATATGATGCATATCTTCATGGAAGATTATGTGGATGACATTCTTGCCAAATCCCATAATTGAGAAGAACATCTCCCCATACTGGCCAAAATATTCACCCACTTAGAAGCATTCAAAGTCAGGCTCAATCCCAAGAAATGCACTTTTGGCATCAAATAAGGCAAGCTCTTGGGATACATTGTCTTGACCAAAGGGATAGAAGTTGATCCTAAAAAGGTACAAGCCATAATCAATATGCCACCTCCAAAGGACCTAAGTTACTTACGCTATCTCCAAGGTAGGCTTCAATCAGTTCATTTGTTCATTTCTCAGTCGATAGAAAAGTGTATACCTTTCACACACTTGCTACATAAAGACATAAATTTTAAGTGGGATGACCAATGCCAGAATGCTTTTGACTTACTCAAAACCTACTTAATGAATCCACCTGTGTTGGTACCTCTTGTACCACACAAAACTTTGCTATTGTACATTTTTGTAACAGATAAATCTATAGGAGCCCTCTAGGTGCAAGAAAATGACAAAGGAAAAGAAGAAACCATCTATTACATTAGTCATACCTTGGTCAATTATGAGCTCAATTACTCTTTTATTGAAAAGGCTTGCCTAGCCATTGTTTTTGCTTCTCAAAAGCTATGTCACTACCTTCTAACATACAAAGTCAAGCTCATATCCAAAATTGACCCCCTCAAATATCTTCTCAAGAAAACAACATTAATTGGTCGATTGGCTAAATGGGTGATGATCCTAGGTGAGTTCAACATTGAGTATGTTGATAGGAAGGCAATCAAAGGGTAGGCTATTGCCAATCAATTGGTAGATGCGCCTATAGAGAGTTCAAATCCCATCCTAACAGATTTTCCAGACATGCACATTCTTCAAATAGAGCCAATAATGTGGAAATTCTATTTTGATGGTTCCTACACACACCATGGATCATACATTGGTATTTTTTTCATTACGCCACTAGGTGTTACCATCCCTAAGTCTTACAACTTACTTTTCCCCTGCACCAAAAACATGGCCGAATATGAAGCTTTGATCTTAGGTCTCAAGCTAGCTTTGGAATGGAAACTGAAAACACTAGAGGTTTATGGAGACTCCCAATTGATCATCAATCAAGTTACTGGCACTTATCAAACCAAAGATGAAAAAATATTTCCTTATAAACATATGGTCGATACACTCAAGACATGTTTTATTCACATTACTTGTGAAAAAATTCCCAGAAGGAAGAATAGAGTAGCAGATCCTATGGCCACCTTAGCCTCCTTACTTCAACTCCCGGAGCAACACGAGTGATATGAGTTCCTAGTAGAAGAGGTGGTTCAACCCACATTTATTCAACTCGATTCCCTTATTTTTTTCCACTTGGACGATCTCGATTCCCTTTGGTATAGCCCCATCATCACTTACCTCCATGATAACACCATTTTGTCTAACCTCTTATGTAACCAAAAATGAAATTTCATTTGAAAAACCTCCTATTACACCTTGGTGGCCGATACGTTGTATAGGAAAGGTCTTGACAATACTTTACTTAGATGTCTCAAAAAGGATGAGTCTAGAGTCACTCTCTAGGAAGTCCATGCAAGGATTTGTAGGTCACACTCCAGTGGGTTCACACTAGCAAAGAAGATTCTTAGGATGGGCTATTTTTGGCCAACCATGGAAAAGGATTCTATCAATTATCTCAAAACCTGTAAGAAATGTCAAATCCATGGTAACCTTGTTCATGAACTAGCCCAAGAGCTCAACCCTTTGGCCACACCATGGCCTTTTTATTAGTGGGGCTTTGATTTGATTGGAGCCATCCATCCACCCTCCTCCAGTGGGCATAAATAGATTATCACTGCCACTGAATACTTCACCAAGTGGGTTGAAGTGGTGCCACTTGCCGACTCTACGAGAAAATAGATCTCTTCTTTTATTCTCAACCATATCATTTATCGATTTGGCATACCTCATACCATTCTCACAAATAATGCCCTGTACTTTAAAAATCAAATAATTGATGAATTATGTGAAAAAATTCACATTATACACCACTCCTCATCAATTTATTATCCCTAAGACAATAGCCAAGCAGAGGCCACCAACAAAACCATTATCAACATCCTCAAAAGAACCGTCAATGATACTGGTAGAGATTGGCATTTACAACTGAACCCCACCCTTTGGGCCTATAGGACAAGTGTTAGGATGCCTACAGGCATGACACCCTTCTCCCTAATTTACAGCTATGAAGCTATTCTCCCTTTAGAGGTTGAGATCCCATCCTTGAGAGTTACTCTTTGAGACATCCTATTAGATGAAGATTACAAAGTGGCCTATCTAGAATAGCTAGAATTGTTAGAAGAACATCAACATACAACACATGAATATCTCAAAGTGTATCAGAATAGATTATAAAGACATTACAACAAAAAGGTCAAACCTCGTGTTTTTCAGATTGGTGACCTAGTGCTCTAAGAAAACCCTAAGAACCAAGCAATGAGGGAAAATAAAGGAAAATGGGAGGCCAATTGGATTGGTCCTTACCTTATCACAAAATGCTTTGGGACTGGTACTTATAGACTTTCAGATTGTGATGGTACAGAACTAGGAGAACCCATCAATAGCATCCATCTCAAACCATTTTATGTCTAAAAGCTTTGGAAAACATATCAAAAATACCACACAAAAAAATCAAAAAATACCCAAAAAACTCAAAACAAAAAAAAGCTAAAAAAGAAGTGAGAATGCCACCTTTGGTTTGAAAAGGGGTGAGAGATAGCACTTTTGGACTTCCCTAAACAACACAAGTCCTTCAATGCTGAAAAATAGTCAAGACAGCCCTCAAGCAACTGTCTCCGGATAAATTTTGCTTGTTTCAAGCACCGTCGAGTTAATTTCACACATACCCAATTGAGAAACACTTGTGGGTTATAGTTTTGAGGTCTTTTGGCATCAAATGTGGTTCATAGTAGTAGAAATAATCAGTATCATAACAGCAGTAGAGCAAGGCAAACATAGCCCATAATAGCAATAACAATAACAATAGCAAGAGCAAATCAAAGCCCTTTTCCTTGATTGAATTTACACCCACAACTCTTTATGTTCATGCAACAGCCCTTGTACATACCACTAAGCAAAGACTAAACTAACACTAGACGTGGGAGTAGTAGGAACAAAGAAACATTTGTGGGTTACAATTTTGTGGTTCTTTGGCATTCAAATGTAGTTCATAGCAGCACAAACATATAGTATGATAATAACAAAGGGGAGCACAACAAATTCAGCAAAATAGGGAGTCTGATTATGTATTAAGATACCATAGACATGAATTGCAGGAAAATCAATGAACATCTCTGCTATACACCTTGGCCAATGATCTCCAGTGCTTATTTTAGCCCTCAGTCGACCAATTTGATGTCATAAGCTCTCTTCATTGCCTCTTTAGGTACCTCACATGGTCTTGGTTATCTCCATATTCCAACAAATCTCACTCACATCCCCCGTTTCACCCCCACAAACCTAAAAATCATCCAAAATTATTTTTAAAAATTCAAAAATTGCCTTAAAATACCAAAAACATTCAAAATTTTCCAAAATTATCAAAAAAAATTAGAAATTGTCTAAAAAAATAAAAAAAATTCAAAAATCATCTTAAAATATCAAAAAAATTCACAAATTGCCCAAAGCGTTCAAAAGGGCATCATAATTGCCAAACATGGTCGTAAAAGCTCAAAACATGAACAACACCCCAAAATTCCTTTCAATTCCTACCTCTCTTTAGCTCAATTAGGCTATACAATAGGGCATAAGATATTTGAACCCAACATGCTTCGCTGATATTAAGAAGCAGCATAGTAATGTCCTGAAACATTTTGCGGGACTTTGGAAAATCTAGCACAACGCGGATAGTGCAAGAGGTGCCCCTATTTCCTTCCTCTTGTCAAGAGCAACAATTCCCCATGGATCATTAGTCTTATTTAAGTTGCAGTGGCCATGATTAGTTTAGTCCCCTTCAACAAATATATCAATGCTATCCCGAAAGCCCAGATATCCATCAGATTCTTTCATCCTCACTCAACCAATGGCACAAAATAAGTAAGCGTAAACGTGAGAGCATGTCGCCCCTTCAAATGCCATTTTCAAGGTCCAAGTGTCCTTTTCAGACCCCTCCAACACCTTTCTAGACCCCTCCAGGGCCTTTTTAGGCCCAAAGCGCCTTTTTTAGGCCCAAAGCGCCTTTTTTAGGCCCAAAGTGTCGTTTTAGGCCCCTGAAGCACCTTTTTCAAGACCAAGCACCTTTTTCAAGCCTAAAGTGTCTTTTCAGGCCCCTCAAGCACCTTTTTTAGGCCCAAAATGCCTTTTCAGGCCCCTCTAGTGCCTTTTTCCAAGCCCAAGTGTCCTTTTCAAACACTTCTAGTGCCTTTTAAGGCCCAAAATGCCTTTTCAAGCCCCTCTAGCACCTTTTTCTAGGCCCAAGTGTACTTTCCAAATCCTTCCAATGCCTTTTTAGGCCCCTCAAACACCTTTTTTAGGCCCCTCAAATGATGTTTTAGGCCTCAAATGCCCTTTTTTGGCCCAAATGCCTTTTCTCAAGGCCCTGTTTCACCTTTTGCAAGACCTCGATGTCCTTTGAGCCCCCAACACGCCTTTTTCAAGTTAAAGTGCCTTTTCAAGGCCTTATTTCACCTTCTTGAGACCCAAGTATCCTCTTTTGGGCCCCAAACACCTTTTCATAGGCCTCGAGAATGTTTGTCTCATTACACACCTAGAGAAACATCCCCACATTGGCCTTATTATTATCTGTAATGGTTCTTAATATACACACAAATATTCTTGCCTACTAGTCATGGTTATCCTCACTCTACTAATTGTATTGTTTGCACTTTTACAAGAGTCAAACCATTCCAATATTTATCACAAAAACACAAAAATATTCAAATATCTATCAAACATCCCAAAAACATTTAAATATTCGACAAAAACACAAAAATATCCATATATATTCCAAAAAATCCCAAAAACAAAACATGACCCTACATGACAATCAACATCAGTTGTCCCTTTGATTGCCACAACAACAAGCACAAACTTTTTATTCTTCTACGACGGTAATGACAACATTACATTCAAATAGTGTCTAACAGATTATTTATTCTGGCCTCCCTAAGGGAGGTGGCACAACAGGGTGTCCACTCAATGGCATCCCTTCTAGCCTAGCTCCAGATGAAGAAGCCCTTGGTGTCAACACCCTATGTTTCCACAATGCATCCATGGGAATTAGAAACCTCCTATTGCGTAATTATGTGTTCAACAGATGTGTAAATTCCCTATCTATAAACTACGTCTCTTACTGATCCTCATTCGAGAATGCCTGATAATAATGTCCCATCCAATAAGTGGCTTCCTAGTGTACCTTTTTCATTTGGTGCATTTCTACAAACACATTCTCCACCAACTTGCATACCCCCTATGTAGTGATTGCTCGTTGAGCCACATCCCACTCCTATTGCATATGATCAGTCATCATTTGCCAATGCTCTACATCTGCTTTTGCCTCACCCAAACACTATTGCAACTGCCTCACCTTCCCCTCACCTAATGTTAACTACTCCTGCAACTTCCATGCCAAGGATTTCGCCTTTGCAATTGCTTCCTTAAATGACTCAGACAGTGACTATAATAACACCAGCTCATTCTAAGCACTCTCTAAACCCACCTGTGCCATCTTCTAAGATTCTTGCAACCATTGAGCCCATGACCATTCAGCTTGCATTCCTACATCACTTCCCTCCGCTCATGCATGTTCCACATGTAGCTCTATCTATAGCAATTGCACCCATGCCCGCTTTGCATCCACCACTACCTGCAGTCATCTTGCCTTCATTTGCACTCCATCCTCTTGTGCCCTCTCCATCAATCCTAGCAAAAATGTGACCTCCTATTTTGTGTTCTCTACTCAAACTCTCTCTATAGCTAACAATCTCTGTAATCCTCCCATGTCCTATGATGATTGATCTCTATCTCCCACCTCTACTTATGGCTCCTCCACATTTACATTGCTCGTTCCCCCTTTTGTTGACCCCCATCCTGGTGTCCCGAGGTTAATCCACTAACGTGTCCCACTCATTACTTCACCTCCACTAACACCTCCCACATCCTTTGAAGTTTCTCCCACAGACTTTTTAGGAGATTTTATTTCCCCCACCTCCTCCTTCGCTCCCAACATACTCTTCATCTTCTTAGGTAGACTATTCTCCACCTACATCAATGGCTCATCATCTAATACCACCCATAATTCCTGTTGCACTGTGGTCCCTAATAACATCATTAAAGCTAACAAGGGCATTTCTTCCACCTCCATCCCCACCTTTTTGGGTTGCACTGGCCCTTGTCTTAGCTAACTTGTCTCACCCAAACCCAATATTAACACTTGGAGTTTCGACTGATCCACCCACTCCTCGAAGGTTCATTGAATGCTCTTCACCCTTACCTCATCCACCTTCCTTGGCTAGCATCACCCTCTTGTTGTGACTGATCTAGTGACCCCGACATACTTTCACTTTCACGATTCCTACAACTTCTCAATACATACAATAATCACATTCTACTCTTCACTTTTCCTTGTTTCATTCCCATATTATCTGCCTACTTATAGCTGTCACTCACCCAAGACTTGTTCTGTACTAGTCTTCCATGTATCCACTCTTTGCATCATGTCGCACTGGTACCCAATACACTTGACCCTTGGCTCTAACATTCAACCACCCAAATTTTTGTCGATACACATCGACCATCAAATTTTACTACTAAATCACTACTGACACATCCCATGCCTTCTCATCTACCTAGTACAATAGTTGCTCCCTGGCAGAACTGAACAAACTTGATAGTATTACACACAATTGGAAGTACACCTAGTTCACAAATAATGGTTTTATATGCTATCATGTGCTTTTAGTACCTCCATGATCTGTTTGACTAGAGGAACCAGGATGAAGTCATGATATTTTTATTGGTTTTTCACTGTTTAACTCCTATGATCCTTTTCTTTTGCACATTATTGGTGTCCACTTATAAGTGCCTCCTCTCAAATGGAACACCATGTGTACCTTGACCAATTTTGTGTGCTACCTTAGGTGAGGTCTTTTATCTGACATGTGACTATTTATGTGCTTGCTTTTATTATCCTACAGCTATAGCTTCTATTTCTTAGTGGTTGTCATGTTTTCTTGTACATTGTTCCTCTTTGCTAGAACTTCTTGGTGTGACATAGTATTCATATCACTATAGTTGAGCTATTTGTGGTTGTACTTAGTCACTTTTTATCACATTCTCTATGATGACAATTAGTTTGCATCTCTTTAAAAAAGTAATAGTTAGTTACATTGATATAGTTTGCATTTTAATCTTGGGTTCCTTGAAAACACATGGTTGGTACATAAATTAGGATGTTTTACACCAACATTAATTAGCAACTTCATGACTAGTTATCAAAAAGTAGACAACAACATCAACATCAACCTCAAAGTGAACTTCTGAGCACTCAACTATCATGAACTTTATCTCTTCATCCCATCCACACCAGCAATACACTTCACGAATTCACCTTTCTAGTCCACTCATTGCGTTATGTGGCTTTTGAATCTCAGATACTTCTAGACACTACCAAATTTCACCACATCATCAGCTACCTTGTGTCACCTTTGAATCTCAAACAATCTCATTTAGCCACCTTCCATTTCATCTAATTTGTTGCATTATCTTTTCTCATCCTCCATCTCCTTCATTTTGCCATTTCATCCATTCATTTCATGGCTTTTGAATCTCAAAAGTTAACACTCCACCTCATAGCCTTTGAATCTAAAACAATTTCATTTTCTTCCATTTTTCACCTTCACTCACACTTCATTTATCTCATGCCATTTTATCACATTTTCATTTATCTTTCCATCTCCTTTCATCCCATCCCCACACTTAGGCATTCCTTTTTATTCTCATGTTACCATGTTCCATTCCATGACACCTTGCCAAATATTTGTGCATTTACATTTTTTTTTGTTCTTTACCCATTTCATCTCATTCCATATTCATTATATCACATCACACTGCATTAAATTGGTTTCCATCTCATTACTTCGTTTCATTTCATCATATATCATTTTGTTCATTCAACATTTCATTCCATCTCATTACTTCATTCCATTTCATTATCTCTCATTTTATCACATATCATTTCATGTCATCCCATTGCATTACCTATCATATCATTTCACTTCATTTCATTTCATCCCATGTCATTTCGTTCCCTATTTCAATCCATTACCTCTTACTTATCATTTCATTGACCATTTCATTTCATTTCATTAACTATCATGTCCTTACATATCATTTCACTTTATTACATTTCATTAACTATCATGCCATCACATATCATTCCATTCTATTTCATTTCATTACTTATTTCATTCCATTACGAACAATTTCATTACATCACATTTTATTTTTACCACATTTCATTTCATGCCATTACACTCATCTTATCACATCACCTTTTCCTTACATCATTATTGCCATGAAATTTATTCTAATTATTATCCATTTTGTCATGCTACATTAATCATTCACATATATATACACATCTACATCCACTACTACCATATCCATCAAATCAAACATTCACATGCACACAAAAGTCTGTGATATAACAAGTACACACATCTAAAACATCAACCAGCTCAGATATCTCACAAAGCAAAAGATCAAATCATCAACAACACAAGGTCATCATCATCAACATAAAAGGATCCTCATCATAACTAACATACATGATATGCCAATAAACTAAACACAAAAGCTTAACAAATCAGCCCTGTGTCGCACCATCTACATCATCTATTTATGTCTAATCTGAAGATCCCTACTCACTGGGGGCACTCATCCCATCTTGAAAAATTGAACACTACACAATGACACCAATTTTTTTATCACAACTGATCATCCTACATCAATCAAATCTCAACATCTAGCTATTTAGCTAATGGTTCTATCTTGAACCAGTTATTTGTCCTACTTTGTATCCTGAGATGGACATGTTAATTTTCCCTACTTTGTATCCTAGGGGGGCACTTTTTCTATTTATCAACATTACTTGATTGATTCTACACATCACTTTGTGACTACACATTCCCTATCAACTGTGCTCATCAAATATTTTTAGAAATAAAATTGGAGCATCCCTATTTCGCACATCCTTTTTTTCCAATTTCATTTCTGAGGGGGCAGTATACCAAGGCATCAAAATTTTCTAAAATATCAAAAATGTCCTACCACAACCAAATTTTAAACATCAAATCAAACTGGGGCATCCAAGCTAGGGCATCAATTTTTTTTTGAAAAATAAAAAACATTCTACCCCAGCCAAAATTTCAAACATCAAATCTACCAAAACCAGGGTATTCAAGAAAAATCAACAGCAATCAAAACATCAAATCAACAACAATCAAAACATCAAATCAATGATAATCAAAACATCAAATAATAAACAATTAGACATCAAACCATCAACAGACAGACACCACGACAACAACCAAATGTCAAAACATCATTGAATAGACATCCAATCATCAGAACCTGACCTAAAATCAAAAAATCAAGACAATCTTTGAACTAATATGCTCTGCATATTAGCTCAAAGAGGGGCATTTGTAGACACCCAAAAATTAGTAAAGACTTAAATCACGTAGTTCTGATCAATCAGTGCAAATTAAAGAGAAAATTAGAAGAAACACAATAGACTTTCAAATTAAAAATCACATCAAGTCATTAATCACCTATCAAATCAACAAGACCTAAATCAATTTTAAAAGAGGAGGAAAACAATTCAAATTCACTAAAATGAAATTTACAAAAGGAGGAAGAAAAAGAAAAAGTATTGAGAATAAATAAGACATTTATTAAATCAATAAAATCATTTATCCTAACAAGATTGAAAATCTCCCTTTTTCATTTTAAAAGAATTAGAAATATCCTCAATTATCCTCAAAATCAAGTCTATTGGACTCTTCCTCCTGGTCTCTTATGAGATATTTTCAATTTCACTCTCACCCCCAATCAAAGGTGAAAATCTTGTTTCTTACCCCAACCCCTTCTGAAATCCTATAAATAGGAGGGAAATCTAAGAGGCAAAGGACCCAAGTTTTTATGCATGTGCACTATAGGCATATTTGAACTCATCATTTTAGCATTTTCATTGTAGCAAGTTCATAGCATTTTAGCATCATTTTGTGTCATTTAGCATCATTCATTGCATGTTAGTTCATAGCATGATCATTTCAAGAGCATTTCTAGGAGTTGTATTTCACATATAATATGCATTTTAGTCATAGATCTTGCATGTTTTCTTATAGATATGCATTTTTAGCATACTCCCATTCTAGAACTATCACTAAGATGATGGTCTGAGAGCTATTTTAGCAGTTTTAGTTAGAGAAATATGAGACACTCATAAAGATTACATTTTGATGATGATATCTTAGGTCTAGTATAGTTCATCATCAGTCTATGTGCATTCTACACTAAGGTTTCATGAATACGCATTCACACTGTGTACACCAAGGTATTAGGATTCCATGAGGATATAATAATAACCTCCTCTAATGCAATTGGATTAGATATTAGTGCTTGGGCTTCCTTCTTTCTTTTTTTCATCTTTCTTCCTTTTATTTCCATATGACTAGTGCTCAGGGAAACTTGTAGTGTCACTGGAATTGATGAGTCTTGAGGCACTTGTTTAGCTTCTAGCCTTGTCTCCTCTTCCTTCATCTCAAGTTTTTGTTCATCTGGCTTAACATCTTGTATTGTGACAATTTGTGTAGGTAGCTCATGAGGCCTTTCCTCAGATTTACTTAGGAAAGTAACTTTATGTTCTTCAATCTTTTTTCTGCTCTTATAATTGTCATGCAAAGAATAGGTATAAAAATGTGGAATTATACACATAATTAGGTGTACATGTAGACAATGATAAGTCTTCACTCTTTCTTACCTTTATAATATTTGTGTGGCCTTGGCCAATCATTCCCTCACTCGAAGGTCCCTAGATTGGTGCTTGTACACCCATAACAAACTTGTCGACTTGAGACTCAATTGGATCTCCTTGTATTTGTGCATTTTCATTAGTTTTTCCTTTATCCTTTTGTTTAGTACCATGTTTTTCTCGGTATCCCTAGTGCAGTTTGAGTTTGTAGCTTGACGTCTATAACTTTTTGCTCCATACTTATACTCTCAGCTAGAGTATATAATGAACCAATAGATGTATAGTTATCCTGCTATGGTTCCTATCTGGACTCAATGGTAGGGTATGGTTTGATTTTTGTATAACTAGTGCATACCCAAGTATGTGATAAAATGTGGTCTTAGTAGGTATAGGACCTCCATCCTTCTTCTCAGTTTCAACCAACACATCCTCATCTTTCTTTAGACTTTCTACAAGATCCTCTTCAAGGGTATCTACTATTGTTTCTACGTCTAGCTTTTCATAAACACTTGTTACATATTATGCACCTCTAATACGATTTTATGACAATAGTCTTCTTCTTGATTATTTATTTTCTCATCCTGTTGGTGCTCGGTAGTAGCTTCCCCAGGTTCATTTATTTTGAAAATCTTTCTCCATAATGTTTTTCCTTCTACATAAACTTCTTGCATTCCACCAATTAGGTGTTTCAAAGCTTTGTGTTTAGGCATTAATATTTGATTATACCTCTTCATTGCTTCACCTATTTTAGATATGTGTAGGTCAGGCATTCCTATAACATGTGATCTTTCCCTCATCTATTTCTCAATGATCAAAGTATATTGCCATCTATTTTCAATCTTGCTATACAGATATTTGGGAATCATGTTTCCAATCTCAATCGGTGTGTACCTAAACTTGGCCATCATATATATATATATATATATATATATATATATATATATATATATATATATATATATATATATATATATATATATATATATATATATATATATATATATATATATATATATATATATATCTTCAATTTCCTTTGGTCATCATCATTTATTTTCTCATACTCTAAATATTGAAAAGAAACTAACCCTCTATGTTCATGCAAAGAATTTTTCCATGTCATCTACACCATTAGGTTTAACATTTACAACTACACGAAAGCGTCCTACCTCTTTTGAATGTATCCTTTAACTATCTTTAACATCATTATCATCCTTGAGGATTAGCTTTCTTCTCCTTTGAGTTATTTTGGTAGTAGGTTTTCTTAAAAACTCAGGTGCCCCTTTTCTCTTCTGATATACTTTAACTTCTTCTTGTGTGGGCTTAGTCACCTTAATTGTGCCTTTCTTCAATGGGGGTTTTTCTATCTGAGCAACATGTGTTCTTCATCTAGTATGCTTTGGGCTTATAGGTGTTGTAAGTGGTCTCTTCTTCCCTTTCTTCACTTCTGGATCAAAAAAAACTATAGCTTTTCCCTTGTCTTCATCTTCACATTTACCTTCAATTATTTGCAAGGGTTGATCATTCTTGCTCATATCAAGGGCTCCTTCTAGTTTTTAAAATTCTTTCTTTTCTTTCCTCTCAGTCTTAGGAATTACAATGTCCATAGTGGTCTTTTGCTTGGTTGTTTCACATGTACCAAACTCAGGAACACCAAGATTAATAAGTTCATTTAATAAGGCTTCTATTGTCTCAATGAACTGATCAATGTTTACTTCATAATCCATGGGTACAATCCATGCAACCCTAGGAATACTAGCTTTCACCAAAATTTTATCAGTATCAACCAAGAAACACACATCATCATGAAAATTTTCCACTTACTATGGAGGCATTCGATTCCTCTGGTTCATCCTTGCTTTGAAATTCTCAAATTAATCGATCATTACACTATTGAAATTGTTTCCAAGAGTTCTAACATATTCATTTACCTAGTATATCATAGGGGCATTTGACTTCGTGTAATGCCCCACAAGGGTACCCAAAAGAAATTAACTAAAGTTTCACTAAGCTTGTCAAACATTTTTTTTAAAGATATTAACAAAAATAGATATAATATAGTGGAAGCAACAACATGCACATAAGCACATACCATAAAATAGATTACAATTCTTAAGGGTCCCACAATGTTGAATCACATTTAAGTTTTAATTAATACTAAATCCAATATTTAAAAAATCCATATTAAAGACTAACTACAAGTACAAATTCATTTAAATAAATACAATTACAGGATGCCACTTGGCTATAAATAGAATGCACAATTATCCACTGTATAGATCACAGGGTATGAGAGGCTTAAATAACATACATCATAAAATAGATTGCATCATCTCTTAAGATCCATGAAATCAAATAGTATACACTTAGAGTATAACCATCCATCATAGAATACAAGATCAAATAAAAAGGAACATCTGCACAAACACATCTAGCAAGGGCACCCGACGATCGAATCTCAATGGTATATGAAAATGCACTACCGCATGACCTCGTGGAACCTAAAAAGGTCCACTCCTACTACGCTAAGGAGATAAACTCAAGTCCCAAATAGAATAACAAACTCAAAAGTCAAAACCAACAACTAGCTTCAAGGAATCACCTGAAAGAAAACTATCTCAAGAGTACCAAGACACAAATATCAACTAAACCCAAAGGCAACACAGACATGTACGAAATCTACTATGCAAGTGGGTAAGTATCATCACATGAACCAACTCTGAGGTTACCACAGTAGTCTTTTAATACTCTGGACCCCCTAGTGGCTCTATGCA
Source organism: Cupressus sempervirens (assembly GCA_028749045.1). Lineage (NCBI taxonomy): Eukaryota > Viridiplantae > Streptophyta > Pinopsida > Cupressales > Cupressaceae > Cupressus > Cupressus sempervirens. Next base: position 109,310,572 of record CM053783.1, read on the forward strand.
GCATCAGTATCCTTTCATATAGACAAGGCATACTAACAAGTCAACTCTAAGGTTACCATGGTAGTCTTTTAATACTCTGGACCCACTAGTGACTTTTTGTAATACCAATATCTTATTAATTCATTTTAAACCCATTTAATGAAATGTTATCACTTATTAAAATAACCTACAACGGGTTACCTGTCAGCCTCTTTGGGGCCTCAGCCTCCATTGCAAGTCACTTCCTAACATGACATATAGAAAACCTACTCTAAGCTCAACAAAAGAAAAAGATCACAAATGACCATAAACCACAAATCAATTCTTAAACAAGTAGTTTGAACATACTGTAAATATCACTAATCATAATCACAAATTCCACCAATATGATCATCCTAATAGGACTAATCCAAAATCAAGTAAACATAAACCAAATCCATGTCATAACATGACATCACCAAGAAAAAACCACATAGTCACTTTAGTCCTATACAAGCAACTAGGAAGCAATCCAAAGATAAATGATTGAAGACTCAAAGGTTATATCAGGAAAGACACATCATCCACCTTAGTTTTACACAAGAACACTAGAAAGCAATAATCATCATCAGATTAACTCATCATAGAAACCCGCTACACATCACCAAGGTTGGGTATAAAAGATTGTATACAAACATCATCATGACATCACAAAACAAACCCCCAAGCCTCTGATAAACATCCTAACTAGTCAAAGCTAAGTCAAACCTGAAACCCAACATTAGTAAATCACATCTCACATAAAGCACTTGCAATGATAACTTTTCATAATTCATTAGGTTTTGGAAAACACACAAGTTTAAATTTCACTATAGGTTTCCAAGTTTTCATTTTCATTTTCAGGTATTACAGACTCGCTAAAGTTCTCGAGTCCAACCAAGTCTCGACACTCAACAAAACATAACAAGGTGTTTAAACATAGTTTTCATAGTTCAATTTGTTTCAAAACACAAAAGTTCGATATACAATCAAGGTTTCAATTATCAAATTTACTTTTCAAATTTGTTTTAATACTCATAAATCATTTTCATATCTAAATTAAACCGTCAGATAAAATCCGAGTTTACTAGAGATAACCATCTTCCTAATTTACAAATTCACAATAAACTTGCACACATACATTTTAATAATAAATTAATTAAAACCTTTAATTAAATATTATTAAAAATTAACTCAATAATCAAACATTATTAATAGATAATAATTATTGGTTTATCAATAAAGTAATTTATATTAATTTATTAATAAAATAATTATTAATCTGATAATAATAATAATTAATATTGAATAATAATACAATTTAATATATTTAAAACATTTAATAATTTTAACTAACATAATAATTAAATTAAAATTAAATTAAATTAAAACTTACTTTTTTTTAAAATGTGTTTAAATCCTATCGGCTAATAAAGAAGGCTCACATGTTGTTGTCGTGCACAACCCTCTTGCCACTATAGTAGATTTGCATTAGCAGTACCTGTTGCGTCGCCAACAAGTTTGCCATCGGCAGCCACATTGTGTCAACAATGGAGGAAATGGGAGAAAAGGTGGGTGGGGGTGGTGGCCCCGCCCACCACAATTATTATTATTATTAAAATTTTAAAATAATCCAAACAAAAGTCCCCCTCCCTCCCCCCCCTCCCATCAAATTGAATTTTAATATTATTAATTTTTAAGTAATTGTGAACAATACTTTGATAGGGAAACCCAAATAAACCAATCAAATTTACATTCTAAATTTTGATTTTTAGACAAAAACCCAATTGATTAAAATTTACAAGCATAAGGATTTTCCAAAAATTTCATTCCTCAAACACATATAACTTTGAAACAAAAATAAAATTAGATTCACAATAGGGTTTCATTAAAGAAATCAAACAAATCAACAATTATCTAAGAGCGGATCTATCTAGACACAAAGCAAATAGAAAATTGGAAAACTGAAACTATTGCGAAATTAAACACTAGATTCTACCTGAATCTGATGATAACCGACAAACACGCAATCGCACGAAGAACACAAGAAAATCCCTTTTCTTTGAAAACTTCCTTATCTTAAAATATGTTCTCCAAAATCCCTGGTTACTCAAAATGAGCTCTAAATCTTGATAAAGAGTTATTCCCTAATTTGGGGCTCTGATTGTGCAATCACGCAAGGGAACTCGTTGAGCAATCTCTTTTAATATTTTATTATCTTTTACATTTTCATGCACACTTTTTGCAATTTAAAATATCTTTATTAAATTAATCTTCTTTCTCCCTTCAATTAATTTATTATATTTTAATTTTCATGCATACGCTTTGTGCAATTTAATTAAAATAAACTATTAAATTTATGTTTTCTCTCTCTAGTTAATTACAAGATATTTTAATAATATATAATTAATTCGATTAATAATATTATGTAGAGTTTATTATTAAAAATAAAACTCCTAAATAATAATATTTAAATTAAATAAATATAAATACACCTAAATTAGAACTTTGATAAAATCTTTAAAAATAATTTTTTATTTAGTTAATTTCTCAATTAATTAAATATTAAATTTTCTTTATAAAATTTCCATTAAATTAAATCATTACATTATCTTTTAATTCAATTTAATTACAATAGAAAATCATTATAGACCCACAAGACCAAATACGGAAACCCATCATAAAGAACATAATACCAAAACAAACTCTAAGGTAAAAATCATGAATTTACATCACTTGACGAAATTTGAATAGGTGAAACTAGCTCAGATACTTGTCCTACTTTCTAGAACAATTGGCTTAGGTTAGGATTTGGACTCAAGAGTTATCTCCCCACTTATACCATTGAAATACTTTGATAGGGTAACGCTCATCCTAGTAATTTAGGGAATTCAATACCTGATACCTGCAATCTACATAAAATCCATGCATATATAGACACATATATTATAAACTAAATAGGCAATGGCAGAAAGTGGTACATCATGTAGATCCCGACTAGCGGGTGACTACAACTCCCTTCCTCAACCACATCAAAAACATCAAACATAAAGAAAATGTACAATACACCATACGCATGCAAGTATGGGGTAAGTAACCATAGGAACTACATATAAATCATTCCTCTCACTAACATCATGAAATAACTAAAAGTCATTAAATGAACATATATATATATATATATATATATATATATATATATATATATATATATATATATATATATATATATATATATATATATATATCGTCATCGAAACAATCATAAACACTTGAAATAACTAAGTAACTCATCACATATATAAATTGAGTATGATATACATCTAATCTAATCTAGTAACCAAGTACTGCTAAGCATAAAACACAATCATAATACTAGCCTAAAAGAATCCGGCAATACAATAGAAAAGTCAACTACTTTGAGTTCTCTAGACCAATGCCTAGGAAATAATTTTGCATGTAGAAGAAAATAAAAACTAATAATGACCTAAACTTACATGTATCTATTCTAGAAACCCATATTATATTCATGTTGTCACTTAATTTTCATAGCTTCAACTTGACAATGTCATACTTGTGTTCCTTCTTCACTATTTTGTAAGCCATGTCTATAGCCATGCAAGGTACATTGTTATGCTTGCTAGATTGAAAGATTTCCATGCAATCACATACACTTCAAATTTTATCTCTTAGTCAGTTATATTGTCCAATTTCAAATCTCTTCCATCCCATTATGTGTTAGTGTTTTCCTCAATTTCATTCTTTGAAGAAGATAATAAGGTTTTGACTTTGTTTATTATTGGATATCGATTGACCATATGAATAACATCACACATAATCTAGATGGGTTCATCTTTCCACATCTTCATATCGTGTGCTCTACTAAGAACAATACAAATCCAATCTGCTTTGAAAACCTTCAAGAAGTGAAGGGCATGAGTAAGACCCTTAGTCTCCAGGTGTTTTAATTCATCCTTCAAATACCCATCATCACAGAGTTGCTCATATACTTCCCTTAGCTCATAATCACCAATTTTTCTGATCTTACAATGATAAAATGAATTAATTTTACAACACTAACCTTGGATTTCTTCTTCATAGATGTAGAGCTTGAAGCCATAATCATGAACTAGGGTTACTATGAATAGATATTTCAATTTTCTTGATTTGCTGTAGAATTCACAGTACCACTTTAATTCTTCCATAGATTTTCACTCATGATTCTTTGTTCTCAACTGCTATCTCAAATTGCCTCAATTGACTCTGTCATTCTTGTAAATGCAAGACAACAAAATGAACGGTTTTTACCCTATTTATGTTAAAATTTGTCTTTAAAGCACTCTAGGGCATAATAAATAATTTGTACTTTGGACTTAATCATCATAGACAACTCAGTCATGTCATCCTTCAACACTTGCTTGGTTTGTACAAGTTTTTTATTTAAAGCTCAGTAAATATGCCAACTTTACTTCTAACTTTACTTAGTTAAAATTTCTTCTCTAGTAATTGACAAACTCGGTGAGACCTATAGCTTTTTAAAGGTCTATAAGTTTTTTGTGTGGATCATATAGTATGCAGATGTGGACTTCATCACTTTGCACTCTAGGAATTGATGTACGATATAAAAATAGTTGTGCAGTTCCATACCTTCTCATGAGTTCTCGATAGAGATGGAGGTTTCACCTAATCCATTGGATGAGGTTTCACCAATTGTCCCACTTGATATCTCATTATCTTATATCTTCTTTATCCACTTCTTGTTCATTTATCCATGAATTTCACCCACACTTACTTTTTATTTACCTTTCATGTTTCCCTCATTAGGCATTGACACTTAGTACCTAGAGTTCTTGCTTAAATGACCTAGCTTGTGACAATGAAAACAAGCCATTCCTAAATTTCTCCTATTTCCAAATCTTCCTCCAAAATGTAGTCTCATGTAGTTTGTAGCACTACAAGAATAACATGTATTGTAATCCCAATTGATAGTATTACCTTTCTTCCTTGGTTTCCAATCAAATTTCATCTTTGAACTTAAATTCTCTTACTTGTGTCCAAAATTGTTGCAAGGATAATAGTAACCAGTGAAATCATACTTCTTAGGAGATTGATAAAATTTGGATCTACACTCATATGCTTGATGTCCATAATTATTTCATGATAAAAATATCCATCAAACTTAGGGGTGGCATTAATCATACCATTTTTTCTCCTACAGACATTTTTTGTGTGTCCAAGATTTCCATAATGATAACATATAGGCTTCTTTAACTTGTATTGATGTACACATTTCTTCGTTCAACTTTCTTAGATGATTCTCCTGGCTTAGTTGAAGAGTACTCAGTATAGCCTAAGCCAATTGTGTCTCTAGGTCGCCTCTATCCTTTGATTTGTTCTTCTAGTATCTTGATACTTTCTTGTGACCTCTTCATTCTCTCAATGAGTTCTTTCTTAGATTTTAGTTCAGTCTTTAGTCTTTCATTTTTAGTCCCTAATTCTATGATCTCTTCCATCTTTCTAGAAATTTCATGATTTGCACCGAGTAGTTGATTTGTCATATCATAGTGATTATGTGTCAACCTTGAGATCTCTTCATCCTTAGCATCCAATCTTGCAACAATTTGTCTTTTTTCTTCTACAATCATAGTCTTGTCATCTTCATCCTTTCTTTTATGCTCCATTAATTCACAATACCTCATAGAGTTAGTTTCATGTTCCTTTTTCAATACTTGTACTTGCTTGATAAGGCTATGATTCTTCTCAAGTAGATAAGCTATAGCAGCCTAAGATTCCTTTGACATACTTCCATCATGCAATTCTTCAATCACTTGTTCTTGATACGTTGTTTCATTCATTTATTGGGAAATTTCCTTTCTCATGTTCAATGATAACTTTAGGTTATTTTTCAATTCACTAATCTAATTCATGGCCATTCTCAATTCTAATATATTTTTCTCAATAGTCCTATCTAGTTTGTACTTCTACATGATTTGATATGAATATTTTCTCTCAAGTGATCAAACCTTCAACACGAGAACTAAATTCTGATACCAATTATTGGAATTTTAGATAGATAAAATGTTGAGAGGGGTGGGTGGGGGGAAGGGGGTTAATCAATATCCTCAAACTTTAAATATATAATGAATTTCAATAATCTCCTTGCTTCCTCTATCACTCATTAAATACTAAACATTACCAAATTACTTTGCAAGTGAAATTAACACAACTAATTTGATGATCTTCAAACATAAGTATATAAGAAAATACTCATCACACATAACACAATCATTTAGGTCACACAAAAACCTTTGGTAAGAGACTATGGTGGGGATGGTACCCACAAATCCATCACCACTACAGTAAGAGGGTTCCTTGTTAGGGCTACAATGTTTTTTTCACTTCTGGTGACTTACTCTATTACAAGTATACAATAAGATCAATTAGATCCACCTTTCACAAGGATTTTCACAACACTCTTTAACTGTGTACTCTGTTAAGAGATCTACATTAGATTGTTAGGTCTACCTTTTACAAGGATTTAGAACCACTACAATGATAAGAAAGTAGCAGCAATAGATATGTATGATAGCAACTTACTTTGCTTGATCATATTTCAATTATGTTCAATATCATGTATTACCTCTTGTGATTGATCTTCAAATCTTCTTTCACTGCTTAAGACTTCTAACCTTTTATGTGCTCAACTCTATCCTCTATCATAAAACTTCTTTTTTCTTTTATTTCCTTCTCAATAACAACTAGCAACAACATAAAAAATGCTCCACATGAAGTCTTTTATAGTTTTTTTTGTTGCCTTTGTGATATCTGACCTAATTAGGGTTTAGAAACCCTCTAGAATACATCTCAGATCCAAATCAAAAATGTAGAATGATCTATGTTCCATCTTTTCTTTTCTTCACTCATATTGGTCTCATATGCCTTGAAATAATAAAATAGTTGAGTCACAAACTTCAAGAAATATTTTCAAATCTTTTCTTTGAAACATGTGAATCCATTTTCCCAATCAGTATGACTAATTCACATCAATCTTTGTGCCAATTCATACTCTTTTGTAGCCTCTATATTACTTGGTAAGTATGTTGTTCATTCTATTTTTAGTCTATGGAATTCACTGCTTGATTATAACTGTTATGATTGGTAATCTCTATCTGACTTAGTATATACTTGTACTTGGTGAGTATAAAATCACTTGGTAACAACTATATGCTTGACCTTTTCTTCTTTCATGCTCAAGCTTTACATAACTTAGTAACTATATGCATCAACTTGGATTGACATAATTGTGTGTTCATCTTTTGACAATAATTGGTAATATAGTATTCATGGTTACTTATGGGGGTAACAATCTTTTAATGCATACAATTCCTTAGTATCTAGGCAACATGGTTTTTCTTGAAACTAACCATTTTTTTAATGCTCGACCTCTAAAGAGAGTTTGTGTCAAGGTTAACCTTTCAAGGGACCTCAAAGAAACTTTAGAGATTCTAGTGGGTGGCCACACCTTCACCTAAAAGATGCTCTATTTAAATATCCCCAACACCTATTATAGGTGTCCATCAACAAAGCATAAGATCAATAATTATCCTCTAGTTATACCATAGATGAAGCCTCCTTCTAAGCAGTTTGGTTCTTGTTAGGCAAAAACCAAAAAAATAGTGAAGAAAGGAATATGGTGGTTTGTAAAGGTAATAACTCTTCAACTTTGGCCTAGAAGCAACCTTTCATTTCTTCTTCCCAACCAACATCAAAAAAATGCCAACCTAGCTTCTTCTCAGGTGGTGTCTACTCCAATTTCAAAACCAATTTAGAATTATTATATAGTGGTTTTTCCTCTCCAAGGGATAAGGGTGATATGCAAGATTTTTTTACATGAATTACATCTCATAAAATGTTCAAGGTCTTACTGATCTCCATAGAAAGTACTTTCTTAGAGATGTTCATCAATGGGTTTCTAGCCTAGATAATCTCTACCTCTAGGAAGTTAAAATTGTTGGTTTCTTTCTTAGTGTTTCATGTCATATTATTTGAACAAATTTCCTTGTTATCTCTTCTTACTATAGACCTGGTCAAGGCGGAGTCACTACTCTCATCTCTCCTCATTGGCATTATGCTATTATTGTTGAAGGTTTTGTCCCATGTAGAGAATTATATGGGTTTAGTTGTCATTAGACAATGATTCTTTTAGGATAGTTAATGTTTATTCTCCCAATGGTGTTGTTGATAGGTCACATATGTGGGGATGGATAACAAACCATTTTCAACATGCAACTTAGGTCATGTGTAGAGACTTCAATATGGTTGAGGCAACTTCAAATAAGGATGAGATTTAACCTTATTTATGGACAATTGGAGAGAGGGAAGCTTGGCACTATGTGTATAATAAATTGGGCCTTTTTTATCCCAATACAAATCATTGTCACCCTAGTGGTATTTGGCATACTTGGACTAATTTTAGAGTTAATTTTGATATAATTTTAAACAATCTTTGATCATGCCATGATTACTATACATTTTTTTCACCTTTTCTCAAGAGCAAGAATTATCTTCCATTACTTTGATTGAGTGATGTTTTAAAACCACTTTCCTATTATTTCTGGCATTGAATGACATACAACTTTGGAACCTAGAGTGTAGGCCACATCAAATAGGTGGTTGGATTAGGTGGTGGAATGATTCCATATCTCATACCATTAGATTCCTATGAATTTATGTTTCCAACTTGATATGTACTATAGGTGATCTTATGATGCTAACACCAAATATCTTTGTGCTATCATTTAAGCTTTGTCTTTGAATTCTTTTGATGCTAACCTCAAGGTTAGGTTAGCCCACCTTTGGCATCGAAAGTAAAATATTGACACCTATTCTTCTAGAGGTGCATGGATCAAAGTCTGACTTCACTAGCTTAAGATTGGTGACATGGCCTCTAAATAGTTCTTTTTGGCTCTATGATATTTCCATACCTCTATGGGAATTAAGAAGATTAAGGAAGGGTAAGTTGTGTGTATTGAGCTTCCTAACATTCTTCAAGCTTTTGTCTAACATTATGAGATGTCCATAACATAAGGAAGATCACTTCCCATGGACCAATCTTTGAAGGATTACATTGTCATTGTGCCTAATCAACTCTTTCAAGAGCTGTTGATTTTATGCCATGGCTTCTAGTTCTTCTAGTCAATGACACAAGCCCTTTATGTTATATGCAATCCTTTCTTCCTACTCTGCCTTGTTTCTCACAATATTGATAGAAATGGATACAACATGGGGAAATAATTCCTTTCAAGATTCTCTTATGGAGATTTTTAATGTAGTCCTTGCAAAGATAGAGAACAAATTAGACTACTAAATTACTAAGCTCTTTCTGTAGCTGGAAAGTTTTAGATTTTCTCTAAAGTTTTGGCTACTACCTATGTGTATTATTCTTCATGTTGGGCTTCTTCCAAACCCTTGTACATGAAGCTTGGAAAAACCCTCATAAAATTTCTTTGGGCCTCTAGAACTGATCATCATGGGTTTATAGAGTGCTTAGAAGTATTGTTGCCTCCCCAAAGATTATGGAGTTTTGTGCCCCCTTTCAACTCAAAATCAAGGACTTGGTTTGTGTTCCAAATGATTATTTATGCATTAATTGGGGATGAGGCCTAACAAGTTCTTATTTGGCACTACATTTCTTTAGGATTTCCTCTTAACATATGTGCTTGGATTTCAAAGTCTTCTTGTTATGAAGGAATAGTTTAGATCCAAGGCACCTTCATTGCCAAAAGTATTTGGGAAGCTCAAGAAGTGATGAAGTCTTGGATTTGGTGGGCTGGAGATTGTGGGTTTTGAGATGATATTTATATGAATCAACACAATCTCTGGTGGTCTTTTTTTTGTAAAGTGTTCTTCTTTCTAAGATTAAGGGAGTCAATGCTTTGAATTTTCATAAATGAGGACCAAAGATATTTCTTCTAGAACCACTATAAGTCTCTGAATGTGGGATAATCTCCAGGTCTAGTTTTTCCTTGTTTACCTAGATCAATGGGATCTTGATTTGTTTATTTTAGCTTTGCTTGCACATTTTCTTCACATGCTTGGTATCCAATCTATTAAACCTTGGTGGAAGGGTTAAAAGTGGTATCCTTTGACTCCTCTTTCTAGTTAAAAATCCAAAATGGGTTACCACTAGTTGGTGCCTTATTTTCCCATGGTCACCACTCTTAACCAACATTGACACATGCAATCTTCTTATAAATCCTAGAGACTTAGGTTTCTTATTGTTTTTTCCCCCACCACAAAACCCAAGATTGTGCACTTTTCCTAGTCTGTTCTTTTTCAAGAATTTCAAGGGTTCTAGACTCAAGCATCTAGGGGTTCTTAATCCTAAATTTCCTTTTTGTGGGAAACTAGAAACTTTTCTCCTTATTTTTTGGTTTTGTTAGTGAGCTCAATAATATCGGAGTTGGATTCATGATTTTGTTAGACCATTTAGGCCTAAGCCATTTTCTTCACATTGGCTTTGTTGGGTGACTCACCCATAATCGCTTTCAAGTTCTCTCATATTTGGCATGCTTTTAGGATGAAGATTTTATTCTCTTCAAAAGGATAGGAATGCTTTTTTCTGTACTCATAGATTTCTTGATATAAATGTCTCTATGTAAAGCTTACGTATGCAATAATATGTCGATGTAGATTCAATTTTAGACCAATAAAGTATTCTTAGAGATAGCTCACCTACAAGAGTTACTACAACATTGAGGTAATGTCCCTTGTACAATTGTAAGAGAACTATCATATTGATGCAGGAAAGTGTAGGGACTAAAAAACAATATGCGAAACAAACTCAACTTAATCAAATCAACACTCCCCACTCAGAGATACACACAAAAGCTACACATAGATTAATGGAACCATATAAAACACAAGGCCATATGTAACATATTTTAGGTGTAATTATTTCACTTTGCATATAGAGAAACCAAAACATGCCCAACTGCGAGGCCTTCTAAGTTCTGACCTTATATAAAACAAGAATTATATAATCTAATAGCCTTATCTCATATCTTCTATCTTATTTTCTCTAAGAATGCTACTTTCCTACATCTAACCAAGCTTCTTTTATAGTCAGCTAAGCCACAAGTTGGCTAGTCAAGCATTTAATTACAATATATGTCCATACTTGGAAGAGTAAACCAAAATCCACACAAATGGAAATATGAAATGATGCACACTTGAAGGTAGGTTCACACGTGTTTTAGGAGTCAGATCCTAACTACATAAGATGCTACATAATCAACACAAATTACACCAATCGGGACAACACGTTATGCAAGATGAAAATAACAAGAAAACTAGATCGTAAAGAATGGTACATAACTCAAGAAATAAGGAAAATAAGAATTTTTTCACTTAGAACAAGGATCAAGAATAGGGAAACAAGATGAAAATTGTGCATAATATAAAAGCAAAAGCAACAATGACTACTTTGTGAACAATAGATTGGTACATAAAATAAGAAATATTTTTGGTTGATGCAAGAATTCTTAAAGACCCAAGATGCTCCTACATCAGACACCTAGGGATAATAAAGAGCCAATGTCCACATTAGGCATGATTGATATTCTAACCCAAATCATAATGATCCATCTCAACTTGTGTAATTCACGATCTCTCTTCAACTAGTTTATCCTTCTACTGAACTAAGTATTCCATGAAATCTTTCCATCTAGTATTTTTACTTACTCAACTACTCAAGATCTTTTGAATGCTATATGTTTTCTTCTTAGGATAATCCAAGTTACTTTTTAGCTTATCATCTAATCCAAAATACTCAAAGATATCTACAATGTTGAACATAGGTGAAATATCCATATCTTCTAGTAATTCAACTTCAAAAGTATTTCCACTGTCGAACATTCTCAGAATCTTACAAGGACCAAACTTCTTCATCTTCAACTTACTGTAGGTACCAACTAGAAATCTATTTTTCTTCAAGTGTATCATGACCTCATCACCAACTTCAAAAGATTTATGTTTCTTCCTCTTATCAACTATTTGTTTGTATTCTGTATTATCGTCTTCTAAATTCATTTTAACTTCCCCATGTAAAGTCTTCATGAAATTGACAAATTACTCAGCTTCAATGCTTCTCTTTCTCTCAAGGTTTAGATATCTCAACTCAATAGTTCCTTTAGGATCCATTATAGTAACAATCTCAAAAGGTGTCTTCTTAGTTCTTCTATTCACAAAACTATTGTATGTAAACTCTACTTGCGCCAAAATAAAATTCCAGTTAATAGGCTTATTTTCAACGAAACATCTCAACAAGTTACCCAAACTTCTATTCACAACTTCAGTTTGTCCATCTGTTTGCAAATGAAATGTAGAACTAAACTTCAACTCTGTATTCATCTTCTTCCAAAGTATCCTCCAAAAATAACTAGTAAACTTAGTATCTCTATCTGAGACAATAGTTTTAGGCAGTCCATGCAATCTTACAACTTCCTTAAACAATAATTCAGCCACATGTACAACATCAAATGTCTTCTTACAAGGTATGAAATGAACCATCTTTAAAAATATGTCAACTACTACCAAAATAGAATCATTAGCTCTTTGAGATCTAGGAAAACCAAGAACAAAATCCATACTAATATCTTCCCAAGGCTTATTTGGTATAAACAATGGTGAATACAATCCCAAATTCTAACTAGTTCCTTTTGTTGTTTAACAAATGTTGCAACTTATTACCATCCTCTACATCCTTATAAATCTATAGACAAATATACCTATCTAAAATCAATTTTACTATCTTATCAATCCCAAAATGGCCAACAATTCCACCACCATGTTTCTCCTTTATGATGTTTTCTCTCATAGATCCTCTAGGTATGCACAACTAAATTCCCTTAAACAACATGTATTCCTAAATGAAGTAATTAGACCACTTATCTCTCACCATCTATTCCTTACAAGCTTTCCAAGGTATTGCAAAATCTAGATCAATTTTATACAAATACTTTAAATCATTAAAACCAAGTACCTCACCTCTCATTTCTTTCAACAAATGATTTCTTCTGCAGAAAGCATTAACTTAGTTTGATTGTCCATTCTTATGTTTCAAAGAAAAAGAAAAGTAATGCAAAAACTCAACCCACTTCATATGTCTTTGATTCAATTTATTTCAACTTCCCAAATACTTCAAAGCTTTATGGTCAGTATACAACACAAAATTCTTAGGCATAAAATAATGTCTCCATTTTTTCAAAGATTGAACAATAGCATAGAACTCTTGATTATAAATTGGATATTTTTTCATAGCATCATTCAATTTCTCACTACAGAAAGCTACATGTCTCCCTTCTTAACTCAAAACAGCTTCAATAGTACTTCCACTAGCATCAAATTCAACTTGAAAAACTTTACTCAAATCAGGCAAAGCAAGTGTAGGTAATTCTGCAATCCTCTATTCTAATGTTTCAAAGCTCTTTTGTGCTCCAAGTGGCCACTTGAAATACCATTTATATACTCTCATAGTCTTATTCATAGAATTATAAATAGAACTAAAATTTCTAATGAACTTCCTATAAAAACTTGCCAATCCATGAAATAATCTTACCTCTCCAACATTCTCACGTGTAGGCCAATCAAGAATAACTTTCACCTTCTCAGAATCCATCTTCAAACCATCAATTGAAATAACAAACCCAAGATACACAATTTCTTCCTTCATAAATGGAAATTTCTTTGGGTTAATCAAAAATTTCTCCTCTTTAAATATATGCAATAGTTTTCTGACATGCTCACAATGCTCTTCCTTAGTCTTAATGAATATCAAAATGTCATCCAGATATACAATCACAAATTTATCCAAGAATATTTTAAAAACATCATTCATCTATCTCATAAAAGTACTAGGTGCATTAGTAGACCAAAAGGCATGACCAACCACTCATACAAACCTTCATTAGTCTTAAAAGCAGTTTTCCATTCATCCCCTTCTCTAATTATGATATGATGATAGTCACTTTTCAAATCAATCTTGGTAAAATAATTCCCTCCACTCAAAATATACATTATGTCATCCATTCTAGGCAAAGGAAATCTATATTTTATTGTTATCTTGTGTATGGCTCTAAAATCGATGCAGATTCTCCATTCCTCATTCTGTTTAGGTGCTAACACAAATGGTACTGCACAAGGACTCAAACTTTCCCTAATCAAACCCTTCTCAAGAAACTCTTTCACTTTCTTATTTAATTCAGACTTTTCATTTGGTGTCAATCTATGTGGTGATTTATTAGGTAAACTAGCTCTAAGTATCAAATCTATACAATGACTTATACTTCTCACAGGTGGTAAACCATCCGATATATTATCAAAAACAAAGTCTTGAAATTCTACTAGTAAGGGTTCAATTTCAAGTGCACACTCTAACTATCTTGTCTTAGTCTTTTTAGGAATCAAATCAAAACAAACTTTATATTCCCTTATATCTCTAGAAAATTGATTACCTTCAACCAAACATACTCTGAAGGTGGTACAATGATTTTCTTTAGGTTTCTCTACTAGTGGCAACAATATTTGTTTCTTTCCATCTATCCAAATAGTATACTGATTCAATCTACCATCAAGCAAAGCTTGTCTATCATACTGCCAAGGTCTACCCAAAAGAATATGACAATGATCTATAGGCATAATATGACACAAGACTTCATCATGATAATTCCCAATTCTAAATTTAACAAGGCATTGCTTACTTACAAGTAACTTATGCTCCTTCTAGATCCAAGTGACATGATAAGGCTTAGGATGTCACAATCTCTACAACTGCAATTTGTTGACCAACTCCTTAGATGCCAAAATATTAGAACTTCCACTATCAATGATTACTTTGCAACATTTCACAACTATCTTAGATCTAGTTTTGATCAAACTTCTTAAAATAGGTTCTCCATCAATTTCCTCATTCCACAAGATCCTTCTTAACATCAAGTTCTCACCATTTTTAGGCTCAATAGGCATTTCAACAACTTCTTCACAAGCCAAAGTGCTTCTTCTATTACCTCCACTCTTCTTTCCAAAGTTAGTATATTCAAAAGCTCAATTTCCTTCTTCTCCACATTTATAAAAAGTACCTTTAAATGAATATCTTTCTTCTCTTTTTCCACCATTATTATTTCCAGGGTAACCAATATAGTTACGTCTAGTGTAGGTACCTCTTCTACTAGAAGGTTCTTCCTTCCATTCTAATTTTCTTTTAACTTGCATCGCACTATCAGATATGCTACCTTCTCCATACATTCAACCTTTACTTCTCTAAAATCTGCCACCTCTTCCTCTCTATCTTTGATCATGTTTCTTCACCAATCTTTCTTCAACCTTCAAAGCATACTGATATGCTTCTTCTATTGACATATTAGTCAAGTTTTTTATTAGTGGCACACACTTATTCAAATTTTGTATAGCTACTGAGCTCATCAAACAATCTATAGTGTTTGCCATGTAATTTAATAGCCACCGAGCTCTACAGTTGCTACCAAGTCTTTTGGACTAATCCCAGTGGTTAGTGAGTAGATTCAATTAGTGTAAAGTTTAGTAGTTCAAACCATGTGTCTTAGTGTTTATTGAGTTTATCAGTGGTTACTGAGCATTGCACTGTCTACCGAGTTCATAGTTCATGTGATGCGAAGCCAATGTTAACCGAGCTACTTCTTGCAAACCAAGTGATTAATGTTTGTCGAGTTGCACAATATCCACTGAGTCACTAGTGTAGACTAAGTTCAAGACTACTTGAAAGTGATTAGTATAGACCAAGCTTCTATGTCTACCAAGAGCATGATGATGCTAAGCATTGATAGTGGATGTCAAGTATCAGAACCTCACTGAGTCAGTCTTTAGAACCCGAGTATCTTTATGTGGCTTGACTTTGTAATATCTGTGTTAACTTGTGTCATGGCTGACTTTGTAATTTTGTAATTTGGATTGGTATACATAAGTAATGTAATGTATCATATCTAATGGGTAAGGATAAGAATGCAAATGTGTGAGCATATGTATTGTAATGTGGATGCAAAAAAGTTATGATAGCAGCAAATAAAGAATTATAAAGACCATAATAGCATAAGGAGAAACTGAGACATATCTATCATAGAAAGGTGATTAGTACACTAAGGAATCTCTATCAGCAAACTCAGTTGCAAGTTAGATATATACTGCTTCATCTTGATAGGTGAACCATCAAAATCCTTTAACAAGGTAGACCTAACAGTCTGTTATAAATCTCTTTACTGAGTGCATACTTCATTGTGTGTTTGTAAATCCTCTCACAAGGTGGACCTACTAGTCCTATTTGCTCCTAATGGGGCAGATCATTAAAAGTGATCAGTGTAAGCCTTAACAAGCCAACTTTATGCTGTAGTACTAAAGTTTGTGGGTATCATTGCCACCCCAATTTTACTTTCTATTTGGAAGGTTTATGGGTCACCAAATTGTTGTGTTCAAGTTTTATGGATGCTTTCATGTTTTCAATTTTTCATGCATGTAATTAGATTAGATGTGATGAATTAAGTGCTAATTGATTTATTGGATTAAGAATTGAAATTGTTAAAGTTTTAGAAGTTACTAATTCACCCGTCCCCTCTCATTAACTTAGCATAGTCTTGAATATTTCCAACAATTGGTATTAGAGCTTTGTGGTTCTTAGGAGAAAGTTTAATAGCTTGAGAAAAGATCAAGGATATGGAGATATTCAGACTTGACAAAGCTATTGACAATGAAAAGTTGGATCTAGAAATAGCCATTTCCCAACTCAAGAAAGCTCAGGAGAAACTTTCCCAATCCCTAAAAAGAAGAAAGGAACTTGCAAATCAAATGAATGATCATCTCTAAATTGAAGAAAGAATTGAAGACTTTCATCCTTCTAGCAGCTCAGATGAAGCAAATGATGCAATCAAAGAACTCCTAGAGAAGAATGATTCCCTTTAAGAAGAAGTAAGAAACCTAAAAAGAGAATAAGAAATTTAGTCAGTAAGGTTATGTGAAGTCTTGGAATAGAGAAACAAGATAAAAGAAGAGATGGATGGAAGAAACAATGAAATCCAAAACCAATCCCTTCAGCAAGCAGACCTTATTGATTAGCTCTCCAATGCAAATGAGGAAATCATGAGCCTAAGATTTGAAAATGAAAGAATGAGGAATGATCTAAATTCTGAAAGGAAAATCAATGAAAGAATAAAAAATGAGCTAAGATCTAAAAGACAAATTAATGAAAGATTGAGAAATGACCTAAACATTAAGAAGCAAATTAATGAAAGAATGATGAAATCTCAAGTAGACATGGATCAACTGAATGAGAAAAACCTCTATAGGAAAAAGGGAAAAGTAGGAATTGGATACAAAGAAGGTGAATCCTCCAAAAAATGTGCTCAAAAGAATCAAAGACCTACTTGCAATCACTGTGGTAAGATAGATCATACATCAAACAAATGTTGGAGTAATGGAAAAACAAAATTCAATGGAAAATGCTACAATTGCAATCAGCATGGTCACAGGGCTAATGAATGCAAAGAGAAACCAAGATTTGAAGGCAACTATCATAAATGTATGAAACATGGACACAAGGCATTAGAATGCAAAACAAAGACATTGAATCTTGCAGAACAAATTGTGAAAGTAATATTTGGTTGGGATTACAATACCTAGTGTAGATGTCATTATTGTGGAGAATTTGGACACATTAGTATGAATTGTGTTAAACATCATATGAGGAAAAGAGATGCCACTAAAAGATGTTTTATTTGTACATAACTTGGTCATCTTGCCAAGAATTGTATGAATACTGGTAAAATTGAAGATGTGAAGAAAGAAAAGGTTGATAACATCTAAAAGTAGATGAGACAACAATGGATTCCTAAGTCTATAGAGGATACTGGTCTGAGCAATGATGGTCAAGTCACTCAAGAATTGGGTGACTCTACCATTTCTAATTAAGTTCTCAAAGAAGAACTGGAACTAGGCTATCAAAGAAGACATTTGAATCAATTCTAGTTGAAAAGTGACAAAGATCCAAATCCATATACAAGATACAAAGGGATCACTGAGCAAGATCAGTATTAGTTATTACTGAGTTATCTTCTCTACCGAGTAAGGTCAGGTCATAGACTCTACCGAGCAAGGTCGAGATTAGAAAAGGCACTTATGGTTATCGAATCATGGAGATGTCACTAAGTAATCAATATCATATTGTGGATGACAGTCTATCAACTTATCTACCTCTGTATCAAGCATTAATAGCAAAGTTTTAACAAAAGGCATGGAATCAAATTCATTTCTTACCATGAATTTTTGAGTGCTATTGCGAAGAGCTATTTTCAGTGCGATCAAAGTAACTTGAGTGAATTTCCTGCAAAATTTTTTCAAAGTTCTCTCAAACTATCGAGTGAAAATGGCATCCAGCAACAACAAGGTCAAGAAAGGGTTTGACATGTTGGTTCAAGGAGTTGAACGAAAAGCATGAATTTTAAGCTCGCACCCACGGTTGTTGAAACCCTAGACCCAAGCAGAGCTCAATCCCAAATCCCTCCCAAGGTACTTCTTGTTAATGATATTCGTACTCATTTTAAATGTGCTATTCAAGAAATTGGTACTCTCGAGATGGACGATGCCCTAGGTAAGTTATGTGTTGATGGAACCCTGAAACCCAAGCATTAACATTTGGAAGCAAAAGGATTAACAAATATTCCCCATATGCCCCAAGAATTTCAAATAAAATGGATTAGGTATATCCTTAGCTGGGTGCATAATATACAGCTATGGTTAGAGAAGCCAATTTTGATAACAAAGAAGATGATTCATTGAATCATTGGCCTCCCCATGCTTGCCAAAGCCAAAAAAACTAAAACCCTAGGTCGAGCAGAGTTGGAGAAGAAAACCCTAGCCGAGTGGGATGGCAAAGATATGAAAATAAGTGTTGTTATAGATGCAAAGTTGAAATTTGGAATTCATTTTATTGCTCATAAGATATACAGTTCAATTTGTCTTAATAGTGTGTCATGTGAAGCTGTAGGTTTGGTGTATAAAGTGGTTAAAAATAACCTATCTTATGACCTTGTTGAGCTATTGTTAAGGCAATTCAATAAGAACATGGAAAGTATTAGAACATCCAAGAATAACCTATGCAAATTTGATTCACTATTAACCTATCTATTCTTTTATGTCCAAAAGTTCTTCCCTTCCAGAGGCACTGTAGTCTGGAGAAAAGATGTGCCTGTACTTTACCAAATAAATTAATATATTAAAAAAATGGGTGAGAACTATGGCAACATCATGGACAACTACTTCGATGTGTTCAAAGAGAAAATGAACAATAGGTTTAGAATTCTGAAGAAGTTAGTTGAAGACTACAAGGATGATGTATGCTTCATGGTGGACTGTGACAAGGTATATATCCAAGTAGTTAAACCTAGAGTTGCATGGGTCAAACCTCTTAGCTATGAGGTGAACATTTATGGGACCAAGGATATCATTGAATCCATTATAAATGAACTTGTTGATCCCAAGAACCCTTACTTTGAAACTTATGATGAAGCTAAGGCTAGAATTGAGCTAAAGATAAAGCTCACATAAGCGGTTAACAAAGGGAAGAGAAGGATAGCCAAACTAAAATCAAGTGCATCTCTCTTGTTAACTGAGGGAAAAGGTGAAGATGAGGAACAAGCAAAGGATGAGGAAGAATCTGAGAAAGAAGAAGAACCTTTGAAGAAAAAGGGCAAGGTGATCATCACCAAGCCTGCAAAATCATCCATTGTAGTCTTCACAAGGAGGTCATGGAAGAAAGGAAGTGACATTGTATTTAGCAAACCTCCACCCACCTTCCAAGAAAAGTTGAAGCAATTGGAAGAAGGAGTAGGAATAAAAAAATTTAAATCTTTGAAATATGAGATTAGGATTGAGATAGAGCAGAAGCAAGTTGAAGAACTGGTGCTAAGCAAAATGGGTAAGTAGAAGTACTCACCAAACCAAATTGCCTCTCAAATCTCTAGTGAATTGCCAAAAAGATCAAGCCAAGATGGAATTTTGCTATGCAAACAGTCAAAGACATATATGCACAAACCCTGAGTTAGTTACTACCAAGCACATCAAATGCTGAGGTGAAAGACTCTTTAAAGAAAAACGAAGAAAAACTGACTCTAAGGTTTAATACTTGTTTGGTTTTGATTAAGGATATAAAGCTTATTGTTAGAAATGCTAAATACACTTGGAAAAATATTTATAATCTTCATAAACCAAGTGAATTCCCAATTGAAGTAAAGGATGATGATGAAGAAGAAGATAAGGAGAAAGATGAGGAAGAAAGTGTTGAAGAAGTGACTCATTTTGACAATGAAGAAGATGAAGAGGATCAAGGTCTAGAAGCCACTGAGGAAGAAAAGAAAGATGATGAGGAGATTGACCCAGTCAATATAGCTGGTACAGTCATTACCTGACTTCCTCGCTCCCTGAGCAAACCATTGACTACATCAAGTATGGAGATAGCTTCAACAAGTTTGGTTGTAACTACTACTAACAAATCAAATGTCCAATCACTCTTTGCCCCAACCTAGCTCAACATATCATTGATAAAAATGACTTCCACTTCATCCACTGAGCTGCAGACTCCTTCTTCATCTATCAAGTTGAGTTCTTCAGTCTTCACTTCTCCAATTTTGACTTCTTCAATTTTGAGTACATCGGTGGTAAGCTCTCCATTTTTGTCTACTTCAGTTTTGGATTCTGCAATTTTGACTTCATCAATTTTGGATTCCTCAAGCATTTCTATAAGTATTACATCAATCAGCACTATATCAATTTTTACTGCAAGCCCAAGTATGTCCACTATTGTTTCCATTCTGGGCACAAAAGCAATAAGTGTGAGGATAGTTGAACCTAAGATTCAACCAAGTACAAAATTTTTGAAGGGAAAGGAGATAAAGGAAGACATAGATCTAGATGAGGAAATAGTAATTCCCAAATGGGATATCTACAATCTTTTTATAGACCAAATGCACATATTTGGTGAACTCCTCCAGAAAAAAGCCAAACAACAAAGATTAAGAGAGGAAAGAGACAAAGAGTATAAGATAAAAGATGATGCCAAGAATATTTTGACCGAGGCAATTGGAATTGAGGTTGATTCTTCTTAACCTATTTTTTATCAGCTAGGAGAGGAAGCTCAAAAATTCAATGAGGACACCAAAGGTCAAGAAAAGCTGGTTGAAAAGGTTGAAAAGAAATTTAACAATAAAGTGTTGGAGCACATTACTCAGCAAATAACCATTTATCAAGTTGAACTTTCAACAATTTTGGTCAATCTTGAGGCGTCCTGTTCAAATGTGTCATCACTTTTTGGGAAACTATGTGATGCCATTGAGTATACAAAGGAAGTCAAGGAAAAATTGTCCAAAATTGATATAGATCTTAAAGAAAGTTCTTAGCAGCTACAACTTGACCCTAGTTCAAGCTCTGTACATTTCAAGAAGATCATATTTTTGTCAAACATGCAAGCTAAATTGTTAAGAGAAGAAGCAAGTATCTGTTCAACATTGATCGATATACAAAATATAATCCTCCCAATCATGGATGATATGTAGAAACACAATCCATGATAACAACTTCTCTATTGCGAACCACATGATTGAACTATTAGCAGAAGTGCAAATTGCAATTCATACATGCAAGGTCTTGCAAGAAAATTGAGATAAAACCTTGGAAATCACCCTCAAGGTAAATTCTAAATTCTTATCCCATTTTGGTGTCATTAGAATAAATATTTAGCATTACTATAAAAAAGGGGTAGATATGTTATGATATGGGAGAAAAGTTACATTGGATAAATGTCATATGTATATAAGAGAAAAAATTTATGTACATAGAGGAACACATAGTATGGGGGAGAAATATGCTATGGTGGGAAACTACTCTGTATATACCTTACAAAGATCAATTTTGAAAACTCTCAAAAATAAATCGAGCTAGTATCACATGGTGATGAATACAAGGTATTCAGTTTTGGGCTAATAAGTGTTTTTTGTCACTAATTCCAAAGGGGGAGATTGTTGACATATTAGTCAAATTTGTTATTAGTGACACACACTTATTTAGATGTTGTATACCTACCAAGCTCATTGAATAGTCTATAGTTTTTGCCATGTAATTTAGTAGTCACCAAGCTCTATAGTTGCTACCGAGTCTTTTGGACTAATCCTAGTGGTTATCGAGCAAATTTAGTCAGTGTAAAGTTTAGTCATTCAAAACGTGTATTTCAGTGTTCACTGAGTTTATTAGTGGTTACCAATCATTGTAGTGTCTACCGAGTTTGTAGTTCATGTGATGCGAAGGCAGTGTTAACCAAGCTACTTCTTGCTAACCAAGTGATTCAGTATTTGTCAAGTTGCACAATATCTATTGAGTCACCAATGCAGACTGAGTTCAAGACTACTTGAAAGTGATTAGTACGGACCAAGCTTCTACGTCTACCAAGACCATGATGATGTTGAGCATTAACATTGGATGTTGAGTATTAGAACCTCACCAAGTTTTTGCCATAGTTTTAGTCCATCATTTTAGTAGATGTCAAAGGCCTCTGAATTTGGATGAACCTATTGAAAAACTGCTTGATCAAAAAAAGTTTCAACACTCTTTTATGGCTTTTGTAGACAGTCAGATGGCTGGTGAGAGTGTGCACTTCTATGATGAGGTGCATGAGCTGAATAAAATTCCTATTGCCGATACATCACGGAGGATATATTTGTCAGGACATATAATTGAACAATATATAGCTGTTGGTTCACCCATGGAAATCAACATATCACATCAGATGTGCCAAGAAGTTTTGAATATAACTGACCTTGTTCATCTTGACCTCTTCAAGCATCCAATTAATGAGATGGTGCAATTAATATGAATGAACCTAGAAAAGGACTACTGGAGTTCCCTATTCTATTTACAATTGAACAAAGTTAATGAAGAGACAAAGTCATTTTGGTCCCTTTGTTTGTGATTTCAAAAATTTTAATCTCCAGTCTTTTCAAATTTCAGAATTCAAAACAGTTAGCGCTCTCATGAAAGCCGTATGTTGTGGACTATATATAGGATTGGAAAATTAAATGCAAGGGGGGGCGAATTGGAAGGTAGCAAAGTAATTCCATTTACTTAGCCTACTTATTGGTTTGTTGTTCCAGTATTATTTTAGTTGCAATTTTTTTGAATAGAAAGCATACTTATATTTTGGATACTGTGATGTCTCCCTGAATTCTATTTCTTGTCAAGCAAATTACAGTAACGGTAATTCTATTTGCCTTTCATTATATAGGATTGCTCCTATTCGCCAATTAGAATCTGCATTTCATATAAAATAGGATAGAATTAGTTAGATATTAAAACTCATGTGATGATCTATAATGAACATTCTACTGGGGGTTATAGATTATCTTCATTTTATCCAGCCTGAATTGCTTGTGCCGACAAAGTAATTCAGTTAATTTCATTACTCAACGTATTTGGTGATTGATAAAAACAAATTCGTTGAATATTTAATACAATCAGGGAGCTGTACCTGTTAATTCAGAGGGCAGTGATTGTACATATACGCTGACCCATTTGTTGGTGACATTCTCTTGTTTTCTCACCTTGGGCGTGAAGAAGAGTCAGGGATTATAAATCTAACGAGAAGACAAACTGTTAACCAACACAAGTCAATCTTTAGAACCTGAGTATCTTCATGTGGGCTGACTTTATAATATCTGTGTTAACTTGTGTCATGGTCAAATTTGTAATTTTGTAATTTGGATTGGTATATATATGTAATGTATTGTATCATATCCAATGAGTAAGTATAATAATATGAATGTGTGAGCATATGTATTGTAATGTGGATGTGAAAAGTTCAAGTTATGATAGCAACATATAAAGAATTATAAAGGCCATAATAGTATACGAAGCAGAAAAGACATATCTATCATGGAAAGGTGATCAGTACACTAAGGAATCTCTATCAACAAACTTAGATGCAAGTCAGAGATCTATTGCTTCATCCTAATAGGTGAACCCGTCAAAATCCTTTAATAAGGTAGACCTAATAGTCTTTTATAAATATCTTTACCGAGTGCATACTTCATTGTGTGTTTGTAAATCCTCTCACAAGGTGGACCTAGCAGTCCTATTTGCTCCTAACAGGGAAGATCATCAGAAGTGATCAATGTAAGCTTTAACAAGCCAACTTTATGATGCAGTACTAAAGTTTGTGGGTATCATCCCCACCCCAGTTTTACTTTGTATTTGGAAGGTTTCTATGTCACCAAATCTTTGTGTTCAAGTGTTATGGATGCTTTCATGTTTTCAATTTTTCATGCATGTAATTAGATTAGATGTGACGAATTAAGTGCTAATTGATTTATTGGATTAAGAATTGAATTTTTTAAAGTTTTAGAAGTTACCGATTCACCCCTCCCCTCTCAATAACTTAGCATGGTCTTGAATATTTCCAATATCTTCTACATTATCCATCTTAACATAGTTGATCTCATCTTGGATTGATGTCCTCAACCATTTGGGTATCTAGTCACTTTCTCAACTTCATCATCCACATGTCCAAATCTGATATCTAATCTGTATAATTCCTCAGTATATTCCTTCACACTCATATCCTTTAGTCTCAAATTTTACATCTTTCTCAATAATTAACTTGATAACCAGCAGGTAGAAACTTCTTCTTCATCCTTCCAATCATCTTTTCTCATGTCTTGATCTTTTCCTTTCCCCTTTTTTGTCTTTCAATTTGCAAATGATCCCACCAAAGCTAAGCATAACCCTTCAATTTTTTTGACTGTTATCTTAACCTTCTGATAATGATGAGTACTTTCATACTCAAATTATTTATCAATCTCAGTGATCCAATCCGACAAAACATTACCCTCAAGTCCTCCATCATAACAATCAACTTATTGACAAGATGGCAACTATGCATAACATGAAAATAAAAGCAACAATTACTACTCTGTGAACAATAGATTAATACATAAAATAAAATAAATATTTTTGGTTGATACAAGACTGTTCAATGACCCAAGATGCTCCTAGATCACGTATTCTATTTCTGCTAATTGTAGTCCACCTCATGGTCTCCACCTTGGTCATAAATCTATTGCATACCAATCTTAGACCCCATAATCCCAACCTTCTTGATGTAGGGAGGGATGAGATAACTAGGACCAAAGGTACACCCAACTATCCAAACCATTTGCAAGAGCAAACACAATAGAAAACAACATAGAACAACAACAACAACCAGAGGAGATAGAAAAGCCAAAATGCTTTATAGATTCATCATAATATCAAATACATGCCTAGTTATAAGACCTTCTAAGTTATGACCAACATTACAATTCAAATTCGATACATAATGATAAACTTCACATTCCAATCTGTTACTGCTCTTCCTACACTACTTTCCTCTCTACACGAAAACTCTACTCAAGATCCCTTTAAATACATGCATGACCACAAGTCATCCTGTTGCAAATACCAACTAATTAAACTCTTACATTAAATGACAAACAAGCCACAAGTCGGCTATCAACAAATACCTATCACAAAATTAGATGCAAAGGTTGGCTCTAATAAGAAATCGCACACAGACAACTCGATAACTGAATGACCAAACAAAATGCTACAACTTGATGAACTCGACAACCAAAGGAACTCACCAACAACTACAAACTCGACAAATAAAGAGAACTCAACAATGCAAGGCATTGCAACTTGATAGTAACTAAGGAACTCGACAAACATGCAAAATATAAATGTAACCTAGGATGCTCCTACATCAAACAACTAGGGTTGAAAGAAATGATTCTCTTGAATCATTGAGACCTCACAACCTAAGATGAATCCAACTTAGATTGGGAAATCCATGTAGCATCTTCAATCAGTTTGTTCTTCTACTTCACCAAATACTCATAGTAATGTTTTCCTCTTGTGCTCTTACCAACTCTCTGATCCAATATCTATTTGACCCTTCAATCTACTTCTTAGGATAATTATCTGATACAACAAATTCATCATCTAACTCATGATATTTGTACAAATCAAAAACATTAAATATAGGAGATATATCCATGTCATTAGGTAACTCAACTTCATAAGCCTTACCATTGTCAAACTTCTTTAGGATCTTACAAGGTCCAAACTTCTTCATCTTCAACATACTGTATGTTCCAATAGGAAATCTTCCTTTCTTAAAATGATCTATCACCTCATCACCAATCCCAAAAATAGGATGTCTTCTAGACTTACCAACATTCTCCTTATACTTCAAATTATGTTGTTCCAATCTTAACTTTACTTCTTCCTGCAAAGGCTTCATAAAATCAACAAATTATTCTCCTGCATCACTTCTCTTCTCTCCACCAGTAGCATCCCTTAAATATGATGTCCCTTTAGTTTGTATTCCATTGATAATCGCAAAAGGTGTTTTTCTTGTACTCCTATTCACATAATTGTAATATGCAAACTCAGCTTCTGCTAATACCAGATCCCAATTACTTGGCTTATCTCCAATTAAACATCTCAACAAATAACCCAAGATTCTATTTGCAACCTCTGTTTTACCATCTATATGTGGATGGAATGTAGAACTAAACTTCAACTCAGTTCACATCTTCTTCCACAAATTCTTCCAAATTTAACCAACAAACTTACTATCTCTGTCAAAAAGAAT
This sequence comes from Cupressus sempervirens, assembly GCA_028749045.1. NCBI lineage: Eukaryota > Viridiplantae > Streptophyta > Pinopsida > Cupressales > Cupressaceae > Cupressus > Cupressus sempervirens. The sequence continues at coordinate 109,337,324 of CM053783.1, forward strand.
ACTTCTTGGTAATCCATGCAATCTAACAATCACTTTGAAGAAAATCTCAACAACATGCTCAACATCTAATTTCTTCTTACAAGGTATGAAATGAGCCATCTTCAAAAATCTATCCACAACAACAAGTATAGAATCATACCCCTTCACTGTTTTAGGCAATCCAAGAACAAAATCCATACTGATGTCACTCCAAGGTTTCTCAAGGATAGAAATAGGTGTATACAATCCAATATTTTGACTTACTCCTTTTGCAACTTGACAAACTCCACAACTCTTTACAAACTTCTGAACATCTTTATACATTTGAGGCCAATAATACTTATCCTTCAATAGACTCAATGTCTTGTCAATTCCAAAATGTCCAGCCAATCCACCACTATGCTTTTCCTTAATCAAATTCAACCTCATTAAAGTCTTAGGAATACACAACTGAGTACCCTTAAACAACATAACTTCTTGGATAAAATATTCATCAAACTTACTTGGTTGTTCTGTCAAACTAGGTGCTTTGTACTCCACGTCTTAAAAAAATTAGGATTAGTATCATACAACTCTTTCATCTCATCAAAACCAAGAACTCCAACCTTCATCTTAGTTAGCAAAGAATGTCTTCTACTCAATGCATCAACAACTTAGTTAGTGATTCCACTCTTATGCTTAATCACAAATCTAAAACTTTGCAAGTACTCAACCCACTTCATATGTCTCTGATTCAACTTCTGTTGACTTCCCAAGTACAGTAAGGCTTTATGATTAGTATACAACACAAACTCAGGAATCAAATAATGTCTTCACTTCTTCAATGCTTGAACAATAGCAAAAAAATCTTGATCATACACAAAATAATTCCTTTTAGAATCATTCAACTTCTCACTAAAGAAATCAACAAGTTTACCTTCTTGACTTAATAGAATTGCTATTTCACCACCACTTGCATCACATTCAACTTGAAATACCTTATTGAAATCAAGCAAAGTCAATACAATTTGCATAACAAACTTTTGTTTCAAAGTCTCAAAACTATTATCAACTCCATCTGTCCACTTGAATTTCTTTTTATCTCCTTTCATTTTCTCAGTCATAGCATTACAAAAAGAACTAAAATTCCTTATTATTTTTTTGTAAAAACTATCCAAACCATGAAATGATCTTACCTTGCCCATATTCTAATGCAACAATAGGCAACAGAAGTCTTCAAACAACAAGGAATGGTGGAAACTCACAAATTCCCTCAACACCCAAGGTGAAGGGTCCTAGTACCAAATACCTATAATAGGTATGGAGATGGGCTAAATGGAAGGTTATCACAACCCCACAAGATAAGGTAACCTAAGCACTAGGTCTACCCAAGTTTTAAGCACCAAAAACTCAATATGCACTACAGGATTCCCTTAGCCAAAAGAGGGATCAAACCCCAAAAACTGAATATAAAGACTAGGGGTGGCCTACAATCATTGATATGGCCTATTTATGTCCTAAAAAATATGAAACAATGGTTCATTTCATCAAAAACAACTTATAGCATGAAGTTGCTTTGAAAAGCCACTAAATTGGCTTGTAGCCCTCCTAGAATGAGCAAGAGGTATAATTTTGGATTCTTCCAAAGGATATGATGACTTAAATAGTGATTTGGATACCCTTTTAGGTTTGATTAAACATGCCAAAGTGTCTAAGCATGGAGAGGAGTGGAGGTTGCTGTTGTTGGAACATTAGACCAGATTTGAAGGCCTAATGAGGGCTCCATTTGCACTATAGGTATACTTTCTACAAAGGGGAAACACAATCCAAATATTAGGATACGTGGGGGCATGTAAAATAGACAATATTCCAAGTTCTTAACATTTGGTGAATCCAAGAACTCAATCTAGAAGGGTATGTCTAAATGTTGATTAGTGTACTCTTCATGAAGCACACCTAAGGTGTGGCAGCAAATCCATCTCCTTGCATCTTCTAGAAAACCAATTGTTGAATATAAAAATAAATTTTTACACCTGGTATTCCACCAAAGGGCATCAATTTACCATGGTGGAATATGCCAAAATAACCTAGCCCTAGCAAGTTGTTGATTTGTAGGTTGATTTTTGGGCAGCAGGCAAGACAAATTGAATAACTTTCAAACTATGAAGAGTTAGAACATGAGACTTGTTGGAAAATGAAATAGATAAAATTCCCCAACTTTAAGATCATTTGAGACATCTCCAATCATCCGTACAGTTTTGTACAATAGTCTGCAACACGTGTTTATGCAAGGGAAAATGTTAGTTTTATTGCTTTCAATGCAAAAATTACAATTCTATCCAATCACCCACCTATAAGGGCTTATATAGGATTCTCCCAAAGGTTACATGAGTTTTTTGAACCAACTAGACATTTGGGAGAGGGTTTTACAAGTTTTAACAACTTTTTAAGAAGTTGCTTTAACAACTTTTAGAGCAATTTTTGCATATTTTGCAATTTTGCATATCTAGTGACCAAAATTGGTCCTCACCTTATTTTTATGATCCATAATGGATCTAAACATGAAAAAAATGTAAAAACCTATGCATAGTATCATTAATGACCAATAGTTAGACAATAGCTTATAAAATGCCAATCTTGTAACTATGGCCTTACAATGAGATCTAATGTTAAATCTATTATTCCTAAGCATGACTAGAGGCCACAAGGAACTTAGTTTGAAATCCTCATGGTGTTTTTTGAAGGTAGAGTGGGTGCTCCTACACCACATTCTCAAGTGTAGGCCATTTCAAAATTTCTTTAACCTTCTCAAGGTCCATCTTCAAAGCATCAGATGAAATCATAAATCCCAAATACACAATCTCCTCTTGCATAAAAGAACATTTCTTCAAATGAATCATCAACTTTTTCTCTTTCAATCTCTAAAATACTTGTCTAACATGCTTAATATTTTCTTCCTTAGTCTTATTGAATATCATAATATCATCCAAATAAACAATCACAAACTTACCCATGAATATTTTGAGAACTTCATTCATCAACCTCATGAAAGTACTAGGTGCATTAGTCAAACCAAAAAGGCATAACCAACCATTCATACAAACCATCTTTTATCTTGAAAGCAGTCTCCATTTCATCAACTTCTCTAATTCTAATATGGTGATAACCACTCTTCAAATCAATCTTGGTAAAATACTTTGCTCCACTCAGACAATCCATTAAGTCATCCATCCTTGGCATAGGAAACCAATATTTCACTTTGATCTTGTTGATAGCTCTAGAATCAGTACACATTCTCCATTCTTCTTAGGTGCTAATACAATAGGTACAACACATGGACTCATACTTTCTTTGATCAAAACTTTCTGCAACAACTCATGCACTTGTATGTTGAGTTCTTCATTTTCAATAGGTGTCAATCTATATGGTTCTTTATTCGACAAACTAGCTATAGGAATCAAAGTTCCATGCAATGAATTATACTTCTCATTGGAGGTAAACCATCAAGTATATCCTTTACAACAATATCCTTATACTCATTCAACAATTTTATAATTTCCACAGGCACTCGGTCAATACTATCAATTTTTGCTGTCACTCGGTTACCACTACCTTTTATCACTCGGTCGATACTGACTGGTACTCAGTTAGCACTATTTTCTAAAACTCAATTACCATTGGCACAAATTAGTATCCTAGGAATTATAGCCAAAAAAATTTGTCCCTTATTCATTTCCTTTTCAAATTTCTTTCCATTGACCAGGAAATTTTTTACAGTAGTACAAGTAACCTCATCTGGACTTTCAATCAAAGGAAACAATAATTACTTTCTCCCATTCACCCAAATAGTTTATTGATTCAATCTTCCATCATGTATAGCATATCTATCATATTTCCAAGGTCTACCCAATAGAATATGACAACAATCCATAGGCATAATATCACACAAAACTTCATCAAAATATGTCCAATCCTGAACTTCATAATGCATTATTCACTTACCAATATCTTATGCTCATCTTTGAACCATGAAACATGATAGGATTTAGGATGCTCCAACCTCTGCAACTACAACTTTGTGACCAATTCTTCTGATGCCAAATTTTTAGAGCTTCCATTGTCAATGATCACCTTGCAATATTTTCCAACCATGTTACATCTTGTCTTGAAAAGACTTCTCCTTGGGACAGGTTCCTCTTCACTTTCCTTATTACATAAGGATCTTCTCACCATCAAATTTTCTCTAGCCTTAGGCCCACTTAGTGAGCCCTCGGTGTCTCCTTGAATGACAACATTTTTGTTACCTTGTCCACTTTCAAAGGATCTACACTCAAAGGATCTATGCCCTTCTTTTCCACATTTGAAACATTTACCACGAAAACCACCTCTAGAATAAGAAATACCTCTTCCTCGGTAAGAACTAGTACCTCCTAGGAAGAATCACCACCTTTCCACTTGGTCTTTCCTTTATCATCATTTTTCCATTTATATTTGTCATTATCTTAGACAAAGTTATCAAATCTACCACCTTCTCCATAAGATCTACCTCTGCCTCTCTGGAATCTACCACCTCTACCTCTTTGTATTTGTTCATGCTTCTTTATCAAGATCTCCTCAACTTTCAAGGCATATTGATATGCTTCTTCCACACTTTCCAATTTCACAAAACTTATCTCATCTTGAATCCTAGATCTCAATCCATTTATGTACCATGCCATTTTCTCAACACCATCATCCACATGTCTAGATTTGATGTCCAATCTATAGAATTCCTCAATATACTCCTTCACAGTCATGTCTCTTTGTCTCAAATTTTGCATCTTTCTCAACAAGCTAACTTGGTAATTAGTAGGAAGGAAGTTGTTATTCACCCTGTTCACCATTTTTGGCCAATTCCTAATCTTCTCCTATCCTCTCCTTTGTTTGTTAGGTTGCAAAATGCTCTTCAACCTAGTAAATACAATTTTCACGTTCTTATTATCTAGAGTGTTTTCATACACAAAGAACTTCTCCATTTCAGAGATCTAATCCAACACATCATTGGTATCCAATTTTTCATCATAAGGAAAAAATTCTACAATAGGATTTGGATTTTCCCTAGATAATACTCTCAACAATCTTGCCTCATCTTCATCTTCTTTAGGTTATGGATTAGGGTTTGGTGTTGCTGCTTCATCATCAAGATGCACTCCTCTCCTCTGGGTTCTCTCTACAACACCTAATCTGGTTGTAATTTGTCTCAATGTATCCAATAAACCATTGTCAACATTTACTCTACCTCAAACCATCTTTACAGTCAGATTCTTGCAAGATTGTAACCCTCTGCAAATTATAGGTCAAACCCATTGATTTGCAACCCTACAACCAAATTCACTTAGGGTTCTACATGATCCAATTTCCACAAGGACAAACCTCAAGCTTTAATACCACTTGACATAGGGAGGGATGAGATAACCAGGGCCAAAGGTACAACCAACTATCCAAACCATCTACAAGAGTAAACATAGTGAAAAACAACACAAAATAACAACCAGAGGAGATAGAAAAACCAAAATGCTTTATAGATTCATCATAATATCAAATACATACCCATCTCTAAGGCATTATGGGTTACGACCAACATTACAATTTGAATTTGATCCACAATGATAAACTTCACATTCTAATTTTTTTCTGCTCTTCCTATGCTACTTTTGCCTCTACCCTAAAACTCTACTCAAGACCCCTTTACATATGTGCACGGCCACAAGTTGACATGTTAAAAATACCAACTAATTAAAACCTTACATTAAATGCCAAACAAGCCACAAGGTGTCTCTCAGCAAATACCTATCACAAAATTAAATGAAAAGGTAGGCTCCAACAAGAAACTACACATAAACAACTCGGTAAATAAAGGATGAAACAAAATGATGCAACTCAGTGAACTTGAAAACCAAAGAAACTCAACAACAACTATGAACTTGACAAACAAAGAGAACTTGACAATGAAAGGCATTGCAACTTGACAGTAACAAAGAAGCTCAACAAACATGCATGATAACAATGCAACCCAGGATGCTCTTGCATCACTCTTAGCCACTCTCTTGGTAGTGATAACAACAGGTGAAGGCATTGTTCAACTTATTTTCCATGTTGTGACTCTACCATAGGATAGCCCTCAACTATCATTATACACTTTATTCTTGTTGCTTCTAGTTGGCTCGATGCTAGAGAAGATTCTAGTTGGCTTGCCACCACCTCTTCCATGGGGTTTCCTCGTCTATCTTTAGCAATTTCACCTCCCATGAGAGAGGAAGGAGATGATAAAGAGAAGAATATTAAAGATAGGTGGTCTCTTCCAGATCTGACCCCTAGCCCCATTGATGTATGGGAAAAATATGATGATCATAATCTCCCCCCCCCCCCACCCCACCCCAACTAGCACAACTTTGGCCATCTGAGGTGGCTTTTTTCTAGGCTTTGTGAATGTTTTTTTGTTGAATAGTTGATATATACTCCTTCTGACCTGTTGGTAAATAGATTTGTTCTTTTATTTATTATGACTCTTGAATGCCAAGATTATGAACAATATCTAATTACAAGCAATTAAAAAGCCACTTCTAGATAGATTGGCTTTTCTCTAAATTAATAGGTACAACTCCCTATGGTGAATTTGCAATGAATTATGTTTTATTCCTAAAACTAATATGGGGGTGTGTTCTTGACCCGAGAAAAGAAGAGGTAAAATTGAGCCAGACCTAAACAGGATCTAACTCAAGCAGAAAAAGATTTTTGAAGAATTGATTAAGTTCATGAACCCACACATCTTATGAACTCACAAAGCTTAATGACTTAAAATAGCATAACAAATGAACTAAATTAACTAGAATCTGAACTATAGTGAAGAAGAAGTTAACTAAAAGGGAGAAAACATTTAAAATATTCCTCTTTGAACATGCAATGACATTACTTATCACATCCATTCACTACCTCAAAACAGGGGAATGAAACTATGTTCTTTCTTTGCTTCAATTCAGATAGAAGAGAAAACATATAACTAACAACTAATAGAAATGGAATAGAAAATAGTTGATACAAAATACCATTCAATTGACTCTACAACATCAAGTACTTCACACCAAAAATTCACCGACCTTTTATTAATCTTTCAATTTCATACATATAGGATTCTGAGATGACCGTTACAATAGAAGTTCAATCAGTTCATCTCCTCAAAGAATGACAAATGGCAAGAAACTAATTTGTCGTATTGCAATAATTACATAAGAAAGTGAAAAGGGGGTAGAATGTGAATCACTTCATCTTCTTCCCCTTTTCTACTTTTGTTCTATAGGCCTTAGCAACAACTATGATTGAGATTAGCTCTTTATGCCTAGGCACATGTATGTTGGTGTATCTCAAGAGCCACTTAGAATGCTCCCTGGCCAACTCCTTCACAAAATTCAATTGATTTGGCAATTCCTCCATGGCCATGTGTATGCATCCGCTAAGTTTCTAGAGTTCCACAACTCTATTTTGATTACTAGAAGATACATCAATCAGACTATCTAAGAATTTGGAGAAATTCTCCTTCATGACATTTATCCCAATGAGTGCTTTCCCTTGGTCACTAGTCTGTGAATTTGTATGTAGTCCCCTCATGAGTTCAAATCCTCTGTCTTGGATCTTCTTCACTTTATCCTCTATTTCCTTAAGTCCTTTTTCTACTAATAAGATCATTTCTGACTTGAATTGCATGCTTTGAAGCCATTCGAACAGAGGTTTGTCTCCCTTTGGTAAGATTTTTGCTTCAACAACTTCCTTTTCCTTCATTTGAATGATCATCTTCAAAAGAGAGATACAATCATCACTCTTCACTCTTTCTCTGGCCAAAGTACTCCTATTTGCTAAGTTGTTATCCTTCTCTGTTTCTAATCTTAAGATAACATTGCTAATTTGTTCTATAATAGAGACTCCTCTAATTTGAGCTTCCCAGTCTAGTGTTTACCAATTTGGCCAAAGTTCCTATCTTCCTGAAGTTGAGAGATAAGGGCTTGAACTTCGGTAGCAGTAGGATTTCTTGTTACTAATACTCTGAAGATAGTTGCCAATGTGACCAATTATCTAATGAATCTGTTCAACTCTTCTATCTCAACCTTCATCCTAACTTTTGACAACTTTAGGTTTTCCAATTGTCCCTCAATTACTTCATTGGTTGACTTCCACAAGTCAACCTTGGTGTCATGTCTAGCCTCTCCAAGGTCCACCAAGTGCAGAGTAAAATCATCAATAGTCATATCTTCAATTCTTTCTTCTTTGTTGGGCTTGGCTATCTCCATTATTAGGTGCCCTGTTTCTGGATCTTGCCCAAGTATAGACAAGGTTTTTTGCTTCTTCACCTTGGTTAATGTAGATCTAGAATGAACTACAAGGGATATGGTATCCTTGGTGGGGCGCTTTCATCTTTCCTTTTTTTCTTTCTCTTTAGAGTATCCTCTAACCAAGAATTAGTGTCTATCACCTTGGAGGTTGTCCCAAGTGAGTCTATGCTAAACATCTTCTTCTTGACTGGAGTGATTGTCATCGTAGTTGAAGAGAAGGGATTCTTCAAGGCCTAAGAAATGATCTTGGAAGAGCTCTAGCCTTTCTCCACCTTTGAGGTTATCTTTGTTGCCTCATCAGATTCAATAGATTCACTGCTACTGCTCTTTCCATCTCCCATATCTACTATTTGCACTAGGGAACCACTTGGTTGTAGAAGTGTAGCACTTACTAGTGGAATTGGGCTATGATGAGGTGAGGGAATTGGGGTGACATGAGGAGAGGGGAATGGTGTAACATGAGGAGGGGGAACTGAGGTAACAACACTATCCTTTGGCTCCTCCATCTTCTTCTCCTCAACATTAGTTTGGGTTCCAATAATTGGGAGGGATCCATCATGACAAGTCCTAGCTATGGGGATGCTCTTGTCTAGAGGTTGGTCACCTCCTCCCAAAGGTTGAGCTGCCAAAGGTTGAGCTGGTCCTTGAGTGATAGCCAGTGTTATGCTTGGTGTAGCGCTTTAGGAGGAAGAAGGATTTGTAGTTGCTAGAGAAGCTTGAGTGGTTGTGCCTTTACTTCAGCTTCTTTTGGTTGTCCCCTTGACCCATTTCCTAGTTCTTTTGATGATTCGGGCCATCATAGTGTCTAAATCTCCTCAGCATCCTCATAAGGCTCTGAATTGATAGGAGTGTTTCTTAACTTAGTCAGATATGTATGACTATACATATATTGCCCATCATCCTCCAATCCTTCAACATTAAGATTGATATTATATGTTTTTATTTGCTCCACTATGAGCCTGGCAAAAGCACGATCTCGGCTTTCAAACTCATCTTTACAATCTACCCAATGATCTTCAACCATGGTAATGTGTTTGATCACGCTCCCAATCTGCAACACCTCCCTAGCATATCCATTCAGATCAAACATAGGTCTCAAGACCTCATACATCTCCAATTTGTATTTCATCTTGAACACTTTGAGTATATTCTTTGCATCAGATCGGGACTCGCAACTGAAAGCTCCTCCTTTCATAGGGAACTCATATCCATTCTTCTTCAAGCTTCCACTTAGCACATTCACCTGGACCGCTTGCCTCACGATCTCTATCAACATGATCATGTCACTCAGATACTTGGGCAACTTCAAGGGGAATCCATTGAAAGCTGCAAGACACAAATATTAGAAAGATGAGAACTAAATAAAATAGCTTCTAAACTAACTAATAGCCACCATTGCCTTCAAATTGAATCTCCTCTCTGGGAATCCTTGGAGTTCCCTAAAAATTCTCATTGTGAATGCATCATTAACTTTGACATACTCTGCATAACTATTTTACAATTGAAAACATGGATAGAACTCATAACACCTCACATCATCAAGAAAGTTTTCTATTCTTGGAAGGCCCGACCATAATTGTAGAGATGCTAGCATATAAATCAGAAAGGAAGACATATAGAAAGTGTTGTAGAACTTCGCGATGCTAAGAGCATTGGAATTATTTTCACTTATTTCATGAGTGCAATCAGTATATTGTGTATCTGAACAAATTGCTTGTACCAGAAAGAAATACTCTTCAAAGAAATCTAGAGCTTCTACCTCACCTTTCAATCTGTGTTGGAGAACTAGGATGTCTACAATCTCAGGTTTGAGATTAGTACCTAATAGAGTTTTGGGGATCTTAATCTTGGTGCTTCGTGGCTTTTGAAACCAGGATTGCATAATTTCCTTCCTCCACACCATCTTCTTTACGGAGAACTCAGAGACTACTCCTCCTACTATCAAGTCTAAAAACTACTCCCATTCTAGAACTTGGAGGCAATTCACCATAGTTTGCCTATCAATGGAGATTAATACTATATGATCAGGTAACACAATTTGTTTGGTATCTAGATTGTAGTGATTTATGCATTCATAAATCAATTCTGGAGCTTGGACTGCCACCGAGAAACTAGTTACCTCTATTAGTCCACTTCCTTGGAGCTTCTCAGTTATGGGATGAATCGGCTCGAACTTCAGCCTCCTTTGGAAATCTTGCATATCATAAAAATGGAGTGAAGTATCTGTGAGATTCTACAATGTGGACTTGATTCCATTTAGCCCATCAAAACCCACAAATCTAGTTGTCATTTTGTCTAAGAATGAAGTAAATTGAAATTTCAAATCTAGATGAAGAACAAGATATTGAATTTGCAAATACAGACTATTCGAAAGTGTTGTGTAATTTAACATAATAACAATTCAAGAAAAAGTAGTAGTTTGAATAACTGTTATGTTTCCATCTATATAAGAGTCTCAATTCATCCGTTGATCTTCAAGATTAGCACCACACGAATGAATTAAAGGATAAATCCATTGAAACAGTAAATGCGAGAGCTCTAACAGATATTTTGGTGTCTTTTCACTATTTCCATTAGCCCAACGGTAACTTTCCTTTCTTTCATACTTACTTTTTTGTTTCCCATTAAGTTTCGGAGAATGATGAATAGAGTACCCCGTAAGGAAATATCTGCCTAATTGAATTCTGGTCAGTATACCTTTCCCGCAATGGTTAGATTGTTTCCATTATCATCTTAAAATATTTTTTGTGTAATTTGTGGGTCCAATCTGCTTACAAAGTTGATTTTCTCTTGAATGTAGAAAATTGTCCTCATGGGTTGAAAACCCGTCGAGGAGAAGACAATTCTCATTTTTCCATCCAGGATTTCCTTTAAACTTTATCCTTTGAGTTAATATTTTCTATGGGTTCGGAAGGGCTTAAAAGGACTGCAAAAGTCGAAAAGGGCCCCACTTTCTCATTTCTTTCCTTTACAATTGCCTTTGGCGAAAAACGAACTTCATGGGTCAAAAGCCCGTTAAGGAGAAGCCAGTTTTGAGTTTTCTACCTAAGATGATTCTTAGCACTATGATGAATCTTGAATGTTTCCCAAGGTAGAATATTGTAGTGAAAATAGGGATTTTCCATAAGATAGCTAATTATCTTTATACATTGATCTGTGAGCCTCATTTGTTGCTCTTTGCGGGAAATCGCCTTCATGGGTAGAAAACTTGTCGAGGAGAAGGTAATGCTCGATTTTCCACAAGCTTCCTTATTTCATCAAAAACATGATAAGCCACGAACAAGCCTAGCTTTGTGAATAACTTTTGCATGTTGTAAGAATCCCCATCGAATTAGGTACTAAGCTACCTGTAAACTCACAACATCAAGGAAAAGCACCCGGCCATGAAATGTGGGAGAAGGGAGAGATGGAAAATCTAATGGAGACTCTTTTCACCTAAGAGGAATTAAAACTAGACCCAAACATACTTAGGCTTAACCGAGACACAAAATTTTCCACTTTTGCAAAATGGTTATAGGGTGAAAAGTGCGCAACACGACCTTTGCCCATGTGACTTTCCCAAGGCAATCTTACATCCCCCAACCTTTTTTTATTGTGAATATGTACCTTATATTTAGTTCTAATAAAAAGAGTGTATTCATAACAAAAATAGTCTAAGGAGTGGCTACACAAAAAGAATAAGATTATGGTGTCAAAGCTAATGCAGTTTAAACTATTGACTTTATAATGTTACCAATTGATGTATCAACTCATTATGTATAAAAACAATATACATGGGAAACATGAGAGATGTTGAATATGTACAAGTATAAATATTCATGAAAGCACAACAATTGATGGATATGGATAAGAAGAGACTTAAACAAAAGACCATGCTCTTGTATCCTCACCAAGCTTGAAACTAGAGGAACTTTTGCAGTTGTTTAACACATTTAAAACCTCCCTCAATGAAGATCTAAAAGTTGATATTTGATTTCATCCAAGTGTTTGTAATATTTGTCACCATTTTTAATATTAAACTTATTTGATGTTTGATCTCAGTCAAGAGAATGAAGAGTGTATTTTTAGTGGTGGAATATAAAGCTAGAATAAGATCAATCCACTCTCATTTTGAATCTTCAAAAGTGGAGGATAACAAAGAATACAAATGCAATATTGCTTCCTCTACACAAATGATAGACATTTTGATGAAGGATAATTTTCAAGCACGTTTATATATACTTGATTTTTCCTTAATGTAAGATCTACCCAATCAAGAACGTTTAACTAGGTGAATTAATATTCCAATACTATGTAATCCTACCAGTCAAGGTAGGAGGATCTGTAACAATGAAAAATAAAGTGTAAAATTCTGGACGTGCACATGAGAAGCATATTGGTTTTCATCAAATTATACTGGTTAGTCCAGGATAGGATCTTAATTTATGGAATTTGTAATTCTAAACTACTAAAGTCTTGGGCAAGACCAAGGGGTTTCTTTTCTCTATTGTTCCTATTAGTGCCCACACAAAACATAGATCAATATGTACTTTCATTTATTATAATAATAACAGATTTATGGGCTTCAACATTTTACCAATCAAAAATAAATATTTGTCACCATTTTTTGACCAATTTTCAGCTATGACCATATTAAGATGAGTCAGATCATGATTTCTGAGTAAACCATTAAAATATCTATGGTCTTTGTAAAAATGGGATCGCAAATTCTATGAGGTAATACATTTTGTTGCATATTATGATCTATAATTACATGTCTAGATGTCTTTCAATCTAACTTTCCTTTTGACTAATTTAGTGCAAACTAAATAATTGTGATATTGCTATAAGGATTCAATTAAGTAGTTTTCAAGTCAAACTCATGGATCCATGTTTCACAAGTAATGGTATATAAGAACCCATATCCCATGAGAATAAATAGATCACTCAACACTCATTGCATCTAGGTGATGCTCATAGAGTTGAAGCATTGGGCCTTCCTGAGAGTTTAACCATCCTAGTGTTGGTCCAAGGTTAAGACCCCATTTTAATCTTGGAGAAAACTCCATGGATAAGTGTATTTGAGTTGGAGTAATACTAGGATGGTTGACCTCCTAGGAAAGGCTCGATGCTTCACCACTATGACAATCACCTAGATGCAATGAGTGCTAAGTGTTTCATTCATTCTCATGAGAAGTGATTGTTGTAAACCACTAAATATAAAATATAGATTAGTGAGCTTAACTTGGAAACTACACGATAAATCATGACAACAATATCATAAATTAACTTACTTTGGAAAATATATCATACTTAACAAACTAACTAATATTATCGTATTTTTAATACTCAAAATCCTAGACAACTTTTTAAAACTAAATGATTTTACCATATTATTAACACCCATAACTTAATTTTTTTAAAACTCCCACAAAAAACATACAATATATATAAGCTTACCATTCAACAACTTAAAATATACACAATTGAATATATAACTACTAAATCCTTGCCCTCACCTAAAACCTAACTAATAAAAAACCCATCATTAAAAAACTTAAAATATACATAATTGAAATATTCAATTAAAATGTATGTATTGCTTCTTTCAATAAAATAAAAGAGAAGAGAATGCCCAATTAACTAATAGTACTCAAAACTTAGACACAAATAATTTTGTATGAAATCATAGTTTGAAATCAAAATAATTGTAGTACTTGATAATATTCCCAAATAACTTCCATTATGTGGGCCCATGTGTTGTTAAGGGGCAGCACCCAAGATTTATGAAAAAATTAAAAAGTAGTTAGGCTACTAAGGTCTGTGGTCGGAGAGGAAAAAGCTCAAAAAAATTAAAGGTGGGGTGGCGTTAGTGGGCCCCACTCCCAGTCGTGGTCGGTGTAAAAGACAAAAGCACAGACAAAAAGAAATTCCCCCCGAATCCAAAATGCATACCTTCAATATTATAATCGTTTATGTATTTCAAAATTTATATTTTAATTACATTAAAATATATGATCACGCGCCGTCTGCACAAATTTTCTTAAGGTTGCATCTTCCCGACCAAAGGTTTAATTAAAAAAACACATAATTTTATATTTTCACACATTAAAAAAATATTTTTAGATCTTTATGTACTTGTGTATGAGCCTATCCTACTATCATATTTTAGAGTAAATATAAAAAATTAAAATGAAATGCTCATCTTTCTTTGTTTTTAAAAAAATCACAAAGGAATTAGTATACATGGGAGTGACAAGTACTTGTATAATGTTAAAAGTTAAAAAATCAAAATCAAAATAATTGTTTAATCGATTTGATAGTAGTTTTTTTTTCTATTGAAATATACATTGAATTTATAATGAGTACAATTAAAATAAATATAAGAGACTATTATATTATGATTACATGATCTATCAACATAATCTTGAGTATAGAAAATAATAAATGATATATGAACTAATTAAATATAATGTATGTTAAAGGAATAATGAACCCTTTGAAATCTATTAAAAACTAAACAATGGTCATTATTATAATCAGATAAATTGTGTTACATATAAATTTTATAAATAAATATAAAATAAATAATGAAATTAAATTTTATATTTATATCTATGTTAGATTTTGACAAATTGTGATATTTTAACAATTCTTAGAATTATATCATTCTTTTTCTATATAAATTTAGAAATGTTAAAAATAGAATACTCTTTTCTAATATTTACACAATATCTAAGAAAGGATAAATATTATAATTACATAAATATGTTATTTTTTGATGTTTAGTTTTTAAGTTTGATGCTAATTCAATGTCATATGTTCACAGCTGAAACATGGGGGAGCCTTTGAGAAAAGGGGTCCTATAATACAAAACAAATTCGACCAATCATATTCAATAAAAATAATTTTTATATTATAGAAAATTAACAAAGAAATATCAAAACTTTAGAAATATTCTAATTACTAAAAAATAGTCTTGTACGATTGGTTGAGACTAACTTAGTAATTGTACTAATTGTGCATATGTGAATGCAATATTACTAGTAGACAAGTACAACTAGGAGACAAGTACAATAATAATTAAGTTATTAAATCTATTTTGTTTGATAATTTAGATTTCTCTGTAGTAGTGTATTTTTATGTTAAGTGTTTTTGTTGCAATATTTTTATTATGTTGTTTTTGACTACTCTTGTTTTCCTTTTGCTTTTTAATACAACAAAGTGCTTAATATTTAGAAGGGATGGAAAGAACAATTGAACATAAAAAATCTAGTTTTATGCTATAAAAAGAAACAAAATTACATTACATTGTTAATAGTCTTCTCAGCTTCTCTGCCTGTTATTGGTTGGCTTGCGCCTGCTGCTGACCCCAAGTGGTCATTCCCTCGCCTGGACCTGGCAATTTTGCCATCCAAGGTGAGGGGTGAGGAAAAAGAACACACTGTCGCCATTGTTGATGGTGGGTGGGCTCCTTTTGAGCCACCCTATAACCCCATTGATGCATGGCGGTTTCATGATCGACAAGATCCTCCCCCCTAGGCTGGCACTGCTTTAGTCGCTTAGGGCTATTTTTATGCTTTTTTTATGAATAACTATTAGTGACTCTCGTAGGGTGATCTTGTATCCCCTACCCCTTTTTTGTGAATATGTAACATTAATATTTAATTAATAGAGAAGGGACTATTCACCAAAAAATAGTCTTTTTTTTAATTAAGGTAAAAGAAAACTCAAAAGAATCAATGAAGTCCAAAATTGAAACCATTTTGGGAAAAAGATAAAACTTTATAAACTCCAACAAGATTAGAGACTGACACAAAGCCAAAAACCAACAAAAAAGATCAACCAGAAACACAAACACTAACAAAAAACAGGAACTAAGCCCACTCCTTTAGAAGTTTGGCCCCTTGGATCTCAGTTACCTCTTGATCCTCCTAAATAGTTTTTTGGCACAACAATCATTTGCTTGTGTTCAATTTGCCCCTAGTTTTTTGTGAATACAATTTTAATAGTTGAGGGTGCATTATATATATAAATTCTATAAACATACAATTTTTTATGAAAAACAATTAATAAAAATGAAGTCATTCAATATTTTTATAATTAGAATGTAAGAAATTTTAGAGAATGGTTTTAAGAAGTTTCCTTTATTGATTATTCAAAATAAAATTATTCAAAACTATCAAAGACTTATCACTTTTTTCTAATCACATGTTACTCTCTAATAGTATTCATATTTGTGAGTAGAAACACATTGTATTTTTGAGCAATAATAATGTCTTCTTGATATGCTCGACAATGTATTCAAAACTTTAATTTCTTCTTCCAAACTATATATATATATATAATATTGAAATGATAAAATTATGATTAGAAAATATAATTTTAATAAGTCATCACATAAATTTAAAAACATAGTGAAAATCTTTCTTATACGAAAATTAATATAAATTATTTATTGAATATATAAAAATATTTCTACCTTGAAAACCAAAACTATTCTGTTCATATTTTTCATTTTTTTATTAATCAAAACAAACTAAATTACAAAGATATGACCGACCAAACATAATAATAACTAGTCAGGAGGAATAAATTTTACTATATTATGTTGTTAAAAATAATTATTTTATAATTTATTGGTAAAGCACCCAATTTGCTTTCGCTTTTGTAAAATTTAATACACAAAATGAAAGTCGAAGGGATCATATCTGTATATCTATAATCAACCATTCGGTAAGGAGCACAGGCTACCTGAGGCGAGTTCTCTTTGATTTTTCCAGAAATCGGAGTGTTTAATCGAGCTATTTTTTGTCAAGTTTGGTGGATTTTTCGCTCAGTTTGGTGGGTCTTTAGCTGAATCGGCTTAGTTATACGCAGAGTGCTTGATCGGTGAGTTCATTAATATCTTATCCCCATAGTTTACTAGAAATCAATCTGAGTATCTGTAGTATTTCATTTCAAGCGATCAAACTGCATATTACTGGGCAGATCTTTATATTTAGGGGAAAAAATTGTTAAATTAGCTCCCACAAAACCTGATAGGTGTTGTAGGAGCAAAAAATTATCTAAAAGGATCCATTAATGCCAGTCTATTACATGATTTAGGATTGTAGCGATTGTAAAATTCAGCTTTTTGAAACAATAAATGGGAATGGAGTATTCTTTATTGAGCTTAAGTTATGTTGTATTATTATTCTTAACTATTTCAGCTGTGGAGGAAAGACTTCGATTCGATTAATTTGAGGATAGTAATTCAAAGAATTTGGCCTTACTGAGACATGCACAGAAATGGATTGATTTGCTGATAATTTAATACACTGGCTTCTGCATGATCAAAACCCTTGATTGCTAGTTGATGATTTAATTTGACTTTGCTCTTCTGCAGTCTGTCTTGTTGTTTAATCTTTTCGATCACTTGTCATTGGGTTTATGCGAACTTATGCCCTTTAATAACATCAATTCATAAAGATGTTGAGAGCTATCTCGGGTGACTTTGAGCCAATACTCGATTTGGTAGGGCAAGCTTTCTTGGTTTGGTACCCAGAATTTAGTTTGTATAGTCTCTTTTTTCAATTTATTCTATTTATGTTGACTTTAAAAATAGTTAGTTTCGTATATTAACCCTTGTGATCTCTTAGATCCTGCATCACCTCACTTCCTCTATGTAATCAGCTGTGGTCTACAATCTATTATTTTACATTCTCTTCTCATGCTCTCCGCACCCTGATATGTGATCACTGAGTGTGATATGAAACATTAATGGAAGAATTATTCACAATTAAATCCATAAATATTCAATTTCCAATATTATGGACTGTGGAAAGGTAATGTCTTCAATTGATTCTCAGAGGTTACACTATTGGGCATACACTCTTTGGTTAGTTGACACAATTCTTCCTTAAATCACTTGTAATCGCCAGCCTATCTGAATCCCTCAACTGGTGACCTCCTTTAACAGAGAGTCTCTCTACTACTGAGGTTTGCACCTTGGGCATGTAGATTAGCTTTTAGGCTCCAAGCCTCAACATTTCAAATTCAACCTTCTGTATTTGTTAGGCACCTGTAACGTCAAAGAACATGGCTTGTCAGCTTCAAAGTCTTACAGCTGTTATGAACTTATGATACTGCTATTTGTCATTTTCACCTGCTTTGGTTGCATTTGAGGCATTTTGTACGAAGTACAGCCCCAGGAATTTAGGCTTGCAATATTGAGCTTCAATAAGTAATCCATAAATGCAGTTGGAATGTCTGCATGTTTCATTTTTTTCATGTATACTCATTGTTGGGATGTAAATAGTTCAAAAACTAAAAGCATATTTCCCAACCTGTACGTCACAACTCAATTACAATATCTCATAAAACTATATTACACCAAGGAGGTATTTTGTTCACTATTTGCACTATATTAGTTTCTGTTCAGACTTCAAACATCTCTGTACTACTTGTTTTACAGGTATGGGCATGGATGAGTGTTGTTCTACTCAGCTTATTGATGGAGAAGGAAATTTTAATGTGGGTGGTCTTGATACTTTCATGAAGACAGTGAAGTTGTCAGATCGGGGACTTTCATATGCTGTGGTTTCCATCATGGGTCCCCAGAGCAGTGGTACACAGTTTTACCTTTCCAAATTATTCTGAATGATGAAGAAGTTGAGGCTTACACTTTTATTTAAAATGTCATGTTTCCTTTTTCCCGCATTGCAATGGACCTTTGGTAAATTTTTTGTTTGTCAAATTTATGTTTTCATTTTGTTCTCAAGTTACTTCGCATGGTGGATGCAATTCTTTAGATTGAGTACTGAGTTTTCTCATATCTGTTAAATCATGTTTTCCATAAGTGGTCTTGCAGCTCTTAAATAATATGATTCAGGAATATGTTGCATAAACTCTTGAAGATTTTAGGGAGATATTGATTAGCATAAACTGAGTTTTTATTTCTGTTTTACTATGTCTTCCATAAGTGATGTTGCAGCTTTTAAATAATATGATTCTAGAATATGTTGCATAAAATCTTGAACATTTTAGGAAGATATTGATTAGGATAACTCAAAAAAGAGAAGTTGGAAAGGAAAAAATTGTAGAAAATTCATCAAATAGTAATTAGAAAGAAATTATTGTCTATGTGTGACCAAAGTAACACAATGGGACCCAAATGTACAAGTTATAACAGTTGAATACGGGAGCCAAAAAGTGCTCCAACCTTATAACAGAGGAAAGACAATAAGCTACAAATTGAGAGCTATAAATAAGAATCCAACTAACTAGGATGCTGATACTCAAAAAATGGCTAAACCCTAAAATTTAATATACTATATAGCCATGAGAGATAAAGCTCCACCTCTAGAGAAGGAGATATTACTATAAAGAGTCGGACATTTTTTGTCATTTCAGATCAATCAATTTTCTTTAGTCTGATCAAGTTGACACTTTGTGCTTTAGGCATTTTCTTGTTGCTTGATTTAACAATGCTCAAAATATTCTCACAAGGAAGATTAATAAGAGAGTTGGAATCTGAGGTTCATAACTTAACAGTCAAAATGACCAAAAAAGCCTGATGAAATACAAAATTTTTGGCAACAAATGTTGGTTTCCATCCTTGCAGTCAACATTTTGTAATGCACACATCATCCTTATAGAAGACTAACCAATAATATAAATGTGGAATATCTTGTGAGCATAGTTGCCTGCAAGATCTTATATTTTGTTGCTTCTGTATGTTTCAATGCAAGCTAAGTTCAAATGGCAAATAGTATCAGGGAACTCTGCACAATATATCATATAAATCATGATATGCTCCAAAAGAAAAGTCTTTGCATATTCACCTTGAGCAGATTGATGCAATGACATATTAATTTCAGTTATACAAATGAGTGTTTCTTCTTACTGTAGTTCTGTTTACCTAAACTTGTATAATATATGAGCAGGGAAGAGTACACTCTTGAATAATTTATTCCAAACGAATTTCAGAGAGATGGATGCTTTTAAGGGAAGGTGATCATCTGGCTCCTACATTGCTTTTGTTTTTCATATAGTTTCTGGTTTGTTTTTGTGAGATAGTCGAGGATCCAAGATTTCTGATTCCATTGCCTCTTCTGATGCAGGTCACAAACCACACAAGGTATCTGGTTGGCGGAGGCAGCTGCTATTGATCCTTGTACATTAGTTATGGATCTGGAGGGTACTGATGGGAGAGAAAGAGGCGAGGTAAGGGATGTACTCCTTTGTATGAATTGTTTCTTTAGTCACAGTTACGTATGTTCCTCTCAGATAACCAGTTTTTTAAGTATTGTCAATATTCTGGCTTAGACATCACTTTACTTTCCTCAGGTATTCTCTATAATGATTTATAATGTTTAGGGCATGGAACATAACAGACAATATAGACATGCATTGGGTTTCTATAAGATTATTTCTTCCATATAGTTTCTCAGAGTACTTTTTTAGTGGCTTCATGGTCTACCCAATGGTTCAAGTCTTTAGTTGCAATAACAGTATTGGTAAACTGTATATAATTGAAAGATAAATACTATTTTGTTAATTTGTGGGTTAATTCTCAGCCTGCCTTGAAAGGAGCATCTGTGTGAAAGATAATTATTCTAAGCTGCTTGCTCTTAAGAGAAAGCATTGGAATCTTTTTCTTTTCCTTTTGCATTCATTGTTTGATCTTGCTTGTCTTGTATATGCATTACATTTGTATCTTGCGTTTATTTAAATGCCAATAAATTCTAAAAAATTCATAGCACGCCTTTCAAATTTGCCAATATGGGAAAGTTAGTATTTTTGGCGAAAAGACTATAAGCCTGAAATATATATTAATAAAATAAAGATTACATAGTTTCGAGTGGGCTCCTTAGGAACCAGATATGTCTTGATACAATCCATTTTCCCAAAGTTGGGAAAGAATTTCTACAACCCCTGACATTTACATATCAGAAGCCAAGATTGGCAATATATGCTAAATTCCCCTAAATATTTAACATTATCCCCTTCAGTAATCATTACACTAGCCAAAATTGGCAAAATGTTGTAAAGTTATATTTTTCATTTGTATGTTTTCTGTCATCGATTGAAATGAAATATATTTGTGAAATTTGTATTCCTAAAACTAGACTTACAGCATTCATTCTGATTGTTTGTGACCTTTTTTCTGAATGACACGCTAATCAGTTTTTTTTGTTGCTACTTGATTTCAGGATGATACTACATTTGAGAAGCAGAGTGCTCTTTTTGCTTTGGCTGTTTCAGACATTGTATTGATAAACATGTATGCTACCATCTTCATATTATGTTTCTTTTTGATGATGATTGCATGCTACACTGAATCATTAGAAATATGGAAATGTGTGTTTTCTATTTTTTCATGTCACGAGTAGTTAAAAGTTTCTAAATGAACTGTTTTTTGTTTAGGTGGTGTCATGATATTGGCAGGGAACAGGCTGCAAATAAGCCACTCCTTAAAACTGTATTCCAGGTATCCTTAGCACAGTGATGGTTGTGGTGAAATTCATCTTAGTAAATTTTTGTCCCTTTGTAGTTTACTCATCTGTTTGTCCAATAGGTTATGATGCGTCTGTTTAGTCCTCGGAAGACAACATTATTATTCGTTATACGAGACAAGACCAAGGTACTAAGGATGATGACCATGTTTCCTTTTTGAAAATTTCAAGGTAACAAAACTAAAGAATTATCATGGTTCCACTAGTTTTGTATTATTTCTGAGTCAATGTTCATGGCTTTTGAGTAGACCCCTTTAGAAGTTCTGGAGCCCGTTCTTCGAGAAGATATTCAGAAGGCGAGTCTCATTATTCATTTATTTACTTCTTTCCCTCAAATTGAACAGGTTATTTAGGACTGTGTACTGATTCAACAAAACCTTTTGCAGATATGGGATTCTGTTCCCAAGCCTCCTATGCACAGAGAAACCCCACTAAGTGAATTCTTCAATGTAAGTAGGTTATTTGATAACCAGTTTAGTTGGTCGGATCTAAAACATTATTTTTTCATGTGATGGCTTATTCCTTTTATATGACTTACCAGTTGGATTGCCTGCATGTCTCTTCTGATAAAATAGGTAGAAGTGACAGCTTTGTCCAGTTATGAAGAGAAGGAGGAGCAGTTCAGAGAGCAGGTAAATCTGCCATAACTGCAGTAGTAGAATTGTAATAAGTTTGCTTTTAAAAATATTATCTGATATTTTTTGTGTAATTGAATCTATAGTGAAGCTGAATTTAGTGATGTCTTTATGGTGGAACGAACAGAAATGTTTGGCTGATTATTTGTTACTGTACAGTCAACAGTTGGTTTAGAATAACCAATAAAAATGTTAATAGCTTCGCTATTGTGAATAAAATTTAGTTCTGTAGACAATGCTCTTTTTTGTTGCTAAGAATTTTTGGTGGCAACGCCACAGATTAAGGTATCTATTGCTATGAGAAACTCATTTATTTAGTGTTACAACTAGTTAGTGAAAATGCATTTAGATTTGTCTTTTGGATGCCATCAGTTTTGAAATTAGTATTTGAATGGGGTGACTTATATGATATCCATCGTATTTCATTTTTTCTTTACCCACAGCTTTGTTTCTTTCTCTGAGGTCACACTGAATGAAGTTGTTCTTGTTCACTCTTTAACTTTGAAAAACCACATATTTCTCGTGGCTTAATTCAAGTGCTATTTTGTGTTCATTTTGCCCCTTTTCGTGTTTTCCCAAAGTACACAATTCTCTGAAGAAGTAGAGAGACAAGAACCATTCCATTGATCCTTGCAGCTGTATTGTTCAACATCTAATCTTGAAGATTCTGAAAATAATATTTCATTTCTTGGAAAAGTCGGATTGACAGAACTGTGAGAAAGAATGGTCCAGTAGTGAAATTACTAGTATTGGTTTTAGTAATTAGCTATATCAACATTGGTTTTCATAGCAGCAAATGAACTGTACCTGAAATGAATATTTTGAAAAATGTATTGAAAAGGAATAATACCACACTTTCCTCTGCATAGGTTTCAATGCTAAGACAACGGTTTTTCAATTCCATTGCACCTGGTGGACTTGCTGGTGACAGAAGGGGAGCTGTTCCTGCCTCAGCTTTTCCTTTCAGTTCACAACAAATCTGGAAAGTTATTAGAGAGAATAAAGATCTCGATCTGCCTGCTCACAAGGTGTTTAGCATGATTTTTATACACAATAGTTTTCAATGTGCTATTTTATGTTTCTAGCTTTACTTAAGTTGTGAGCAGATATTAATTATCTGTTACAGGTGATGGTTGCAACTGTTCGTTGTGAGGAAATAGCAAATGAAAAACTTGCCAACTTGACATCTGATCAGGTACTTAGTGATTGGTTAATCAGTAGTAAAAGACCTGTTTGCAGAGCTTTCCCTTGATTTCTGGTAATATTGTCCAGGGTTGGCAAGAGCTGGAGGAAGCTGTACAATTGGGGCCTGTGCCATCATTTGGGAGGAAACTAAGCTCCATTTTAGACAATTATTTATCAGAGTAAGTTTTTAATTCAACAGTACGAGTCTGGTCAGTACATACTTAATATTCTTCTTTGCATACTTAACTTGTCCGAGCAGCAGTTCATTTGAATCTCCTGACATCATCACTTGTTTTTGTGCATTTTATTTCAACTCTTATGACAAAATATTCTTGTAACTAACAGCAGCTAGATAGTTTTATTACTTGTGAGATATGTTTCTCAGGGTTCAGTGTGGCCTCTCAATTCAGTTAACCGTCAGAAAGTGCCATAGAAAAGTTTATGACATTTTTATTTATCATACGCTCGATTTCCAAAAGCAGTAAGCAGTCGTCCTGTTAGACAATTGCTTGTCCAGTCTCTCTTTGATTGTTTCTGGCAATTGTGGTAGTGAAGCCTTTGAAGTAGGGAAAGGCCTGAAACACATTTTTGGAGTGGTCTCTGCTCTGTAGTTTAGAGAGCGGAATTATGTGCAGATTCACTATTATATGAATTTAGGGCCTCATATTCTTCCTAAAGAACTAAGTAAAGAAATTTAGAAGGCACTTCAAACGATTTTGCACGTGTGCGCATGCTTGTCTGTAATGTCCTCAATTTGTATCATTGTAGTTCTCTGATTTTTTTCGTGTATTTTAAATTTGAAAAGTAGGGTGAACATTACTGCCAGCTGAATGGAAAGATACTAAGGTAAACTTCTTTTGGTATTGAAAATAGCTGCAACACTTTTATATTTCTATTTAATAGTCAGATCAAATAACTCTGCAATATGCACTGATTACCAGCTGTATTTGAATTGTTCAACCAGAAATATTTTTGCTGATATAAATAAGACCTCTGACTGGAAATTAGGCAATATGAAAGTTCGTATAGTGTTCAGATTTTAAGTATTTTGAATATTAATAACAATATTGGACAGAAAACTGGAATGACACCTTAGATGATGAGCATACCCACACAATCTGCACTGATATAATTCTGTGATCCCTATTACACAATCTGCACTAGTATAATTGTGCAATTCTTATCACCCAATCTCAATCTGCACTTGCAAACTGCTAGGAAAGCGATCCATGATCAAGCTTTATTTGCTGTGATGACATTCACTATACACCTAAATCAGCCCATGTTAGATCCAAATTGTGGTTTAACTTGCAGCATTGCCTCCTATATGAGAGTCATTAAAATATAACCTCCAGCAAGCCCAAACATGTCCCAAACTGCTGTATTGGCTATGGATATCGACTGCAGGATACCACTCAGTGCTCAGACCCTGAGGCTGAAGTAATGTTCTGAATGTTGTGTGGAAGCTTGCAAACTGCTCTTTGGAATCCTTTATTCTGCTGCAGCCTCTTTATGATCTCAATTGCTCCTCTAATGCTGTGCAGAAGATAACAAACCTGCAGTTGGATGGTAGGTTGGTGAGGTTTGCAGATTTCACGTTTCAGCAATTCATACATATACAGAAGCAACAAGCATAAATAATAATCCAATAGTGTGCTCACCCTGAAATCTGTCAATAATGATATAGAATATTCTTCAACGGTGAGGCTCTAGTTTGAGAATTAATATTGGACAGCGTCAATGACCAGCGATCTATGGTTTACTTGCAAATATCTCTCCAAATCTGATTAAATATGCACAAACTCCATATTAGCTCACCATGCAAACGTCATTGGAATTGCCAGTGGTAGAGATGGGGGTTTCTATCCTCACTTCGAAGGTAGAAATCTAAGAGGGTTTTCATCATTACAAAGCTCAGAAAAACAGCCAAGAATTTTTTGTCCTTGGATGCAAATTCAAACACAAGCTCACTATGAAAATCAATGTTATCAGATTTCCACAATCCATATCAATGCATTATATTTTCTGGGCTCGATTGTGCAGTAAATTTTAGCATCAACGTTTTGGATCACACTACATGATCCATCACCGGTGATGGATCATGTAGTGTGATCCAAAACGTTGATGCTAAAAATTACTGCACAATTGAGCCCAGAAAACATAATGCATCACTGTGAAAATTTCAAATGAGATCTTGGTAGTAAAATGAAGCTAGGCACCTCTTGAAATTGGGCTCATTGATTTAAATTACACTCCAAGTATTTGAAAATACTTTTTATTTGAATACTAGTGTTAAAATGCATTTTTTATTCTAATGTTAATAATACTTCCATTAAAATAAGAAATTGTTGCCCAACCTTAAATAATATTATTAATAATTTTAATCAAGTAAAAGTTATTAAAGTGGGACAGTTCTTAGGAAACATTTTCCCTTATTTGAGTGATGTATCTATCACCATCTTGAGAATACGAATCATTAATTATGCCTCCGTGTCTAGAAACTGGCTCACCAATTTGACTGCAATAGGTTGCCATGGTTTTGACAAGGAGGTGTTTGTCCAAGAACTTGAAAAAGAGACTAACTTATCAAGTTATGTATGCTCTGTATCTACACACTTCATGGTTTTGGTTTCTCATATACAGAATGTGAAATTGAATGTGAGGACCTTGAGTTTAGCATCATTTACTAAAGTTATCAGTCTTTGTCTAAAAATATGTTAAAGTCAGACTTTTCTGAGCTAAGTATTTGTTTTATATGATATTTTTAATCTAACAAGACTTTGTGATAAAAATATGTTAAGTGGGAGCTTTCTTGATCTAAGTATTGTAGTTTTCAATAATAACACCAACTTTTGAAGCAGACCTGAGTAAATTAGAATAACCTATACTTTCTAATATGTCAAAATAAAACTATTGTAAATGAGACTTTGTGATAGAAACATATTAAAGTGGGAGCTTTTTTGATCTAAGTGTCAATAAACTTACAAGTTTTAAAATTGAAATGTTGCTAAGTAAATCTATTGTGTTTCTTAAGCTTTTATTGGAGCTTGGCCAATAAATAAATTGAATCTGTCCTCGTGGTAAATGACTTGTGTAATGCTGTTTGTGTTCACTGATATTAATAAAATCTACAGAATTATCATATGTTATACTGACCTTAATTTTAGTTTGGGACTATATACCTTTAGAAGCTATTTCATTTCATAATTCATAATGCAACTCAATGACAAATTCTTGCTGACACCACTTCTACAAAAGCTGAGGAAACTATAAATCAGAACTGAAACTATAAACTTTTTGGATGCTGGGTAACTGTCTGACAGTGAAACCCATTTATTTGACTATCTACTTGAGCAGTTATGGCAGAAAATAAGAAGAAAATAAAAATGCTATCAATTCAGTGAAAAATGAGTAAGAATTTTTTTCATCGATGGTGCTACATTTGCAGATATGATATGGAGGCTGCTTATTTTGAAGAGAGTGTAAGAACAGCGAAGCGCCAGTATTTGATGTCTAAATCATTGGATGTGAGTTGTAATAATCTCTTTTCTTGCTTATTGTAATCATAAGGCAAAGAACTAATTTCAAAACTCCCTTATGTGGGGGAATTACGGTTACAATTGTCTTCATTGAGAGAGAACATTGTTATTGCTTTTTGGGTGTCGTATGGAGCTGTCTCTATTCAGTTTTATCCCTCTTCACTTGGACTCACTAACACAAAACTTTTTTGTTTTGTAGCTGGTATTTCCTGCTTATCAAGCTATGTTGGGACATCTCCGCTCCAAAGCTTTAAATATGTTCAGGGATGAGCTTGAGCAGGCTCTTAAGGAAGGGGAAGGTTTCCAAGTGGTAGTTCGAAATTGTGCAAATGCCTCCTTGGCAGAATTTGATCAAGGATGCATAGGTATGCTAATTTGGAAGCTCTTGAATTGTTTCTTTTATCACATAGATGTACTAAACTTCACATGCAATAAATTATCCATTCATCATGGAGACTTGAAGATCTCTCTAAAAGAATTTATCTTACCTCTATAAATTGTGGGGTAAATTTAGACGAGTAAAAATCAAGAAACCTCTTGGATTTTCCATGTGTATCAATTGTCATTTTCCCTTCTGTACTTAAATTCTATCATTAATGCTATTTTCAGCATTGTTCAATCTAGTAGCAAGGCCTGCCAATATGGTGCCCAAAAAAGATTACTTTATAAATGGATTTGATGTTATATCATTGTTTTGATTTGCAATTTCTCTATTGTTTACACTTATTTGTAAATTTCAGAAGCAACTGTTTCTCAAGCAACATGGGACTCATCTAAAACCAGGGAAAAACTACGTCGAGATATTGACACACATGCAGCTTCTGTGCGTGATGCAAAGCTGTCAGAAATCACATCAAACTTTGAGGTGGAATTACTATTTTTTCAGAAGTTGTGAGAGCTTAGATACACCCTATAATGTTGGTCTCTTAGTTCATTGTCAAAGAAGAGCAACCTTAACAAAAATATTGAATCTTTTTGTTTGTGGAGTACAACTTATTGTTTATTATTGGTGTTACAGAAGCGCCTTAGTGAAAACCTTGCTGAGCCAGTGGCATCTCTTCTTGATGCCGCTTCCAAAGAAACTTGGCCATCCATCAGAAAGCTCCTCAGCCGTGAAACTGAGGTAGCAATAACCGATTTTTCATCTGCCATAAGTGGATTTGAAATGGATGAGAAGACTGCTAGTAAGATGATTTTCAATTTGAGAAATTATGCAAGGAGTGTGGTTGATAAGAAGGCCAGGGAGGAAGCTGGGCAAGTGCTGATTCGTATGAAGGAGAGGTACATCACCTTCCATATCAACTTCTCCTCAGAGACCAGTTGTCGTTGTTGTTCCTTTAAGTTGGATGGAGTACTAAGTTACTTCCTCGATGCTTTGCAGGTTCTCAAATGTGTTTAGTCAAGATTCTGAATCAATGCCAAGGGTATGGACTGGCAAAGAAGACATCCGAACTATTACAAAGGATGCTCGATCCAGGGTATTGCTATTCTCTGTGATTGTTTATTTAATGTTCATAAGAAGTATTAACTATGTGTTGTAATGATCATTATCATAAGAATTATTTTGTTTGTGCTTGCAGTCTCTGAAGCTTCTCTCTGTTATGGCTGCCTTACGTCTGGAGGAGAAAACAGATAAAATTGATCAGGTTCTATCGTCCTCTTTACTAGATGTCAGTGATAAATCTAGTGCTATCCAGGAGAGAAGCATTTCTAGTACATTGACCCCTCTCGCCTCAAGCACTTGGGATGAGGTCTGTCCAGATTTATCATACTGTTTGATTTTTTGACTATTTGCTCACCCTTCCTCTTATAATCTATGTAAATGGGTCTAAAATACTTTTGAATTTTCTGCTTGCAGTTTTCTCCTTCTGACACATTAATTACACCAGTACAATGTAAATCTCTATGGAGACAATTTAAGACAGAGACAGAATACACAGTCAGTCAGGCTATTGTTGCACAGGTGAGTTTCTATCCCACCTTTGCTACATTCAAGTGTACTTTATTTGAGTTGTTTTTCCAAAAAGGTTGTCAGTTTATTAGTCCGAACCTTTAAAGGCTAATTACTTCTTAGTAAAAGAATCAGTGTATTATATAGTAATTCTTCAGTATGCTTCTGCCTTCGAGTCTAGTTTATTTGAGATATCTTTTTGAAAGGATAACAGTTTAAGTGTCCTAATCTCTTAAATGGTAATTATGTTATAGTGAAAGAATCAGTCCACTATATATATAGATGGTGTAATGCTATATACAGTATAGGCAATAGACACACAGTGGATTTCCTTTTTTGTTGTCTTATTGAATCTACACAATATGCTCTTTTCTGCTTTCTGGGAATCTCTTTGTCAAATTCTCTCTGTAGTCCAAATGTTTCTTATTGTGATACGTGCATGCTGCATTTCTAGTGTATCCCTTTTGGTCACAATTTGTGAGCTTTCATTACTGGATGTTCATGTTTGAGTAAATTGCCTATATAGAATCTGCATTTTTTTGACCCATTGGAGTTGTCCAATTTTGTCTATTCAATTGCTATGTAAATTTTACTGATTTCCTTCAAAAATTTCTAATTCCCAATTTTAAAACCAGAAAAAATCAAAATTTTTGAACCTGGTAACTATGATTGCTTATGATTTCATAATTTTTCTGTCTCAAATGCAATGAACTCTCGATTTTTATCTGATCAGCATTTGGGAATCCCTTTCAGTAATTGTAATCTTTTACATTGCCATGATTTGCCGCTGCATATTGTATTTTTGTTGCATGAAGTCTGATTTAAATCATAATCTCATACCTTTAGGAATACCATCTAGTTGCTATCCTACCCCAAGTTTTATGGAGACATCTTTGGGCAGGTCTTTCATCTATTTTATTATTGTTATAATATCTTCCATTTCTGATTTTTTTCTAAAAGAACTGCTGGCTTTTTAAGAATCGTTTTCAATGTTGTGAGATTTTGGCAGTTGGTTGTTTCCTAGTAGATTCCTTAGATAATGATCCTACTTTCTTCTTAAAACTTAAATGTGCATCTTTTGTTCATATTAATGATATAAGCAAATTTTGGAGTTATCAGGAAGCTAGCAGACGCAGTTCTGCATTTTTGCCCCCACCTTGGGCAATAGTTGCAATGGTAGTTCTTGGATTCAATGAGTTCATGACTCTTCTGAGGTAATAATTAGGAATTTCACTGGAAGAAATATATACTCAGGATGATGCTTATGTTATTCTCATCTGCATGCGTATGCTGTGTTGATATCATCCCCATTGCTTTCTGTTTACAGGAATCCACTCTATCTTGGTGTTCTGTTTGTGATTTTTCTGTTGGTCAAGGCCCTATGGGTACAGCTAGACATTCCAGGCATATTTCAGCATGGCGTTGTAAGTTTTGCCTTCTCTTCTCAATCAAAGGATGTTTGGCTTAGGATTGATTTGCCAATTTAACAGGGAGGTTATGACAAGTATAATAGATTCCTATTATGGTCATCATGTTCTAATTTTTTCCAATTGATATTGATCTAGTAATTCAACATATGTTTCATCCTTTAAAATGCTGCAGGTTTCTGGCATTCTGCAATTATCAACCAAGTTTCTTCCAACTGTCATGGGTCTTCTAAAGCGGCTTGCTGATGAGGGAAGCAAGGTTACAACATCTGGTAATAGTAATTTTGACTCTGCTGCACGGCAAAATGGTAGTTTTAAGGATGTGCCTTTGCAAGATTTGGCATCTGAGTCTTCATCACAAGGTAGCTCTTCTGCCAGTGGTCTCACAAACTCCAGTTCTCTAAAGCATAGACAGGGTGGTCTAGCTGACATGGACACGGATTGATCTCATTAGCGGATTGAATATAATGCCATCATTTGCAACTCTTAGTTTTCTATTTGACAATAAAATTAAATGGAGTTAAAATTGCCTCCAATGATTCTTATGTACACGAGTATTTCTCTATGTACTATATACATTATGGTATTCTTTGAAAGAATATTCTGAAAGATTAATTCTAGAAAGTTGCTGAACAGATGAAAGTTTTAAAGAGTGATTTAAAGGGATTTTATTCAAACAGGATAGTAATGACCATTTCAAAGTCAAGATATGCAAGTGGGGGTTTTTCTATAGAACTATGCAGAGGGATGCATTTATCTGGGTGCATTCGTGCATACTTTGTGAAGGTTATATTCATTCAAGGCTTGGTGGCGTTGATTTTGCTTTGTGACTTATACTCGAAATTTATTTAATGCAGATTATAAAGTGTTAGTTCATTGTTATATGGTTCCCTCCTATGTACGCTGTGTTGAATTTTCATACCATTCAATACCATTCAGGCATTTATGCCATGTGAATCAATGCATGTGGCCCAATAATTCTAGAACTTATCATTGCCATCAAAATAATGTACAGCTTGGTATTAAGTTTCTCAATGAATCACTTTGATAAAAATATTCCAGGATGGTGTCCTCTTCAATGCTTCATGCTTCATCTAACCTGCTGATTATCCATTAGTAATGTATTTAGATAGAGATAAAAGAGTCAATCCATATGTTGACTATGAGGTTGTAGAATTGTTCCTGTTAAACATCATGAAAGCTAGAATTTATAGATATTATTTGATTTGGTACACCATAGGATAACTTATATTGACGGAACAATTTGATTAATAGTGTCCGAACTCCGAAGGGCTATTGGGGAAATGGATTTCTATTGCCTTATTAGGCCCAGCTTGATTTATTGAGGTACCTAAAATTCTGCTAACTGCTCTTGTGCCCACATCACTATTTTAGCTCAAATAAAGATTTATTTGTGCTGTTTTGGATGGCCGAGGTATTCTAGGACTTGCTGTCTGCTTCTCCCTGCTTATGTGACTACTTTTTCTCAAACAAAAGCTTCATCAGAATGTAGCCTGAATCATGCACTTCACTTGATTGGAGTAGTAGATTGTGATCTTGAACACTTCAGCCAAATGGCATAATTTTGTTTTGCATTGTTTGGTAATGTGATTGAATGCGTGAGTATCACATCGCTTAATCAGGGATGCATATATCACAGTGTATCTTGGCTACTCTGAGATGGAACCAATACAAAACTTGAATATCAACAGCTGCAACAATCTGCTTACCAAAAAACATAGCATGAAGAGTGTAGCTGTTGGTGGCTGGGGGGGATGGGATGGGAGTCATAACTATAGTTGTAGTCCTGCAGTTTTCAGTGCACTTATGGTATTCATAATAAGTTAAAAATCAAAAGAGTCCACTCATTAATCTTTAGCACAGCAAAAGCAATATCTATGCAGGTAGCTGCTGTGAAATCAGAAGGATGCCACTCATACAGTTACCAAGAGATTATACAGAAGGCCAGAAGCGTCCACAATTAGATTGGGAGAGGAGGATATGGACCATATTATGTTGGTTGGCTTCAAGACAAGAAAACAACCGTTGAAGTATCATTTGATAAGTTGTATCAGGGTCTAACAAATTTTTCTATTGAGGTTGTTATGCTATCCAGATGACATAATGAGGATTTGGTAAAATTCATTGTCTACTGCCTTGAGGAGGAGAATATGATTCTAATGGAGAACTTCGACAGTTTCTTGATGGCTAAAAATCATATGGAAAATGCTTTCAGTGGGAAACAAGGGTCAACATTGCCCTAGATGCTGCTTAAAGTCTGGAGTATTGACTGTTGGAATTAATGCTCCAACTAATGAAGAAGCAATCAAATAGGATTAGGTGTCCAATGTGTTTGAGGTAGCTGCTCACAATTCTCAGTAAAGTGCCAAAACGTTCTAGTTAGTTTTCATATTTGTAATTTCCTATGATGAATAACAAGCCGCAAGTTTCATTTTTCTCTGTATTTACTTCTGTTGTATAAGAGCTCTGTTTTCTTAATATTATGATATTAGAGCCATCTTCCTGTTAAAATTCTGTCTAGTGTATTTTCTTGAACAGTTTTTTTATGCTACTAGGATAAGCTATCAAGGAGACGAGGCCTGAAAAAGAAATAATAAAAATTGATGGTGATGATGATCTCATTGAGAATGAGACACTCATTTAATTTTAAGGATGTCAATACTTTTAAGATAGCAAAGGGTGCAATACATGCTAGATGGATGCTCAATAGTCTTAGGACTAACAAATTGGAGAAACAATACCTCATTGGGGTTATGAGACACAAATGTGAGGATTGATGTCCACTAGTTAAGGAAGATCTGAAAATCTGGAAGCTTTAGCATCATACCTTTATGAGGGTTATGAGACATTTCATATGCAACTAGTGTCCAATGGTGTTGGAAGTTTTGATGACAGTTACATGACAGCAATTGAGAGCATCTTGAAGAAGTCTTTCGGGTCTTTGAGCTATTTTAAATGATAGTTTCTACATAATGTATTGTTTTCATTCATGTTGACGTCTCATCAAGTGGGCATGTTAGAATTAATGCTACAACATTAATCAATAAGTTATCAAATAGGATCAGGTATCCGATGTATTAGTTTGCGGTCATGTGTGGGAGCATATTACAGGATTTTGTTAATGATGCTATATATTGTAATTTCTTATGATAAGTAACAAGGTGCAAGTTCGTTTTTCTTTGATTTACTTTCGTTGTACAGAAACTTTTTTATTTTTAATGTTTACATGCAGGTTATAGTCACATAATTGTGAGGAGCTCAAAATAGCCTAGTCGATGCTTGCATAGAGCTAAAACTAGTAGATTTTGTTTGGCACTTTAATTGGGCTTTTGCATGGAGCTACTCACATAACCATGCTAGCAAAGGTGTCAGGAACTATAGATCCACAATATTACACTTGCCATGGATTGACAAAAGATGTATATAACTTTGGAGTTTTTCTATAAGTAATTATTTCTAGACAACATTACGTGGATGTAGAGCATTGAAAAGGACAAGTAACATGTATCGGTATCTAGACATGAGAATTCTTGTTGGAGCGAGATGCTATGGAGAATAAGTATTAGACACAAGACTTATGGATGTTAGTAGAGTTAGCAATGGCATGTTGCTCTAACTACTCAATGGGATGACACAACCAATATAATAACACCTCCATGAAAGAAATTGACACAACATTTAAAAATAATGTGAATCATTTATGAAGTATAACACAACAAAATTATAAAAAGGTGCAATGGAATGATGCACAATCGTTTAGAACCAAGTTCAACCTTACCAAATGGCATGACTGTAAATCCAAAATAGAGATTTATTTTATGTTAAGAGGAACCTAATAATTGTCTAAACTAGAGCAAATATAGAAGGCTGCAGAAAATTAATAGCATGTGACACAATTTGGATGGTAGTGTGTTAACACCATTTATGAAAGGAAATTGGGCAGCCTAGATAAGATAAGATAATTATATTAATGTCCAACAAAAGACCACAATGTGGGTGTATGGGACTGGAAGCTTACTCCAAGAAGAAAGTAGAAAAACAGAGCACCAAATGGTGTCCAAAAAAAGAATAAGTACAACAAATGAAAAATAAAGTAGGAGACATCACAGAAAAGATTAGGCATCCGTCCTCACAGGGAAAAAGTTCAACAACGACAAATCAATGCAGCTACCAGAGACCTTGTGATGAAGCTGAGTGTTATGAGAGGAGTGTTGCTAGCGAAGAGATCCCCTGCGGGGTCTCACAGATCTGGAATGGCTCGTGTTAGGGAAACTGTACGGTTGCTTCACACCCTAAATTGAAGCTAAGGGCGAGAAGGTGGTTGTAATAAGCTGTGCTTGGGTCCGACTCCTGGGAAATGATAGCTCTAAAGTATGGTCAAGAGCTGTAAGGATTCACGGAGATAGAGCGTGATGCAACCCTAATATGTGTACTTGAAAAAATTCGAGAGGGATCTATAATCTCTAAACAAACAATAAAATCTCCCTCTAATCACGTAGCCTATGAGGCATTTGAAAAGGAAACGGATCTTCGATTTTGACTCTAGTAAGGTACAAAATCTACACACTCGATCCTCTCTAGCAATATGGTGATCGATTTGGATTTGGAGCCTATGCGAGCCCACCCTGAAGGAGCCAAGGGAGATACGTAGGGCATGTGTCCAGTATCTGTGTAAGTACTTAGGGCATACAATAATCCCATCTTGAATATCTAAGAAGTGCTCAACGTAGAAAGCCATCCTCAGACGTAGTCCCCCTAGAGGACCCACCTAGGTCCATATGATACACTGCATATATTGCCTGCTCGTTCAACTCCTATTGAGAGAGGAGTAGATGAGTAGGAGCGTCCAATGAGAACTAGTAGGGAGGGAAGCGGTCAATGTCGATCCCAATTGAACTCAATAGGATAGTAGCCCGAGCATACCAACAACGGGCTCTAGTGGCTGGATCGAATTCTGCAATAACAACTGAGGAGCAGTAGGCTAAGTAAGGGTATCTGTGTTGGCCTTCAATCAATTCTACAGAGCCACGAAGGTGGTGGAGAAACCAGATCAGGTAAAAAATGGCTGTAAGCTTGAATGGGTGAGCTCCAAACTCAGCCAAAATAATACTGTGGGGGGTAGATCTATGACATTTGATAATCTGATGGAAGAGCAGAGTCTGGGTACACTCGATCATGGCCCAATCCGAGTCTAAAAGGGAAGGACCCCAAACCACAAACCATAGAGCACTGTGGGTCTTACTAAGGAATCCAGGAGGGATAGCTTAGACGATGTGTCCTGAAAGTGGTGTCTGAAGGACTATCTCTCGAGCATGGTTAGGGAACCCAACCTGTTACTGATCCACGGCTGAATGGCTAATCTCAAGCTGAAACGAGATCTAGAAAAGTTAACCCCAAGGTATGTGTAAGATGATCTAATCTCAACTTCCTGACCCTGGAAGTGAAAATGGAAATGTTAGGTCTTTAGACTGTAACACGAGTCTTCTCTAGGTTCATGACCAACTGTCTCATGTCGCAAAAAGATGCAAGTCTATCCAAAAGCCTCTGAAGACCCTCAGGAGAAGAGGCAAGAAGAACCACATCATCAACAAAGAAAAGGATGGAGATCAATACCTAGTGTAGATGACAACCATCACCTGGAAGTGAGGAGTCATTGAGAAAAGCCTCGAGCTCATCAATGTAGATCCCGAACAAGGTGGGCGAGAGAGGGCAGCCCTGCTTCACCCCAATGGTGCTCTGGATAGGGTCGGAGAGGCCCTTTGTGGTCCCGAGTCTACCAATCACTGTCTCATATAACCTAATGATAGCGGTTAGTAAGATCTTAGCAATACCAATATCTCTCAGTCTCTAAAAAAGGGCCACTCTAGGGATGGAATCAACAGCCTTACGAAAATCCACAAAACAACAGTAGACTTTCTTTGAGTGGTGCCGAGGCTCCTCGATAATAGCCTGTAGTGTAAATATATGATCCATGGTCTAGTAATCTGCCTTGAATCCTGCTTGACCCTTAGCCCTGCAATTCCTCCTGTCAAGCTCACTAGATAAAATAGTATTCAATGCTGTAGCATAAAGTTTGGCAAATGTATGCCCAATTATGATGGTCCTATAGTTTCCAGGATCGGAGGCCAGCCCAGACTTATGGATCGGGTGAATGATGTGTCTCGACCATGAGTTCGGCAAACCAAAACAAACCACTCTATTAAAAAGTGTAGAGAGATAAGGGCCCAGGATCATGGTACCGAGCTTGAAGAGCTTAGCCTAAAAACCCTTCTCATCAGTGGCCCCGTTGCATCTCATAAGTCTGATGGCCTCGTAAATGTTGGAGGTGGAGAATAAGTGACAATGGGGGAGTGGGTTGGGAAGTGGGGTGAGTTGACCTAGGAAGTCATACAAAGTGGAGACATGGGAGGCAAGGAGGCGAAGGTTGGGGGTGGACTGGGGTTGGCTACGCCTAGGGAACATGATGCGCCAAAACAACTTGAGATACTGAATAAGTGTGTCGTGGAGGGATTTGCCTTGTGAACCAATAAATAATCGTTTCTTATGGTGAAGAAAGAGTTTGTAAGAGAGTCATAACTTGGTGAAAGTGGGGGAACGAGTATCAAAAGCCAAGCGCAAGGAGCGGTGGAAAGTTTTACAGGCATCATCAAACCACTGGTTCATGGGACAAGTATTTTTTCGAACAAATCTGGGAGTGTTGGGAATAAAGCTGTTGGGGACATAAAGGAGACCTGAATCCCTAATGATGGTAGGTAGTGAGTGAAACATGGTGGACACTTGACTGTGATTCATGAAGCTAGTGGGGCAAAGGAATCTTCTCAAATGAAAAATGAAGAGGTCTTGATCACTATCCTCAAAACATAAATGGGTATCGGGGTAGATCTGGGCAGGGTGACTAGAAATGGGTGGTAGAGGGTGGGAAGAAACACAAATTGAAAGGCTAACGAGGGCATGACCAGCCAAGGGAAGACGAGAGATAGTAAAGTTTTGGATGGAGGGGAGGAAAGAAGCAACAATGAGGATATAATCAACCATGCTCGCACCCCCACTATGAGGCCAACACGTAAAAAGCTCAAAATCTGGAAAGCAAGAGAGGCCATTCAAAACCACAAGGTAGGAGGACTCACAAAGCTAGAAAAGGTGGTGACCATAGCAAGTTAGAGGTCCACCATGATCCTCGGACAAATGCTGAAACCCCATACTAGTAGAATCCCTCTCAGTAGTACAAATCAAGTCGGACCCATGATCATACTGGGGGGTCTGGAGATCTTTAGTTTGTGCATTAAAATCTCCTAAGATGATAATGTCACCCATAGCCCAAACTTGGAGATGCTCTCGAATAGGTCTATAAAAGGGGTCTGGTCCTCAACACTATGAATGGCATAAGGTGATGAAGTTGGTAGAAAGTAACATACGACAATGAAGATATCTCTCTGACGGGGACTGGTGGCTACAACCCGGATCCACATAAATCTGGCATGAGTGTCAGAAAGAACCAATGTGGTAGTACTTAACAAATCATCTCTAATAAAAAAAGCAACCCCACTAGAACCACACACACCACCTGAAGCATGGACCTCCTTTCTGCAAATTGAAAGCCATTGATATCCTGTATAACCTTGAAGGGGTCGAGCAGGACTCTCATGAGTCTTGGTAACAACCAACAAATCAGCATAACCAACTGCATCATGAAGTAAGCTTGGCAAAGACCACATGGAGTCATTTCCATTTCAACAATTGACAAGTAGAGAGCTAGTGGAGGGCTTAGACTTTCTTGACTATTTGTGTTCGAACCATCATTTGGCTTGAATATGTCTCAAATCCCAACCCTTGGGAGGTGAGTCACAAATAACTGCTTTTAGATTCCTTATTACTGCCCACTTTTCATTACTCCTTGCTTCTACCACAAGACTCCTAGAGTGCTTTAGTTCCACTATCTATGATTTTGTGAGGTCCTCATCAAGAAATCTTTGTGGGAAGAAGGAAGAGCTTCTTCTTTTCCCTAAGAGCTTGTAGTCGATCAGCTAGTGAGAGAAACCTAAGAAAAAGGGTGCCATCATGTCCAAACCATGCTCTGTCTAATGAAATATTAGAAATACCCAGTTGGCCGCTGAGAAATGAGTAGCATGTGGGAAGAGGATCAATGAAGAACAAAGGAAGACCTTTAACCCGAAGGTTGAGTTCCCTAAAGCGCCTAACCTAGTCTTCTGCCAACTTATCCTGGACAATTTTTTCAACCTCAAGTAGAGATGTAGTGCTAGAGTTTTTGCAAGTGGAGGCCCAAAATTTTATTTGCTAATCTGATTTAGTCAAGAGAGATGTTTGTTTATTAACGAGCTTAGTTTGCTTGTTCTTGAGGTTTCCAATATCCCCAAAGTGTTCAATAATGGAGCTGATATCTTTTGTAATGCTTGCTGTTTGTGTGGTAAAATTTTTAGAGAGGTCTTGGAAGTGTGAAGAATTAGCCACAACTTGTTGGTTCAAGTCATTTAATGATTCAGATAGGGAGTGAATGGTGTCTTTGAGAGTTTGGTTCACTGACTCAAACCTCTGCAATTGTACTAAGAGACCTTGGGAGACTGCCGAGAGAGAAAGAGTTGTGACTTTTAGTGCTACATTATCCTTCTCTAATAATGTTAAGCAGTCAATTATTTGCTATAATGTTGCTAGATTGGGTGGGGGGTCCATGATTCAAAACAATACTAAGCAGTATATGAATAAACAATATTAATACTAAGCCATATTTGAATAAACCAAAGCAAATACGATACTAGACATTCTGTCAAATAGTTCACATTCAATCTAGTCTTGATATCAGGGCACTGTGGATAATCTTGCGAAGGTATATTGTCAAATACTTGGTCTGGCGTACCAACACTTCCACAGAAATGCATATTGAGATCAACATGTACATCTAATGTCTATTATTTCTTCACAAACAAATGACAATATGTTAATGCAAACACATACTACTATGTCATAAAGCAAAATCGTGCATAATTTATTTTCCACAATTAAAAATCTTAGAGGAAGTTTTTGTTGTTGTAGATCTTGCTAGATAAGATATTTTTGACATGATGCATACTTTAGGATTCAACAATACAAACCATTAAATAGAAATAAAAAATAATTTACATGGGCAATGTTTTGGATTAAAAACCACACACTCCATAAAATTCATCCAAAGATAAAATTCATTTACAATCTTTCTATCATTCAAAGATAAACTTGATTTACAATCTTCAGGCTGTAAGCCTTAACATGCAAATTTATGTCTTGCTTCCTAAAACAGAAAGTTTGACAAGGTAACCCATCTAAAATGAACTCTCTTATATAGCTCCTCTAGGTCTTCTTGTAGGTGTAGAGCTCTCAATGTCAAAATCAACTTCTCAAATATGTCTTCATTCAATACATCTTTAGGTTTGTTCCCATTAAGTGTATCTTCTACTTGTAATTAAAATCATTTTTTGCGGAACTCTTGCATAAATAATAATTTAAAAATTTAAATCTCTAAGTGGGTACCAACTTAAGATATTAAATATGCACATCAAGTGTATCTTCAACTTGTAATTAAAATAAATAATAATTTAGAAATTTAGATCTCTAAGTGGGTACCGACTTAAGATATTAAATATGCACCATATTAAATAGATAATACCCAAATAATAAATGTTAGGATTTAAAGATTGAGACACCTTAATCCCATTACATTACAAGAATCAAGAATAAAGAAGGATGTGAGGGATGCATTCATGTAAGATAATTTTTAAAAGGAAAATCAAATAGCACTACAACTCGTTCCCCAAAATCATTTAATAAAAAGGAATCCAATTAATGACAAATTTTAAGAAAGTTGTTAGGATTGTTAGTATAAAATATTCTACTATAGGCTTTTTGATTGATGTGACAATGTGGTGGGCCTAAGAAATAATGCAATTAAATATATAAACCATTTCCAACTCATGTTCATTTAAATATTTTTCGCTAAATTTTTTTATGAAACAAATAATAAAATAACATAAAAGTGAAAAAAAGGAAATGTTGGCTATTTTTGCCACTATTAGCCCATTACAAATAATTGATCCAAGACACAATATCATGGGCTGAACTCTATCACAGTGAGTTAACACATCATGTTTTCCAATACCTAACCCGTCTTGTTAGCCTTCCTTCCAATGGGGCCAAATGCTGATGAGACTCTCATCGAAATCTTATGATCGACCGCGATGAGCATCAAAGAGACATCAATGGTCGCAAGGAGATAGGAAACACACAATAAAGGGTGACATTGTTATACCCCTCTAATCCTAACATGTAATTTGGAGTACTAAGGGATGTAATTAGAGAACTAGGTTATCTTGAAGGTACATTTTCTTCTAAGTGCTTGGGTCTAAATATTATGTCTTGTAATCCAACATAGAGTGAGATATGTATGCCTATAAGATACCTCAACCAAGTGTGTGCTTGATAATATATTTTATGATTAGGATCCTAGATATTACTTAGCCTAAAATATCTATTATGATATGTGATAATACCCTATTTGCCTAATGATCTTCTTGTAAAATCTATCCTAATGATACTATTTATTGTGTTTGTATTAGGAAAAATACTATAATTTGATTATCATTGATGAAATGAATACTAGTTAGATAATACCATTTTGTTATTTTGGAACAACATCTTAATCATTCAACGTATATGTTAATAATGATAAGTTTCTTTGATTAGTGCATCTATTTTATTATGATATTGGTCTAACCTTACTAACCCATCATGTTTTATATAAATTCTACTTGGCATGTTTGCCAGATGAGAGGAGGAAATTGTAGTCACTCCTGTGAGAGATATATGCGATGTCAAACTTTCCCTCCTTGTCTTCTATTATTTTCAAATGTACACATTTATATGGTCAGTAACACCTTGCCAGGGAACCCAAAAGTAACTAACCTAAAGTTTCACTAAGTTTGCCAAACATTTTTTTTGAGAGATTATAAAAAGAGATAATATAATGGAAGCAATAACTCACATACATACAAACAATCTATAAACAAATTATATCTCTTAAAAAGGGTTCCATGACATTGAATCACATACATAAGTTTTATTAATATTAAATCTAATACATAACCAAAATCTACATCATAAAATAACCACAAGTATGAATCCAATGAAATAATATACAATTACATATGATGCCACCTATCATATGAAAAGCTCAAAGAATATACATCATGAATAAATACAAGATCTCATAAGATCTCTAATCATCAAGTACAATACATCAGAAAATGATCACCGAATATAAACACAAGATCAAAATGAAAGGAATAACTGCACAAGCACATCCAACAACAACATCCAACAGTCGAATCTCAATGGTATAAGAAACACTACCACCGGACCTTGTGGAACCTAAATGGTCCACTTCCACCATGTCGAGGAGATAATCTCAAGTTCCATACAAATATCAATCCCAAAAGTCATAACCAACATCTAGGTCAAGGAAAACCTGATAGCAACCTATCTCAAAGGTACCAAGACACAAATAACATCTAAACCTAGAGGCAATAAAGACACATGGGAAATCAACTATGTAAGTGGGCAAGTGTCATCACATGAGTCAACTCTAAGGTTACCTTGGTAGCCTCTCTGGACTCCGACCCCCTAGTGAATCTATGTGGCATCAGTACCCTTTCCTATAGACAAGGCATAATACAAGGCAAGGTCACAACCATGCATCCTCTCTACTCCCATCCTAGCCTATACTAGCACTCGAGGCATGGGTGAGGAAAAATATCGACTCTTGTTAATTCATTTAAAACCCATTTAATAGAATGCTATAACTTATTAATACAATCTACAATGGGTTACCCAGGCAACCTCTTTAGGGCTCTGACCTCCATTGCAAGCTACTTCCTAGTATACACATAGATAACCCACCCTAAGCTTATAAAAGTACAACTCATAAAATCACAATATTCACCTCAGTCCTATACAAGCAACTGGAAAGCACCAAAACATAATTGATCAAAAACTCACAGGTTACACCAAGAAAATCACAATATTTACCTCAATCCTATACAAGAAAATGGAAAGGACAATATAACCACTAATCCATAACTCAAAGATCAAAATATATAACCATGAAATCTCATATAACATCATAAAACAAAAATTTCCAAGCCTCTGGTAAACATCCAAAACTGGTTAACATACTAAGTCAAACCCAACCCTAGTAAAAATAAACCATACATCACACTAAATGTAATTTCATAAAGCATTTGTTTGAAAACATAAAAGTTTTGATTCACCAACAGGGTCAAGCTTTTTCATTTTTCAAGTGTCATATTTGCTAAGGTTTTCGAGTTCACAAGAATCTCAAAAGACTCAACCATTCATTAAAAGTCATCTAAATATAAAAACCCATATTTTTTAAATATAAAAATGAACTATCATTTAATAAAACCAAACTTCATTAAAAATTCCCCAAATTAAAATTGAGTTATATTACAAATTAACGATAGCCTTATAACCAAATCATTTAATAAATATTAATAATTAAATTATTGTAACAATAACTATTAAATTATTAATAAAATAATATTAATTTATTAATAAAAATAATTAATAATTTAATTATATAATCTAAATTATTAACAATTAATAATAACATTTAATATCAATTAAACTAATTAATAAAAACTATAAAAAAAAATATTAAATAAAATAATTATTAAAAATATTGCATGATTATTTTTTTTAAGGCCCATAGGCCACTGCATACAACAGCCTTGGCTACCTTCGTAGCCAAGTTGTGAGCAACTTGGGGATGGGTGGTGTAGGAGTACAAGGTAAACAAGAGGTTTAGTTAGGGAACTTATCAATTTTATTGTGTAATAAACTCTAAGGGCAACAAACCTGGATAGGTTGAGCCAAGAGACCTTAGTGGTGATGTTTGATAGGTTGGTGAACTCATTTGGAGGCCAAAAGATCACCTAGTGCTTATTTGTCTAGGTTGTTCTAGGTTGGTCAAACATAGTCAAAACTTGGTCAAAGGTTGACTCAAGGATGGATCTGACCATTTTTGGACATATTTAGTCTTTAGCCATGATTTGGTATCATTCCATATCTAGTTCAAGTCAAATTGCATAGTAGTGCAAAAAGTTGCTCAAAAGTTTTGATTAAGTAAAAGCAGGTTTTAAAGGACCTGAAACCTTTAACAAAGTATCAAGAGAATATAACAGTAGTAGATGAGATGTCTAAGACAAAACATAGAAAGTCTAACCACATAGTACGAAAACTAAAGGCCTCATAGATATCAAATACAAACAAAAAACAGGAGGCCAACTATAAACAAAATTGAAGAAAAACAACAAAAGGACAACAAAAGGCCATCACCCGGACAACTACGTAGTTTGTAACAGGTCAGGAGCTTG
The DNA here is from genome assembly GCA_028749045.1 of Cupressus sempervirens. NCBI lineage: Eukaryota > Viridiplantae > Streptophyta > Pinopsida > Cupressales > Cupressaceae > Cupressus > Cupressus sempervirens. Next base: position 109,381,320 of record CM053783.1, read on the forward strand.
ATCTGTAAAATGTGCATATTCTCCACAGTAGCTTCATTTCCCCCATCTTGTTCGCATCACCAACCTTCTTGGAATGAGCCCTTGTGCGCTTACTTGGTCCTTGGTTCTTTGTCACAATAGGTGAATCATGCCCTTTATCTTGCTCAACCTTTTTCATTAGACTACTAACATTATCCACCACCATCATTATTATAACATCTTTGCCTACTACCCATTTTATCATAATCAATAAATAGATGACCTTCAATAGGTAAAAGATCATAATTATTCCAAATGATCTTTTGTTCACTCAAACAAGCCACATTAGCTGCCTAGTTAGCAGCTCGATTTGCTTCCCTAAAGTTATGGTAAACAATACATATTTCAAAAGACTCAATAATAGTAATGGCCTAAAAGATAATATTACTAATAGTCCATGAAGGTTTAGTGATTTTATTAAGGTAATTTATGATATTGAGAGAATCTCCTTCCACCCAAACCTTCCTCAAATTTAAACTCTTTGCAAAAATGAGACCATGTAGGGCAGTACTGGCTTCAGCAACATATTGGTTTGTTTCCAATAGGAATAGCCATACAATCCACATTCTCTCCATAAGCATCCCTTATAACAACACCACAACCAACAATTCCCTAGTTTCCTTTGGAAGCCCCATCAAAGTTTATCTTATACCAATCCACCGGTGGGAAATTCCCATCTCACATTATCCCTTGGATTAGGATCCTTCTGGTTTACACTCAAGCCACCAAGGTTCCAATTTTGAATCACCTTCTCTTCCCAAATCATTATGATGTTGCTGTCCCAAACCATTAGTTTTGATATTCTCTATCATTAGAGCCTTAATTTTACAGAACACTTGATCAGAATTAGATTCAACACCTCTAAACACTCGATCATTGTGTTCCTTCCATATACCCCAACAGAGATATGGAATAATAAAATCCCACAATCTTAAAATCAAAGAATTATAAGAGGGAGGCTTCCAACTAATGAAGAACATTTGGATACTAGTAGGGAAGACCCAATCAATGTTCATCAGACCACACACCCTTTCCCAAATCTTTTTAGTATAAGAACATTGTAGAATTAAGTGGTTGGTTGGCTCAACATCATTCTTGAAAAGGTAACATCTTTTAACAATATTGAACTCTCTCTTCATTAAATTATCAGTAGTCAAGAACTTATCCTGCAAAAGAATCCAAAAGAAAATATTAATTTTAGGTGTCATACCTTTCACCCAAGCCTTGGCCCAATAGGGTTTAGGATGCATATCAAAAGAGTTGACATAGACCAAATAAACATAGTACATCCCACTAGGATCATGCTTCCCTATCAATTCATCTTCCTCTTGACTTAAAAAGACATCATTCAAAAATTTGTTAAGTTCAACCATGTTCTCATCCACCCTTCTGAGATCCAGCCAAGAATTATTCTCCCAATAATCTGCAACAAAAGTACCAAAGATATTCTTACATTGCTTCATATAATTATTCCACCTTTGATCAACACAAAGTGGATGATCCAAGATCCAAGGATCTTCCCAAAAATGAATAGTCCTACCATTTTCCACCTTCCATCTAGTCCCTTTCTCGATGATGTGTTTACATTTCTGAGTGTTTTTCCATATCATGGAACCCCGTTGCACCAAATAATGATTAAGAAATTTATTAAAATTATGGTTATCCATATTATACTTATCATCCCAAATGTTCCTCCATTCCCCTTCCTCCTTGTGCCATCTCCACAATAATTTGGCCAGCAGAAATTCATTCACAATAGTGACTCTTCTCAATCCAAGTCCACCCTTATTGATAGGCATGCTAACTTTCTCCCAAGCAATCAAAGGTAATCTTTTCTTTTTCTCCGTACTAGTCCATAAGAAGAGCTTTTGAATTTTTTCAATAGCTTGAGAAAACTTTCTAGGAATCTTGAATACACTCAAAGCATAAAGCAGAACACTCTAAAGGATGGACTTGAAGACAATAATCTTCCATGCCTGACTGAGAAGGGAGCCTTTCCATCCTGCTATTTTCAAGTTAATCTTATCAATCAACGAACTCCAAAAACTCACAAGAGGGTCCAAACAAAGAGATAACCTCAAATAAGAACCCAGTAGGGAACCAATCTCACAACCCATAATCTTTTTAATTTTGTTTTGCCTAGAAACATTAACATTTATAAAATAAATCACACTTTTATTCCAATTAATAATGTGTCCTAAAGCTTGTCCATAATCCTCTAAAGCCCTTTTAATGTTCCTAGCATTTCTAACCAAGGCCTCTCCCATGACAATGGAATAATCCAAAAATTGTTGATGCAAACTTATCAAAGCTCTAGAAGAAGGATTAAGGCCCACAAAGTCCCCCATATTCACCATCTTAAAGTTGCTCAAAAGTTGCAAAAGTGCATTTTTTGCAATTTCTTGCAAAAGTTGTCAAGAATGCACAATCAAGTAGAAAAGTTGGTTGGGAAATGACCAAATGGTATGTAGGAATGTATATATGTTGGAGCTCACCAAATTTTTGGGTTGAAATCAAGAAGACAAGTTTTGGAGCAATTTTTTGGTACTTTTTAGAGTGCTGATCTATACTTTTCCAAGCAACTTTCTTTGATTTTTGTGATGAAGTGATTGAATCTAGTCCTTGGATTTATTTCACATGTTCAAGGCATTGATTTGAATTAGAAAAGTAGTTTAGACCAACTGATTTCTTTCATTTCCTTCATTTTTGTGCTTTCTTAGCATCAGGTTTTGGAGTTTCTAATGCATTCCTAGCAATCCACGGCCTCTAACTGGCTATGACTTTGTGGATGGCTAGGAGTAAGAGAAAAATGACTATACATAGGTTCTCCAACCTTTCCTCCTTGGTTGTGATGCCAAAATGGTGAGTTTATGGCTGAACAACCTGAACTAGTGTAGTGTTGAACCATTACAAGTGGAAAAAATGTGCCTAGGGTAACCTTGTGAGTTGGGATCCAAGATTTGGCATTTTAAATGAATAACAAAAACTAGTATGGAAGATTTGAGCCTAGTTTGGAAGTTGTGTGAAGGGATTTCATTATGAAACAAAGTGGATTAAGTTTAAACCCTAGATTTAAGCCTAAAAAGGAAGGTTTTGTGATTAGGGCATCTTTGTATGGAATCGAGACGAGATTCATTGAAATATGATAGTTCTTCAAAAAGGGTATCCAAATAACAAGTTTTTTTGGTGCCTTGTTCTGGTCAAATTTGAACCATCTGCAAAATTCTTGATTTGTAGGTTAATTCTACTAGGCTTGTTTTGGGTCAAGCTTAGAGTTGCCGAGCAAGAATAGGGAAAAAAGTGAAACCCGAGTTAGATAATGGAAAAACAAGTACTTTAATGTTTGTGGAAGGTGTTGGACACCTTGAGTTGCGAAGATCTCACAGTAGGGGTGTGGGGGTGTTGGTGAAACAATAGGGTCTCTTGGAAAGCCCTATAACCTAAATTTGAATTGAGGGCTAATTTGGCGAGTTCTTGCCTCTAGGAGAGAGAGAACTAAGGGAGGAGTCTTTGGAAGATCCTACCCAACTAATCCTAGAGGATTGAGTTAGCCTATAAAGTCCATTGTTGAACTTTAAAAGAGACACCCAAAGCCTTATTGCATAAATGGGGAGGTGATGACCCTGATTCCCCCTTTTTAATTTTAATTTTTTTTGTGTAAAGAAAAACACATAAACCAGCATTCTAAAACCCTATTTTTTTGGTAAAAATAAAATCGCTATTTTAATATAAAATTATCACAGTAATTTATTTACTATGGTAATATATATATATATATATTTGAAACAAAACCTAATATAGATATGATAGGGAACCAATTACAAAGTATCAAATTTGTTAAATTGAATTTCGATTTTCTTTTCCAATCCCCATCCCCATTCATAATTTTCCAAATCAATTCTAATTATCCAAAATAGTTTTCTCAAGCAAGGGTTTCAAATTTATTTCATTCATAGCCATTTTCAATGATGAAGAACAATAATTTAATTAACAAGGGTTTCAACTAGAAAGCAAATTCATAACAAACATGGAGAAGACATAGGAAGTTAGAAGGGGAATTACTGTGCATATCTCAACAAGATCCTACCTCGATTTGACGCTAACTAAACAAATGCTTGGAACTCGCAAGAATTCCCGTCTCCTTGAAAACCCTCTTTCTTGAAATTCGATCCTCCAAATCCGTGTGTGGAGAAATGAGCTCTAGTTTCTTAATAAAGGGCTTTCTCCTTTAAGGTTTCAATTTTTGCAAACACAAAAAAGCCTTTTTCTTTATTAATTTAATTTCATGTACAAACTTTTTGTTTTTTAATTAAAATAAACTTTATTAAATTTATCCTCTCTCTTTTATTAAATCACAAGATGTTTTAAATAGTATATTTATTAATTTAAATAATAATAATATTTAGAGTTCAATCATTAAAATGAAACTTCTAAATTAATTATTATTAAATTAAATAAATATTACTACTCCAAATTAGAACTTTAATTAAATCTTTTAAATTTAATTCTTCTATTTAATTAATTTAAATAAAAACTAAAATTTCTTTATAATTTTTTTGTTAAATTAAATCAAATTAATATTATCTTAATTTAATTTAATTATAATTGAAAATCACAACAGACCCACAATCTGACTAAGAAAACTCATCTAAAAGACAAAGTACAGATTCAAGCTCAAGCGTCAAAATCTCGAATTCATGCTAGTTGATGAATTCTGAAGGGTAAATAACTCAGATACTTCCTATTTTCTATGAAAATTGTCTTAAGGTTATGATTTGGACTCAAGAACTCTCTCCCCTCTTTGCCATTGAGATACTGTGATAGGGCACACTTGACTTGGCAATTCAGGGAAGTTGATGCTCGGTACCTACAATTTGCATAAAAGTTGAACATGTACATATACATATATATCTAAATTAAACAGACAATGGTGGGGAGTGGTGCATCATGTAGATCTCGACTGGCAAGTGACTATGACTTCCTCCCTCAACCACATCAGAAACGTCAAACATAAAATAAAACTTACATGTACACCATACACATGCAAGTATGAGGTAACCATAGAAATCTGCATATAAACCATCCATTTAACTATCATCATGAGATAACTAAAATCACTATATGAACATATGAAGCATCATCATCGAAGGGATAAACATAAACACATTAAACAATTGATGCATTAGCAACATTTGCCAAAGTTTCTACCTTCTCCAGTGTCACCTTGCCATCCTCAATCATATCTCTCACAAAATGGTATTGTACATTGATGTTCTCGGTCCTGACATGAAATATTAGGTTCTTTGCTAGGAAGATTACACTCTAACTATCACTATAAATTGTCACTACAACTTGTTTGAACTCTATATCTGAACACAATCTATTTAGCCAAATGGCTGCCTTGCAAGCATGAGTAGATACCATATACCTAGCCTCTGTAGTGGAAAAAGTGATCACAACCTATTGCTTTCTCATCCAACTGATTGTACCACCAAATAATGTAAACATATATGCATTGGTGGATCTTCTTCTATCAACATCACCAACCCAACCTGATTCCACATAGCCTTGAATATCCAAGGAATGCTCATTTCCTATTCCCTAGAAACATATACAGTACTCCGAGGTATCCTACAAGTATCTGAAAACTCTTTTTATTGCATCCCAATGTGCTCTTCCTGGATTAGACATTTAATGGGAAAGTACTCCCACTACTTGGGAAATGTTTGGTCTTGTACAAACTATAGCATACATCAAACTTACACTCTAGTATGGTACTTTACTCATCTCTTCCATGTCCAATGGTGATGTAGTGTACTGTGAGCTAGAAAGCTTTATTCCCATTGTAACAGGAACACTCAATGGTCTAGAATCTTGCATATTGGATCTTTTTAGAATTTTACCAACATACTCACTATGGCCTAGCCAAAGCTTTTTTTTTGTTCTATCTCTTGTAATCTCCATTCCCAGAATGTGCCTTGTTGCACCAAGATCTTTCATTTAAAACTTTCTTGAGAGCCAAGATTTTAACTCTACAATCAAACCTTTTCCTTTTCCATTAAACAACATGTCATCAACATATAAGGCAATAACTAGGAAATAATCACAATCAGAATTGAAAGATATATAGTGATCAGATTTAGACTACACAAATCCCAAACTCAACACATGTGTATCAAACTTCTAGTACTACATCCTAAGACTTTGCTTTAAACCATACAAGGATTTCTTCAACATACAAACTAAGTGACTTTTACCTTTCACCACATAGTGCATTAGTTGTGTCATATAAATTTCTTCCTCCAAATCTCCATGAAGGAAAGTTGTTTTCACATCCATCTTCTCATCTTCCAGATCATAGGCTACTGCAATAGAAAGTAAAAATATAATGGATGCCATTTTTTCTACAAGAGAAAAAAATTCACCATAATCAACTCTTGCAACCTGGGAGTAACCTTTTGCAACCAAAAGTGCTTTATACTTCTCAATGCTTCCATCTGAACCTATCTTCCTTTTAAATACCCATTTAAAACCAATAGGCTTTCATCCTTCAAGCACTAGTACAAGGTCCCACATTTCATTCCTCTTAAGAGTTTCCATCTCTTCATCCATGGCTATTTTCCAGGACTCTGAATCATTCATACGAAGAGCCTCTTCTACAAATATTCTTTCATCAATCTTAGCATTCAAAGAAAATATACACCTCCAATCATCAATAGAATATCCATACCTCTCTAGTGCTTTTCTCTTTCTACTAGATCTTCGAACAAGATCAGTTTTGGGTTCTTTCTCTTCCTCTAATGATTCTGAACTCGTATATCTCTCCTCAACTTCTTGTCTTTCTAAGGGCCTTGTTTGAAATTTCTTAGGTGTAGTAGGAGGTTAAATCACATCTTTTTCTTTTGTTTGTTCTGCTGCACTATAATAGAAGAAGGCTTAGTTTCTCTAAAAATAACACTTGGAATAAAATGCCTTTTGTTCAACAAGAACATAAAGCTTGTATCCTTTCGATGAAAATATATTGGACAACCTTGCTATCCAGTTTTGTCTACTTCTCCTTTGGCACATGAGCATACACCTCACAACCAAACACTCTTAGATATCTTAGTGAAGGCTTGTTGACCGACCATGCTTCTATCGATGTCTTATCAACTAGATTTGATGTAGGAGACCTATTTATTAGGTAGCAAGAAATGGCTACAACTTCATCCCATAAATTTTGTTCCAGTCCAACTCCACTCAACATACTCCTAGTCTCCTCCATCAAGGTCATGCTCATTCTTTCTGCATCTCAATTCTGTTGTGGAGAATACATAGTTTTCTTTTATATTTGAATACCACAATCTTTATAAAATGCATCAAAATCATTAGAGAAAAATTCACCGCCATTATCATTTCTCAAACATTTTTTTTTCTAGTCTGCAAGCCAACCATTGCTTTAAATTCTTTGAAACAACTAAAAACTTCAGCATTGCTCTTAAGAAAATAAACCCATGTTCTTATACTGAAATCATCAATGAAATAAACATAATAAATTGATCTACCAATTAAAGGAACATCAAATGGACTGAATACATACGAATGGATTAGATCCAAAATACATGAGGACTTATGAGAACTTGAATAAAATTGAATGTGGGTTTGTTTACCATAGATACTTTGCTTGCAAAAATCAAACTCATGATTGTAATCATTCAACCCATCAAAAAGATTTTTATTTATCAAGATTTGTAGACCCTTCTCACCTATGTGGCCGATCTGGTGCCATAACATCATCTTCTCTATAGGCAACTTTGATTTGGTAGATAGAGCACGCTTGGGTACCCAAAATCCATGACCATTTGTTGAAGGAGAAACTCTCTCCTTTTCTAATGAGGTATTCCTTGTCAAAATCTTATTAGAAGTGCTATTGCACTCAAATGTGCATGCATCAAGTTGGTACAATGTACCCAATCCTCTTCATATTCCTATTACCACAGTACCTCTCACCATTTTCACATCTGCTTTAGAAAACTATACATGTACACTCACATCTATTAGTTTGTTAACAAATAAAAAATTTCTTCCTAGTCCCGAGATATGCAAGACACTATCAAATCTTCTACTCATACCATCAGAAAATTTCACATGAATATTTCTATGACCAACAATATCAAGAACTGAGTTATCACCCAAATAAACCTAACCACCATCAAAATTTTCATAATTACTAAACCAGTTTCTATTAGGAGTCATGTGGAAAGATGCACTTGAGTCTATCAACCATGCATTGTCACCTACATGAGTGGCCAAGGCTACAATGAAAGCATCTCCATCTTCCTTTTCGGAATTAGAATCATAATCTTGCTTCATCATCTTCTTCTTCTCCTCTTTGTAGTCCTTTCAGAAGTGTCCAAGTTTTCCACAATTTCAACAAATTGCTTTGGACTTACCAGGAGATTTTGATCTCCCCTTATTCTTGGACTTAGAATGACCATGCTGATTTTCATTCTTGTCTCTTTCCTTTGGTATTCCTTGAACTTTCAAAGCCTCTTTGGCATTCATAGAGACCTTCCTTCTCATCTCCTCAGAAAGTAGAGAACCAACAAAATCTTCCATCTTCAAGATGACTGTAGTGCTCCCTATAGCCATCACAAGGCTACCCCCTGAGTCTGGTAACAAACATATAAATATTTGACACCTTTCTTCTTCATCCATTGACACCCCAATTGAGGTCACCAACATATTAAAGCTTTCCAGATACTCAAAAATTCATCCACCTTCTTCTATTCTCAAGGAATATATTTTTCTTACTTAAGAAAATCTTGTTCACAAGTGATTTCTCTTGATAGATCTCACTTAGCTTCTTCCAAAGCTTCTTTAAACAATAGATTCTTCATGGACACTTGTCATGCCCAAAATACAAGGGCAAGAACACAAATTTTTTATTTAAAAAATTTATAATTAAAATGCTCTAAGTTTTAATCTGATTTCTTGCAAGAGAAGTGAAGGTTCACTATAATTCATCTTAAGTTTAAAACTCTAGAGGATGAATACATCATTAAGATTTTGAAACTTTCGTTATTAGATTTATATCGATAAAGTTATGTTCTTACATTTCTTATACAACATTATAGTAAAAATTATTTAAATAATAATGTAGATGACTTCAAATTTGTTTAATTGAAAAATCTAAGCAAATAACGTCTACATTTAAACTTATTTCAAATAGACAATAACCTTAAATTTAAAACCAATTAATACTCAAAAATTCAAACTAACTTCAATACTAAAACTAAATACATTTAATATTTAATTAAAAGAATTATCACATCTACCCGTACAATTATATATACTATTCTTAATTATGATTAATTATTAACCTAAAATCAAAAACTAAGTAACATTCAACTAATTTAACATTAATATAAAAACTAACACTACTAAAAAAATATATTAAATTTTGAACAATGGCTTACACAAGTTATAACTAACTAAAATTTAATTAATTTATATTTACAACTTAACTAATTAAAAAAATATAATTAAACACAACTAATCCTAAAGATGAAACTAACAATATAACTTAAAACTTTAAAACTTAAATAAAATTAAAACTAACTCCTATTTCAATAACATTACTATACTAACATCTTTAATATAATGCTTATATTAATAAACTTTAAACTAATAACAACTTACACAACAAAAAAAAAAAAAACTAACTAAAAACAATTTAATAAATTACACTAAATTATAACTATCATGCTAACCTGAACTAATTACAATCTAAATAAATTAACACTAACTACTAATCCCCTAACCTACTTACTAACCACACCCCTCCATACTAACACCTAACTCTACCTACACCCTACTCTATCCCTACACCCTACCACATGTCAAGTCGACCCTTCTTCCCCAAAACCCCCATCACATTCAGACTGCACTTCCCAAGCACTCCACTTGGGACAGCACGCTGCCCAAGTGGGGGATGTGCTGACATGTGAGGTGGCAATGAGGACAGAAGGTAAGTATAAGGTTTAAAACATAAAGAAATCTCCTTCCTCCAAAACCCAACGCTTCCTAAGGAAATTATTTCATGCACAAAGTTAGGGTAGTACAGAGTGATGTCATCCTATATCATGACATTGACCTTTGCAAAACTTAGTTTAAATAAAAACTTTAATGTTTTCTACTCCAAGTTGAGTGCCCCTTAAGTGAGGGAGATGGGGATGGGACATGCGGGCAGGGTGACGTCACCCCCCCCATGATCATTTTGACTTGCCATACAAACTTAAAAAAAAAAAACCCTTTTTTAAAAAAAAATGTAGCTTTAGAACTGACGTCCACCAAGGGAGATGAAAATGCATTGATTTCATAAAGTTTTCTAGGTAAGTTAGGATATTTAGTTATATTTGCTTTTCTTTTCTTTTGATAGTTATTTTATTATTATTATTATTTTCATTTTAAATATGATTTCTTAATAAAGAAAAAGGGATTTTTAGGGAATCTTTTGATTCTTTGTTACCAAAGGCCATTTAATTTGTTTCCCCCATACAAAAGACAGAGAGTTTTTACTCTCTTGAAACACTTTTTTTTTAACAAAAATTTTCTGAGTAAGGTTTACAAGGCAATGCATTTTTTTTCAAAGTGTATTTATTTTTGGATGGATTTAAAACATAGATTAATCATTGAGACACAATAATTCAAGATTAATTGATATCTTAAACAACTTGAATTGAACTATCAACCATAACCATTTTTTTTTCTTTCCTTAACATAATTTTCATTTTGAACATATAAGGAAACTAGAAAATTTTGCTTAATTAATCCATCATCATAACATCTTATTTTTGATGTGCATCCATCTAATTTAAAATTACGATTGAATCACATGATAAACAATTATACTCAATCACCATTTTTATTGGCAAACCTGATTCAAAGGCTCAGCCAGGAAAGAACCAGGAAGAAAACCTGGCTTTGTTGCCATTACTACAAAGCTTGAAATAAAAATTACGCAAGATTTCAATCCCAAATTACAACAATTTAATCAAATTTCCTTCATGACCCTCATTAGGGGTTCCATAACAATTTCTACAACACATTTCTAAGAACCGTGGAGGGAACAAAATTTGATCAGGTGTCAACAAGCATGACCAAGAGACAATTCAAACATGCATATTCATACGAGGTTATCACAATAGGATTCAAAATGAATCAAAACTAGGGAAAGGTGGATTCTTCCACTAGGAGAAGTCAAGCACAACACCAAAATAGATGCCCAATCAGGGCTATAAACCAAGAACTTCCGTTCTTCCATTTTAACATACCAAACTCATACAAGGTTTGTGCTGATAGGTAGGGGCCCATAAAACCCTACCCTCTGTCCCTCTTCTCATCCTAAGAAGAGACTCTACATTGGTTGGAGTCCAACTAAAAAGACCTTTCCCAAAATTGGTCACTTCTTCCCTATCCAAGGGTGAGTAATACTAAAACACCCATGCAAGAAAATCTCAAAATTCAAACATAAACATGAAAGGAAATCATTCAAAAATAACATGGTTTTCAAAACATGCCAACATACCCACAAACATACAAGCATTCAAACAACAACAAGGTAGCATAAGCATGAAACAAACATGAAAATCTGAACAAGGGAGATGAAAATTCCTACCTTCACAAAGAGGTAATGGCAATGAACAAGTTTGAGTAGAGCTTTTCCCTTCCTTGCTTCAATCTTCCATGACTCCTCTCTAAATGTAGAGATTGGGTAACCACATCAACTAGTCCAAGAAGAGCCTCTAAATAAGCCTCAAACTCAACCACCAAAAGGAGCAATAACTTCTCTCACCCACCTACAAATCTAGAAGCTCCTAACTCAACTCACACTATGGTTAACCACTAAGTGGAGGTGAGGTGAGACAACTCATGGTAACCACTTGCAATTTTCGCACAAAGGTAAAATGATACTTTTTGAGTGATCTCAAAAGTCAACAAAAGGGGCTTAGGGGTTGGAAATGACCCCCAAACCATACCCATACCCCTTGGGTATAATTATTTCATGTTTTAAAGCCTTAGGAATAGGTTTGGAACCAAACAAAAGCTAGGAAATAAATAGGACCATCTAACAACTCTAGAAATGCAGATTAAGCACTAATCCAAATTAGGGTGACTAAACTCGATTAAGAACCAAATTAGCAAAAAGACACTAACTTAATCTGACTTAGGTCCAAAGGTTACATAGCTAACCCTAATTAGCACGTTGAAGAACATAATCAAATTCACGAGTGTCAAGTGAAACTATAAGAACACAGTTACGAACATTAACATTTACTAATCACAGAAAGATACATACATACATCTCACAATAAATTTGATTACAAACAACAAGGTTTCCACAATTAGCACATAGGGATTAATTCTGTTCCTCCGTCGGGTTTCTCGTCTAAAATATCCTGCACACTCATTGCACACATCAGTAGTCCCGTAAAATCACATGTACATATATATATATATATATACATATCAAAAATTTACATGAATTCAAACATACATCAATCAGGGTTTCTTTCATCCTACTTAATTCTTAACCATTTAAAATCTCTTAAATCAAAGTATCAATCCTACATTTACTGATTTCATCAACATACATATACATAAAACATTAAATGACAAACATCAAATATCTGAAAGTAACATCACACAGCATGAAATAATATGATATGTTCAAAGCATCAGATAATGTCTCGACATCTCGAGTTGTGAGTATCAAAATGATAATGTAAAAACTAAGGCTACGAAGGGTCGGAGCGAGGCCTCACAACATTTATCATAATTGAGTTCGCAAGACACGATTTGATGAGACCTTTAGCTTTTCTATCTATCACATCATACTATGCAAGTAAAGTTGGTTATACAAATCTTTGCTTATTCTCATCAATCACATCTCATAGATCTTGATCAATCAACAGATCTTCCACATCTCAAAGTTTGTGCCATAAAAATTCTCTACATCAATCCTCCCTTACACTTTTCCATCTTTTCAATCCCACAATACAAAAATGAAAAATTCTGCTCAAGCTCCCACTCAAACCTTGATTATCTCAATAAACCCTATACCCAACATATACAACCAAAAACAACCAGGCTCTAATACCACTTGTAAGAAATAAAAGTTGTGAGAAATCACTTCCTATGCTAATATTGAGAGGATGACTATGAAAATTTTAACTAGCTATCAAATATATTTTAATGAAAAAATAACCATGCATAAATGAAACATCACAATAAATACATAAGACAACGATTATTGTGGGGAAAAACTTTTGAGAGAAAAAACCCACCCTCTGAATCTCACATAATGTATTTATCAAATCAAGATGATTACAAAACACTTGTAATGCAAGTTCTTACAGGAGCAGATCACCACAACTTGAGCTTAGAGAGACACCTTCTACCACCTATCATTGCAAACAAAAGTCAATGATCAATCTCCTCCCCAAGCCCTCCTTATATAGTGATGTTACAACCTGGAAACCACTTGTGGTTTTACAAATCCATGGGCAAAACTTGTTGGAATTAAAGATAGAGTAACTAAGATGGGGGTGAATCAGTTATTCATAAAAATTAATCCTCAAATCCCTTAGATGTCTTAATGATCTATTTACTACTTTTACTTGGTAAACAACTGTTGTAACTTAGTAAATTAAACTATTACTTTCTTTTCAAGCATTCATGCATGTAACTAAAAATAAAGTGAACACAAGAGACACCAAATTTAACGTGGAAACCCAATATGGGAAAAACTACCAAGTAACTAGTCACCAATTTTTCACTCTTATCAAGTGAGCCCTGTTAGGAGCCAACCCTGTTAAAGGTTACAATACACACTGTTAGGTGTGACCCTGTTAGAGGATTTAATCACCCTGTTAGGAGTGGCCTTGCTAGAGGTCTTTAGAACAATTCAACTGAACTGTCATCTTGTTAGAGGATTTAAAAAATGGCTATTAAATCAACTCTGTTAAGAGATTTGAAATTACTGCTACAATGGTTAGAAAGAAACAATGAATTGACCTGAATAGGATGCATCTGAATTTGCTGGATACAGGTCTCTGTCCAACATCATTAGATCCTCCTTGATCAAATATGACTCTGCTTCTCTTCAATGATCTTTGATCATCCTTCAAATTTGCTTCCATAATAATCAGTCTTCATATCACATTAACTTCTCATATCTCCACATCATACTTCTTTGAATTTGCAACTTGACTTCTTACTTATACCATTTAGATTGTCAAGTCAGCCCATTTACATGTTAAATTTATCAATAATCCATTTATCAACCGGCTACAGATATTACTCTTAATCAAATAAACATTATTTCATAAGACAATGAAATCCTTTATTGGCCGACCCTGCTCGATAAGTACTGCTTCCAAGAATTTCTAGAGTTAACCTTCTTGACTCGATTAACATTATAATATCCTTAAAATCCTTTGGCTGTTGACTTCACTCGGTAAGAACTAAATCTTCCAAATTACCTTTGATGATCGAGTGAAATTGGTAAGAATTGTTTCTTCCAAATTACCTTTGATGACTGAGTAAACTTGGTAAGAACTGTTACTGTCATATTTTTTTTGATTACCAAGTGAGCTCGGTAAGAACTAAAATTCTTTGATTACCTTGAAAGCTCGGTAAACACTGTCCTTTGCCTTGTTGACCTTCTGAGCTCGGTAGACACTATCCTTTGCCTTGCTGAACTTCTGAGCTCGATAGACACTATCCTTTGCCTTGTTGACCATCTGAGCTCGGTAGACACTATCCTTTGCCTTGCTGACCTTCTGAGCTTGGTAGACACTATGCTTTGCCTTTCTAACCTTCTGAGCTCGGTAGACACTATCTGATGACTGATGTGACATCAAAGACAACACACAATTGAACAATTGTATCCAACAATCTCCCTCTTTGGCATTAATGGAAACACAACATGTCATAGAATGAAATTTGAAAACAAGTATTTTAATGTCAGAATACAAAACTCCCTCTTTTATAATAATCTCCCCCTCTTTCAAAAATTCTTATTATTTGCAAATTTTAGAAAGATTTGACAATATATTCTCCCTCTTTGGCAACACATGCCAAAGACAACTCAAAACAACTGAATAGTATTGTACCTGATGTATTGATTAATATGCAATGTCTTCATTGGTTTGCTGCATCAACTAATAGATCTTCAATTATGTTCCTGTTGATGCATCACTAAAATTGTATTTTAGTGAGCTTTAGATAGGGGAATGACCCCTAACTTACCTCTTAGATACAAGAATGCATCCTTAGGTAAAGGATTTGTGAATATGTTAGCAATTTGTTCATTTTTATGCACATATTCCAATCTTATTTCCTTTTCTTGCACCAATTCTCTAACAAAGTGACACTTTATGGCAATATGTTTGGTTTTTGAATGCATCACTGGATTCTTGGAGATGTTAATTGCACTTGTGTTATCACAAAACATAAGAACTGCTTCTATGATTTCTTGCTTCATACCTTTCAATAATTGTTTAAACCACACAATGTTTGAGCAATTTACTGCTGCTGCAACATATTCAACTTCTGTTGTGGATTGAGATGTACAATTCTGCTTTTTTCTTGTCCAAGAAACCAACCTTTTTCCAAGAAAGAAAGCTCCTCTACTTGTGCTCTTTCTGTCATCAATATTTCCTGCCCAATCTGCATCAGTGAACACCTTTAAATCTAGGTTTCTTTCAATTTTATACCATAATCCATATTCTTTAGTTCTTTTTAAGTATCTCATGATCCTTTTGATTGCCATCATGTGATTTTCTTTTGGTTTTGCTGAGAATCTTGCTACAATCCCTACTGCAAGGGCAATGTCTGATCTTGTGTGCACTATATATTGCAACTTTCCAATCATAGATCTATACAATGTCTAATCCACTTCCTTTGATTAATCATCCTTGGTGAGTTTTAATCCAGTACACATAGGAGTCCCAACTAGTTTGCAATCTTCCATACCAAAATTTTTCAGTATCTCCTTGATGTATTTAGATTGAGTGATGTAGATGCCATTCTTATTATGTTGAATTTGAAGACCAACAAAGAATTTGATCTCACCAAACATTAACATTTCAAATTCCTTGTTCATTTGTTCTAAAAATTCTTTGCAAAGATCATCATTTCATGTGAACAAAGTATCATCTACAAATATTTCTACCAAAACAATCTTATTATTTGGTCCTTCCTTTATGTATAAACTGCTGTTGTCATTAGTTCTTTGAAAACCAATCTGAATAAGATAGTTATGCAATCTTTCATACCATGCTCTAGGGGCTTGTTTCAGACCATATAATGCTTTATGCAATTTGCAGACCATGTCCTTCTTGTCTGGATCAACAAAACCTTCATGTTGCTTAATGTAAACCTCTTCCTCCAATATGCCATTGAGAAATTTTGACTTGGCATCCATCTTATAAACTTTGTATCTTTTGTATGCAACATATGCAAGTAAGGTTCTAACACCTTCCAATCTTGCAACAGGAGAAAAAGTTTCTCCATAGTCTACACCTTCTTCTTGAGAGTATCCTTTGCATACTAGTCTAGCTTTGTTCCTTGATACCTTACCATCTTCATTTAGTTTGTTTCTAAATACCCACTTTGTTCCAATCACATTCTTGTCTTTGGGTCTAGGTACAAGAGTCCATGTTTTATTTTTCTCTATCTGTTCTATCTCTTCATTCATAGCTTCAATCCAACTTTCATTTTCTAGTACATCTTTAACACTTTTAGGTTCAAAATCAGCAAGTAAACAAGTGCCTTTCAACTTACTTCTTGTCATTGTTCCTTTTGATTTATCACCAATGATCTAATCTGGTGCATGATGCTTTCTGACATACTTGGCTAACATGGGCTCCTTTCCTTTTGAATGACTTGCATTGTTAACCTTCTATATCTCAACTTATGGTTTTGATTTTGGTTGCTCAGGCTCGATAGATGCTAACTCAATAACTTCTATTTGCAACTCGGGTTCTTCCAGCTCAATAGATGCATACTCGATTTGAACTTCTTGTGACTCGGTCAATGAAGACTCTAGAGTTGAGGATTCCTGATTAATTGGTATACTTGGTATTGTATTAGGTTCAATGTAAACAAATCTTCTGTAGTCTTCAGGTTCCTTCTTGCTTTCTTCTTCTGTTCTTTCTGCAAACTCATCAACTTTTACATGTGCACTTTCTATGACTTTGTGAGTAGATAAGTTCAAACAACTATATGCTTTGCTTTTGCAAGAGTATCCCAAAAATATTCCTTCATCACTTTTTAAATCAAATTTACCTTTTCTAGATTCTTTCAAAATGTAACAGTTGCTTCCAAATACCTTTAGATAACTTACATTGGGTTTGTAGCCATACCACAATTCATAGAGTTTTTTGAATGAGTCCTTTTTCAGCTGTACTCGGTTCACCGTATGAATTGCAGTGCTGATAGCTTCCTTCCAGTATTTGATAGCAATGTCTTTCTCAATCATTAAGGTTCTTGCACAATCCATTATAGATCTATTCCTTCTTTCTACTATTCCATTTTGTTCTGGAGTTCTAGGTACTGAAACCTATCTTTTGATTCCTCTTTCAATGCAAAAGTTATTGAACTCATGTGAAATGAATTCACCACCTCTGTCAGACCTTAAGCATTTTAGTCTTTTGCCTGTTGTTTTTTCTACTCTGGCCAAATACCATTTGAACTTTTCAAATGCTTCTGATTTCTCTCTAAGGTACGTGATAGTCATCATTCTTGAATAATCATCATCAAACAGAATGAATAATTTTTCACCAGTATAACTTTCAATGCCAATAGGTCCACAAAAATAAGTATGCACAACCTCTAAAACTTCTTCAGTCTGATAGTTCTTGCTTTTAAAACTAGTCTTTCCCATTTTACCAATTTGACAATTCTTGCATAGACCAACCTCAGGTTTCTTTATGTCAGGAATACCTCTTACTTTCCTAAATTTACTGATCTTTATTAAGTTTTCAAATTTTACATGACACAACCTCCTATGCCATAACAAACTTTCTTCAATTTGAGTAATGAAACATGAATATTCACCAAGTTCAAGATAAAATAAGTTACCTTTTGTTTGAGTACCAGATCCAATCAGCTTTCCTTTGCCATCCAACAATCTTGCTTTTCCATGCATGAATTCTACTTTGAATCCATTATTGAGTAGTTGTGCCACACTCAACAAATTGTGCTTTAGTCCTTCTACCCAATATGCATTATCACATACAAATTCCTTGATTAGTGAGATTCTTCCTTTTCCTTTTATACAACAAGGTTCATTGTTACCAAATCTTACACTGCCACCATCATTGCCTTCAAAGTATTCAAACTTAATCTTATCACCAGTCATGTGATGAGAACAACCACTATCTATGATCTATGTATCATTTTTGCTCATATGAGAAATTAGTGCCATTTCCTCATCATTATTAGATTCATCTTTTACAACAATGTAAACAATTTCATGATTTTCTTCATCATTAGAATCATTAGAATATTTTTCCATAAAACATGTTTTCTTACCTTTATCCTTGAATGATTTGAAGTCTTTCTTGCCATTGTACTTGTGACCTTTCTTCTCATCTTTGTTCTGCTTATTTGGGCACCTAGTAGCAATATGTCCAATTTCTTCACAAGAAAAATAGATTAGAGGAACTTTACCTTTGTATTTTCCTTTGCCTCTTGAATATTTTCTTGCTAGTAGAGCTTCAACTACTTCAAGATCACTGTTTGAACTTTTTTCTGATTCTTCATCACTTTTTGATTGTGGTTCCTTCATCTTTTTCCCTTTTTCTTTGAGTGAAAGCT
The DNA here is from genome assembly GCA_028749045.1 of Cupressus sempervirens. Classification (NCBI taxonomy): domain Eukaryota; kingdom Viridiplantae; phylum Streptophyta; class Pinopsida; order Cupressales; family Cupressaceae; genus Cupressus; species Cupressus sempervirens. Next base: position 109,400,205 of record CM053783.1, read on the forward strand.
TGGCTTCAAATGCTGATTCAACATTTTTGGTAGCTAGAACATAGTTGTCATAGTTGTCTACCTCAAATGCAGTCAATTTTCCAACTATGGCCTCTAAATTTATTTTATGATTTTCCTCACATCTCCTTTCTTGAATTGCAGAGATTCTGATTACATAAATAGGAAGTAGAGTTCTAAGAAATTTACTTATAACTATCTCCTCACTGATATCTCCTCTAGATGCTTTGGTTGCACTAACACATGCTTTAACTCTTTCAACATACTTTGCAATGTTTTCATCCTCTCTCATCCTCAGTTGATCAAATTGTCCTCTCAAATTTTTTGCTTTGGCTCTTCTTAAATTATCATCTCCTCCATAGATTTCTTTTAGCTTGTTCCACATTTCAAAGGTAGTTTTGCAATCCTTGATATCATCAAATTCTTCATAACTCAGAGCAGATGCTATATCTATCATCATGTTATTGTGAGTCTTCTTTTCAGCAATATCATTGACAGATAATGTACCAGAAGGTTCTTCATATTTTTCATCAAGGTACTGCAGTCCTGTATCACCAATGGAAGCTAGATGAAGCCTCATCAATCCTTGCCATGTTGAGAAGTTGTCCCTGTTAAGTCTTGAAATTTTCCTTTTGTAAGACATCCTGATCTTTAGCTTAGATCCTTGAAATCTTTTCCTGTAAGCACCAAAAGCTCTGATACCAATTGTTGGAATTAAAGATAGAGTAACTGAGAGGGGGGTGAATCAGCTACTCATAACAATTAATCCTTAAATCCCTTAGATTTCTTAATGATCTAGTTACTACTTTTACTCGGTAAACAACTGTTGTAACTCGGTAAATTAAACTATTACTTTCTTTTCAAGAATTAATGCATGTAATTGAAAATAAAGTGAACACAAGAGACACCGGATTTAACATGGAAACCCAATATGGGAAAAACCACCAAGTAACTAGTCACCAATTTTTCACTCTTTTGAAGTAAGCCCTATTAGTAGCCAACCCTATTAAAGGTTACAATACACACTTTTAGGTGTGACCCTGTTAGAGGATTTAATCACCCTATTAGGAGTGGCCTTGCTAGAGGTCTTTAGAACAATTCAACTGAACTGTCACCTTGTTAGAGGATTTACAAAATGGTTGTTAAACCAAATCTATTAAGAGTTTTGAAATCACTGCTACAATGGTTAAAAAGCAACAATGAATTGACCTGAATAGGATGCAACTAAATTTGCTGGATACAGGTCTCTGTTCAACATCATTAGATCCTCCTTGATCAAATATGACTCTGCTACTCCTTAATGATATTTGATCATCCTTCAAATTCACTTCCACAATAATTAGTCTTCATATCACATTAACTTCTCATATCTCCACATCATACTTCTTTGAATTCACAACTTGACTTCTTACTTATACCATTTAGATTGTCAAGTCGGCCCATTTACATGTTACATTTATCAATAATCCATTTATTAGTCAGCTACATATATTACTCTTAATCAAATAAACATTATTTCATAAGACAATGAAATCATTTACTGGCTGACTCTACTCGGTAAGTACTGCTTCCAAGAATTTCCAGAGTTAACCTTCTTGACTCGATTAACATTACAATATCTTTAAAATCCTTTGGCTGTCGAGTTCACTCAGTAAGAACTAAATCTTCCAAATTTCCTTTGATGATCGAGTGAACTCGGTAAGAATTATTTCTTCCAAATTAGCTTTGATGACTGAGTAAACTCAATAAGAACTATTACTATCATATTTTCTTTGATTATTGAGTGAGCTCAATAAGAACTAAAATTCTTTGATTACCTTGAAAGCTCGGTAAACACTATCCTTTGCCTTGCTAACCTTCTAAGCTCGGTAGACACTATCCTTTGCCTTGCTGACCTTCGGTAGACACTATCTAATGACTGATGTGACATTTGTGTGACATCAAAGATAACACACAATTGAACAATTGTATCCCACAAAAACTACCATGCCACATGTTGCCCAGTTGTGACATTTGTAATTCCAAGATTGGAAAAACAACCAAGTTAAAATAATAATCCCGTCCATAATTTTGTCCCCTAGTTTAGACCCCATAAAAGACATAAAATAAGCTATCTACACTCTAAAGATGGCCCTCCTATATTCTACTATGGATAGGGAACCTTTTGGTATTTTATACACTCTTTTCCAAGGCATAAACAAGTGGAAAACTACCACCAACAAATTATTGGAATTTTTTGGAAAAAAGTTTGCAATAAACTTGAAAGGTTGAAAAATATGTTCTCAACACTTTGTCCATGTTTCTTTCCAAATTGAACTTTGAAGACTTACAATTCAAGTATATTGTTTTATGTTGAGATGTATTAACATGTATGTATTCATGTAAATATAGTATCCTAAAATGAGTTGTAAGTATAGGGCATAATGATGCAATTTAATTTGAAAACTATTTAAAAATGGAAAGGGTAGATCTAAGAGAAAGGAAAGGGAAAATTGGACATGTATTACTTTAGAGTATTTAAAAGATATTGTTTCAATAATGGTATTTTTTTACATATCTCTTATATTGATGGATAAAAGGAAAATTAACCTAGGAATAGTTATGTTACGATGTATCTATACATGGTGGAATTGTGTATTCATGAGACCTTGGTGTAGAGTGCAATCAAAATAACAATGAACTAATCTAGACTTAAGAAATTTTTTCCAAATAATGACTATACAAACATCTCATGTTTCCCTAACTACAACTGCTAAAATTTCTCTTTAACTAGCATGTTAGTGACAATTCTAGAATGAGAGTATACTATTAATGTAGATCTATGAATGTCTGTATGAGATCTATATGAGAACACAAAGATAAGAATATAAAAATTCTAGAATACGTGCATGCATGAGACTAAAAAATGTTAAGTAAGGCTAAATAAATACTAAAATGATGCTAGAATGACACTAAAATGACATTAAATCTCTACAAGAATGATGCTAAATGGATGATCAAAATGAGAGCTCTAATATGCATATAGTATAGATGCATAAAACTTGGGTCCCTTTGCTCTTGGTTTTCCCTTCTATTTATAGGATTTTAGAAGGGGGTTGGGGTAAAGATCTCAGGTTTACCTTTTACTAGGGGTAATGGTGAAGCTTAAAATATCTCACAAGACCCCAAGAGGAATAGACCAGTAGACTTGGTTTGTGAGGATAAATGGGGATTTTCAATTGTCTTAAATTCCAAAAAGAGTGGATTTTGCTTTTTGAGAGGATAAATGTTTCTTGTTGATTTATTAAATGTTGCATTTGTTTTCAACTTTTTTCTTTACCTTTTTCCTTTTAAAAAAAAAATTCATATTAATTGGTTTTTCCTCTTTAAAAGTGAATTTGGTCTTTTTGGATTTAATAGGTGATTAATTAATTAACCACTCAAATGACCTAATGTTGTAATTGAATTGAAAATCCATTATTTTCCTCCGTTATCTAATTTCATCTTTAATTTTTGGTATTTGATCAAAATTCAAGTTGTTTTAGGTCTTTGCCAATTTTAGGAGATAGAGGCCTCAGTTTTAGGATCCTACCACATGGGTATAGAGCTCACAACCATAGGTACAACCACAGATATTCATAGCTCCATTAACACCTCCAGCTATATCAGGTGTGTCGTCTGAGATGGAGACCCATATGAGAGGTGTGGAGGTGTAGATTAGCTAGTTGACAAGTATGGGGCAGGCATTCATAGCATCTATGAAACTAAGGCCCTCACCTCCACCTCTGTCACTAAGCATAGATGGGGTGACCACCAGTTACATTTCCCTATCCATTCTTAGGACATAGGGTACAGGTTCCTCATATTAGGCTTCAAGAGATGGGTGGAGTGGCCCTAGTGATCAGACACCTCTTGATCAGACACATATAGATGGGGCTGGTGGCCCAGTTGGTGAGACACATGAGTGATCTTATGTATCATTTTGTTGTGTATGTATTGGCTTATTAGATGTATCAACTTTGATGATGACCATTTGATATATGACTCTTTAGATCAAGGTTTTCGTAGTTGTGTTTATGTTGGATTATTGTGTCTTTCTATCATGGACTTTATATGTTTACAAGTGGCACGCAGTGATGCAATGGATGATTTTATGCATATTATGTTTTATTTTTATGATGTTCTTATATGTGGATGTGATGTGGATTTTTAATCTGTAGATGAATACATGCTTAGTGTAGTGAGATAATATGTAGATGATGAATATAGAAATGAAATTGATGAATGTAATGAAATGTAATGTAATGATATGATAATGAAATAGATGGTAACATATAGATAAAAAAATGGTTTAATGTAATGAGTGAGAAAATGAATGTAAAGTTGTAATATGATGACATGAAATAATAAAAATAATGGAAAATAATTAAGAAAATATGTGTGTGATAAGATGAAATGAATTAAGGAAAAAGATGTGATAAAATGATGTGATGAAATGAACATAACACAAAATAAAGAAATGAAGATGATATGATTAATTAAAAAATAAAAAATGACAAAAAAAGGGGAAATGATATGAAAATGGAGTGGAAGAAAATGATTAAAGAAAATGGAATGTAATGAAATGAGTCAATGAAAGGAAAATGAAATGGAATGAAAAGGAAATGATAGAGCACAATTATAATGGAGTGAGGTGAAAAATGGAATGAAATGATAAAAATAAAGAGGTGGAAAGAAATGGTGTATTGTTGGAGTAGGAATGACGTTGTAGGATGAAATGAAGATGGAATGATAATGAATTATTGAAATGAATATGAAATGGTGTAAGGTGGATAGGAGGTAATTATTAGATAATAAAATCAAATGAGGATGATAGAAAAATGAGATATTGAAATGAAAATCCAATTATGAAAATGATGAAATATAAGCAGAGGAATGGAATGAATGATGAAGAAATGAAAGTGATGAAAAAAATGAAAGTAACAAAAATGATAAAAGGAGGATGAAATGAAAATGCAATGAGAAGTAAAGTGACATGGGACAATGAAATGGAACGAAATAGATTAATGAAAAGAGAATGTAATGATTAAAATAATAAAAGAAGGATGGGATGGAAATGGGATAATGGAATGATAATGAAAGGAAGAGATGCATAAAATGATACCAAATAATGGGAGAGGAAAAATGAGTCTAATGGGAGAGATGTACAACTCAAAATTTGAGATTTGAAGGCCACCAAGAAGTCTCAAGGCACCAGTGATGAAACAAATGAGAAATGTGAAGTTGTAAATGAAAGAGAACATGATTGATGATGGAAGAAAAGGAAAGGTAACAAGATGAAAATGTGACTACAACTTTTGAGATTCAAAGGTCACATAATATAATAGGTGGAATGGATATTATGGTATAATGAGGTGATGCAATGTGAAGAACCACAACAATGTTGGGATGAAACAAAGTCCACAATACTTGAATGTTGAAAGCTCATTGTGATGGTGATGTTGTTGTTGTTCAGTTGCTGCTATGTCTTAGTTTTGTTATTGATCCATTGGATGATGTTGGGTAAGACGACTTGTTTATTCCCCATTTATGTGCCAACTATTTTTTTTAAGGGATCTCATATGAAATGCAATCTACATGAATGTAGCTAACTATCACATTTTGTAAAGAGATGCAAATTAACTATCATCATTGAGCACCTAAATAAAAAGGGATATATTACAATCACCACTAACTCAGATATGGTAATATGAATACTTTATCATGCTGAGAATTGTTATAGAAAATGAATAATCTACATGGAACAAATAATAATAATGAAGAACAATCTACCACAATAAAAGAAAACATGAAGATAAGCTTAGTACATGAGCAGAAAAACACATGTTAGATAAAGAACCTCACCCGAGATGTTATGCAAATATGGTCAAGGTACACATGGCCTTCCAAGTGGGAGGAGGCACTTATGAGTGGACACCAATAATGCATAAGACCAAAGGATCATAGGAGTAAAATAGTGAAAGAAAAAGGTGAATAACATGTCATGGTCTCATCCTGGTCCTCTAGTCAAATGCATCATTGAGGTACTAGAAACACATGTTAGTAAAAAAGCCAATATTTGTGGACCATAATGCCAATAGTTGTGTGAAATAGTGTCAAGTTTGTTCAATTCCTTGTGGATTAAAGCCATTGTATGATATGTGTAACAAGCCATGGAATATAACGGTGGTGATTTGATAGTGGGAAGTATGGTGGTGGATTTGGAAAATGTGTGTCAGTGGGGGGTGAGTAGGTGTATCATGGCACAATAGTGTTAGAGTAGAATGACAAGTGTACTTGGTACTGGTACAACGAATTTTGTAGAGTGAATGTGTGGCAAGATACATGAAGTGTAATGCATGTTGAGTAATGGCCATAAATAGATGAGTATGCAAACATGAAGTGATGCATGGTAACGAGAGATATATTAGAGTTGTTGGGAGTTTCGATTGTTAGAGAGACAAAGTAAGTATGAGGTTGCTAACATGGCAGGCTCATCAAACCAAGCATAGTAGGAGATGAAGATGGCGGATGTTACTCAAGGAGGGTGGGTGAGGCAAGGATGGAGGGAAAAGCATGTTCGTCGTACGTCAAGTGAACTAGTGTATCAGCCTAGTTGAGTCAAATTGGGCCAGTGTAAGTACAACTTGAGGGCTCAAGAGTTAGGGTGAAAGAAGCTCCTTTTTCAACATTGCTAATGGTTTGAGGAGGTATAGCACAAAAGGAATTATAGGAGGAACTGAGTGGCGATCTCATCATGTGAACAGGAAGTAGTCCTCCTAGGGCAACAAAAAGCATGCCAAAAGAAACAATAGGTGCAGGGGAGATGGACTTTCTTGGGAAGACCATAGGAAAAGTGCAGAGGGTGACTAAGGATGTCAGTGTGGGTGGGGTGATGAGTGCAAAGAGTTAGTTGATTAGCCTCAAAATCTTGGTACAAGGGTCGACGAGTGAGGAGATGGGCGTTGTGGGTGCAGTGGAGCCACAACCAAAGGCTGAGGGTGGGGTACAAGAAACAAGTGAAGTGAAGGAATTTTAAAAAATATTGGCCATGGAGAGAGTCTAGAAAAAAAATTCAGAACAAGAAGTCACATTTTTTTGGGTTTAATGGATAAATCTTGTGAGGATGGAGTACAAATAGAATCCAAATGACTCCAAGTGGTGTTGAATGCAAAATGAGCACGAGTGCAATCATTGGAAGCTGAGTTGTGGATGGAAAGGTCATGAGCAGAGGGAAATGACATGGGGGTTCAAGCTGAGCGAGCATGGGAACAAAGGTTATAAGATACTCTAAGGATGGCACAAGCTGGTTTGGAAAGTATGCAAAATGAGCTAGTGTTATTGCAGGTGCAATTAGAGTCTTTTACGAATGTGGTGTAAAAAATGAACACCGTGTCATTGTAGCTGAAAGAGTGATTGGCGACTATCAAGGCAAAGGTGAAGTAGTTGCAAAAACAACTTAGTGAGATGAAAGAAGATGTGGAGAAATGGAGAATGACAACTAAACAAATGTAACATGAGGGCAATGTGGCTTAGTGGGAGATCATGGTGTCGAGTATTAATAAGCTAGTGAAAAATGTGTTTGGGGATATGTAAAGGATTTTGAAAGTACATCAAGAAGCCACCTATTATATGGGGCTATATTATCAGTCGATCCCATTGGAGTGGCAACTAGAGACCCAATTCATGGATAGAAAATTTATGCAACTATTGAATGCTCAATTGCATAGTGGGAGGTTCCCAATACCAATTGATGTTGTTTGGGTGCGAGGGGGATCAATGCCAAGAGCTTCATCTTCTGGGACTATGCCTGGCAAAATGCCCATAGCCAAAAATCCTAACATGCCACCTCCACGAGGGAGGCTAAAATAAGTGATCTACTAGGTGTTTCTTTGGATGTAATTGGGCATTTTTTTCCATAATAAAATAAAAAAGTGTGTTGTTAATGGTAAATAAAAAGGGTGACATGCACTCATGTTTATGTACAATATAATTGAAAGTTTGTGATGATTATTGTCATTTATTGTTTTGGTATTTTTTTGATATATTTTAGTTGTTTTTAATTTTATTTTTGATATTTTCTAGATATGAGGTGGTTGCTCATGACTTTAGACATAACACTTTTAAGATGTGCTAGTTCCTCTCCATCACAATGAGAAAGTTTGTATGTACATGTCGCAAAAGATTTTGTGATGATATAAGTGCCAATCCAATTGGCTTTCCACTTTCCTTTATTTTCACAATTTTCCTAGTTTTTAGGGTTTTCTCAGAGAACTAAGTCTCCTACTTGAAAAAAATGTGGCTTCACCTTCTTGTTATAGTGTCTAGACAACCTTTTTTGATACACTTTGAGATGTTCATGGGCTATGCACTGATGTTCCTCTAGGAATTCCAATTATTCTAAATATGCCACTCTATAGTCCTCATCTATCATAACATCACATAAGGTGACTCTTAAAGATGGTATTTCAACCTCTAGGGGAAGGATTTCTTCACTACCATGGACCAAAGAGAAAGGGGTTGCATCCGTAGGCATGCGAACACTTGTTCTATAGGCCCAAAGTGCATGATATAACTTTAAATGCCAATCCTAACTAGTGTCATTGATGGTCCTTTTGAGGATTTTAATGATTTTTTTGTTGGTGGCCTTTCCTTGGGCATTTCGTTGGGGATAATAGATTGATGAGAAATGGTGGATGATGTGAAACTTTTCACATAGCTCATCAATTATTTGGCTTTTGAAATACAATGCATTATCTATTAGGATACCATGAGGTATTCCAAATTGAAATATTATGTTATTAAATTAGTCATATTTTATTATATCATGGATCATAATGACCTTAGGTGGTAACAAAAATAACACTCCCATAGAGTCTCCTTTAATATAAGAAATCTCTAGAATAGCACAGAACTTAGGTGAGGATAAGCGTCACTCTTCACCAATTGAATTTTACTAACCTCTTGACTCACTCTAGTGATTGATGAAACTACCATGATAGTAGACAGGGTTTGAAATTCTTCCTTCTCTAGATTCTCAACACTCATTCACAGTCTTTACTCATTTAAACTTTTGATCTAATCGCTCTTGAAATCTTTGTTGATTGTTTAAATCATTGAATCACTTTGTTCTCTCAAAAATATGAATGCAAGGTATAAAATAATATCTTTGAAATTTTTTATATGCCTTCTTCTTGATCAATTAGGTTTTCCATTAATGTTGCATACTTAGATGAGTGAAAGCCAACTATCTCGGTGGATATTGATGGCTTTCAACTAGGTCTACAACTTGTTCTCTTCCATGTCATTCAATCTCTATCATTCTTGAAATGCTTGGTCTATGTTGCAATGCTCAGTCAACATAGACAATTTCCTTACACCCAAAAACCTTTCACAAATTTGTTCTTATGCATCTTGTATGTGTAGATATAAAATTTTGGCACATTATTATGTAAGGAACTAATATATGATATATTAATTAAGTATATAGTTCCATACATATCTCTCTTGCTTAGTTTGAGATAACATGATCACCTTCTCCATTAGATTGGGTGATCTAAACTCCATTAGCTCTACTATTTCCATCTTTTTTTTTCTTTTTCCATTTTTGGTTCATTTCATTCCTCACTTGCTCAATGTCCACTTTGCTTTTTCCTTTATTCTTTATCTAGTTTTTCGAATTTACTTGAGTCTTGCAATTCTTTCTTTGATGTCCAAACTTGTGACACTTGGAACATGTATTTTTAGGTGCATAATTCTTCTTCCTCTAATTTGGCCAGTGGGGTATTGTGTCTGATTGCTTTCATATGCTCTATGCCCACATTTCTTATAGTTATAGTAGTAACCTTAAAATCTAGGTGTCATAGGTATATTCCTCAGTCTTGACCTACACTATTGTATCTGATATCCTTGTTTCTTGTAGTAAAAATAGTAACCAATAAACTTAGGTTTAGAATTTTGCATACCATATTTGATTCTACAAATATTTTTAGTGTGACCAAATTTTCCATAGTGATAGCATGTTGGCTTGTTCTTTAGCTTTACATTTCTCATTTCTCCATTCCTGGATGATTCTCCTTTCTTAGTGCAAGACTGTCCTAACCAATTTGAACAACTTGATGACTTCATTAGTTCTTCAAAGTACTTCATTTCTTCCTTTGGTTTGTTGAATCTCTCCATGGATTCCTTCTCATTTCTCAATTCATTCTTTAGTATGTCATTCTGTGATTTCATATTTGCAATTTCCACATCCTTGTGATTCAATTCCTGATTTGCAACAATGAGTTGATTTTATTTCTCAATTCATTCTTTAGTATGTCATTTTGTGATTTCAGATTTACAATTTCCACATCCTTATGATTCAATTCCTGATTTGCAAGCATGAGTTGATTTGTCATGTCAAATTGAGTGTTTGTGAGCTTTTGTACATATGATATCCTTTCTTCAATTCTGGTAGCCATTACCCTTTTTTCTTCTTTGACCATAGTCCTATCTTCTTCAACTTTCTTCTTTTGTTTAGTCACTTCACATAGTCTTACTAACTAGATTTCATGTTCTCTTTTTAGTGCTCTTATTTCTTCATTCAAGAGTTTGATCTTGTCAAGTAGATCAATAGATGCTTTGTCATTTGGATTACTTGGTTCAAATAGTCATTTAGTTTCGACTTCTTTATAAGAGTATTGCTTTATCTAGATGGCAATTTCCTTTCTCCTTTTTAGAGAATCCTTCATATCTTGTCTTGCCTTCTCAAGCTTTTTCAGTGTGAGTTGAATGTCAATCACTTGATTTTCAATAGTCTTGTCTAGTTTGAAAGCCTCCATCTCTAAGTCTTTAATCTTCTTTCAAAGAACCAACACTTTGATACTAATTTTTGATTGATGGATTAATAAACATGATAAACTAGATATTGAGAGGGTGGGGTGTTGGTGAAGCAGAATCTAGAACACTTTCTACTTTTCTTAGATTCATCCACATCTATCAATAACGTGTGCATGTAAGACTAGTAATGTAAATCTACTTTAACATATAAGTCTAATCAATCACATGCATTAAAGCAAAACACATAACAAGTATTTGTTACCCAGAAACCCTCCAAGATAAAGGTAAAACTGGGGTAGGGATGACACCCACAAATATTCACTATTACATTAATAAAGTTAACAATTAAGGTTACAATGTTTGACCATAAAATATTATCTACCCTGTCACAGGTGTGCCCTATTAAAGGATTAAGAGACTGCTAGGTCTCACCATGTTAGATGATTTAACACTTACAAAAAAGTAAGGACTATATTAGGAGATTTACAAAGATCTATTAAGACCACCTTGTTAAGAGATTTACCTTAATTCAAGTCTGTTAAAAATGATTCAATACCTGACTCTTGATTTTCTCTATAAGTTGATTTCGAGTCTTCTCCTTGCTAACTAATCCTCTCTTTTGATTTGATATGCTTGTCTTTCCTTTTCACTTCACTACAATGAATAGGTCACTTGGTTTGTTAGATGATAACAAAACCCTTCAATGACTTCTAATTTGATCTCAATCCATTTTTGTCAATAGCTTCATGTTTGCACATAAACTCTTTTCATCTCCTTCTCTATTGGCATATGATCTAGGTTAAGATCATCACTATATAAAGAGTTTCAAGAAGAGTTTTCTAGATGATTCCATGTTTTTCCTCTTCATCATGATCATTAAACACACAACATAGGGAATTTTGATCCACAACATGTAAATGTTATGTAACAACCACTAAAAGTATTAAATGTTCCATAACAACCTCTTCAAAAATTAAATATCCCTTCCAAGTCAGCCTAACAATCATTTTGCCTAAAACTCTATTCCATTCTGGACTTTCATGTAAACTCTGCATAGCTTGGCCTTTACTATTTCTTGATGCTTGAAATTTTTGTTGCTTGACCTTCATGGTGCTTGGTACATACTAATTAACTCAACACTTATATTCTCAAATACTTGCTCAATCACTGATGACTTTCTCAATCATTGATGAGCTCGGCTTGTATACAAAAATACTTTGTGACCTAAAAACTTACTCAGCTCCTATAGAGCTAGGTACATACTTACTTATGTACATGACTCAACCTATATAGAGTAGCTTGATCACAGTCATGACTATCTGACTCTACCTTTTAAATGACTAAGTGGTTGACACTAATAGATAACAATAGTTAGAGTTACCAACAACTCCTCCATAGGAATACCATTAGCACTCATGCTAACAATCTCTCCCTTTGGCATTGATGAAAACATAGATGAAACACATCAAAGTTAGATATGAATACCAAATATCTCTTCTCCAACTGCTCCCCCATTCATTGTTAATATTAGATTGGTTTTGACATATAAGTGATAATATACTCAAGTCATTTACTTAGTTCATGCTGAACAAGTAATTTATGTCCAGCATATGTTTCTAGATAGTATATGTCGAGCAAGAGATAAATAGTATATGCCAAGTAACTAGTAAGTGTTGAGCCACTAAAGTGTCAAGTAGATAGTAAGTGTTGATTCATTCAGATGTCAAGTGATTTGTAGAGGTTGAGTGATTAGTGGATGTTGAGTCATTTAGAGGCTAAGTTACAACATTGTAGAGACAATGGATGTTGATCATCAAATACTTCAAGTGCCGAGTAAATAGTTTTGGACATAGTTGTTTGTAATGGCACTAACTTCTATGTAAACCATTTTTGAGCTGACTTAAGGATTTTTTTGTGATTCTAGATGATAAGGACAAATCTTTATTGAGGATCCCTATGTAGTACATGCAACAAATTAGTTTAAGACATGTTTTGAGTGGCTAGATGGATGAATTACAATTGTTGATTCATACCTAACCCTAAGTCACCTATGTCTTCCTAAGGAGGAAAAACCCTAAAATTTGTATGAATATGGAAGAAGAAAAGAGATAATTTTTCCTGTGCAAATAGAGAATTCATGGTGACTAAGGAGTTGTGAATTGAGATACATTGCAGAATCAATTAGAGGAGAATATAGGAAAGGAATTAGAGGATATAAGAGATACATCTAATCAATGAGGATCAAGTACACATCAAGAAGGAGGTGATCTGTTATCTAGAAGCAAAGTGTTAACTGCAGGATCATTGATGATACATTCTAGTAGGCAAATCAGTTAAATCTCTTAATAGAGTAGTCTTAATAGGTTGTTATAAATCCTTTAAGAGTGTGCTTACTTCATTGTAAGTTAAAGTCCTTTAATTAGGCACACTTCTAACAGGGTGTTGAAATCCTTTAATAGGGTAAGCTCTAACAATCTTGTAAGCCTTTATCAGGGTACACCTTTTATAGGGTAGCTTATAGTTTATGATCAAACATTGTAGCCTTCATTAGATACACTTCATTACTATAGTAGTGGAGATTTGTGGGTGTCATCCCCACCCTAGTTTTACCTCTCATTGGAGGGTGTTTGGGTAACCAAATATCTCATGTCATATATGTGTTGAATGTTATTTTCTTTCATACTATGAATAAATATGTTTAGCTAACTATTTCAGTTTACAAGAAAATTGTGAGATGGATGTGTGGTGAATGAATTTACGGTAAAAGTTTTGAAGGACTGATTCAACTCCCCTCCCCCCTCTTAGAGTTTACTTTCCCTATTGTATTTCCAACAATTGGTATCAGAGAATTGGTTCTCTAGAAAGGAAAGCTTTGCAACTTTGAGGAAATATCTTGAAGATGGAAGTCTACATGTTAGGAAAGATTATTGATAATCAAAATATTGAAATCTAGCTTGCCCTACATTAGATGAATGAAGCAAGAGATGATGAAAGTGACCATTGAAGAGAAGAAAAGATATAGCTATGGAAGAGAATGATACACATTACCACGATATCAACCTACTGAATTATTTGCAAATGGAAATTCAAGTGAATTTGATGAAAAAATTGGAGATCTAATGGAAAAGATTGGAGCCCTAACTGAAGAGGTTAGAAATCTCAAGATAGAACAAGAAGTCCAATCAATATTTCTATGTGAGGTGATTGAGTAGAAAAATAAAGTTGAATAAAAAAAATTCATGATTGAGGATGATAAAAAGATATTGAACAAAAGACTAGAAGAGAAGACACGAAAGGTGAATAGGATTGCTAACATGCAACTAAAAATATTAAATCAAATGATGATTTCCAATCATGAATTAAATGGAAAAGATATTATTGTAGAATGAACAACTGAGAAATGATCTAAAAAGAGAAAAATAATTTGCTAAAAGTTTCAACAAGCCTAGTGAAGCTATCAAGTATTTTGAGCAATTGTCGAGATCTCCTAGATCCAATAGTGATACTACTGGATTGGGTTACACTGGTACTAAAGAAGGAGAATCATATAAAAGTGGTGAAAAAAGGAGAAACAATGGTAAGAACTACAAACATACTTGTCATAATTGTGTTAAGATAGGTCATACAAATTTTTTTTGCAGGAGCAAGACTACAAATTAGAATCCTAAGCAAAACTTCATGGGTCACTACCACAAGTGAAACAACTAAGGATATTAGGCACAGGAATATAAGACCAAGACATCAAGCACACAAATATTTGAAGGTTACTACTAAAGTGTAAGAAGTATGTACATAGAGCATATGAGTGTAGATGAAATCCTAACTAGTCATCAAGCAAGCAAGTTAAGGTAAACCATATTGGTAGACCTATAAGTGGGATTACAATACAAGTTATAGTTGTCACTATTGTCAAGAATATGGACATGTTGCTAAAAATTACATTAGAACACATTTCACAAGTGACTAAAAAAGATGGTTGAGTCAAACTACATGTTTTAGCTATTTGAAGACTGGTCACATAAGTAGAAATTATCCAACAAGGTCAAAAACACCAAATAGTGAATTTAATAATTTGCAAAGGAAAGGTTGATGCTAAAGAAGTCAAAGTGCAGATGAACAAGACATGGAAGAAGAAGGAATATTATAGCACATCAAGCTTAGATAGGATCACTTCATCCAATGGATTATGTGATCAAACCATCCCCAATTAGGCAATCAAGAAGTATGTTTGGGACTGATATTTCAAAGTTCAATTATACATCAGTTCCAAGGATTGAGTCCTAAAAGGATCATATATGCATGAAGTGAGATGTAAAGTATTGGTTAGAACTTAGAAGAATTCTATGAGTTTTCATTTTATTATTAAGCATGAAAATTTTTAGTATGGTTGTCGAGTGAAAGTTGTTTCTGAGCTATCGAAGGATAGTGGTGGCCAAGCTCATTGTAATTTCTGAGTGTGGAAGGAACTATACAAAAGCTGAGTGAGATATAATTTCTATTGGAGTTGAGCTTACAACTGTGTAAGCACTAAGCATTAATTGTAAAGTTTTAAGGGATATATGGTCGACTTTTTACTCTTTTTCTATCATTCGAGATTAAAGAGAGCATGAAGAGATGAAGGAAAATTGAGAAGAATGATTCAAGGATTTGCAAACTGAATTCAATTGCTACTCAATGCCAATCATATGATTTTCAAGGTATTTATCATGTGTGGAGCTACACTGTTTGAATTATTGCAAACCCTAGTTCATTGTTATGGCATCTAGTTCTTCTGCTGCTATGGTTAAGGAAGGAAATGAAGTTTTGAATGTTTAATTGATAAGTAATGAGATCAAATAACCACATTTCTAAGCAATTCCTAAAATTTCATATAAAGGAGACCCATTTGGTGCATTATCTATGATACCACCACAAGTTTTGATGATACAAGATGTAAGGTGTTGCTATACTTGTAATTTTTGAAGCATTAAAGACATGTAGATAAGAGAGTTATAGGAAAATTTTGTGAGAAAAAAGTATTAAAAAAAGAATTCAAGGTTGTAGAGAGAAAAGAGTTAACCCGTGCCTGAGATTTTCCAAACATGTTCAAGACAGAATGGATTAAGTTGTTCTTAGTAGAATTCATGAAAATAATGTATGATTGGAGGATGACTCTATACAAATCACAAAGAGGATCATTCATAGAGTGACAAGGTATCTAACCCTAGAAAGACCTAAGAATAAAAGGAGTGATGCAAAAGAGGCAATTGAAAAGAATATAGGGGAACTATGGAACAAGAAAGGGATGACCATAGACACAATTTTTGATACCCTAATTGTATTTTTAGTGAGAATTATTGCACATAAGTTCTTTTAATCTAGCAGGTTAAATAGTGTACCATGTATGGCTATGGATTTGGGTTACAAGATAGTAAAGAAAGACCATTCTTATGAGCTTGCCGAGTCACAACACCAGAAGTTATCTAAGAACTTGGGAGCCATAAGGAAAACAAAAAGTGCACAATGCAAATTTGGTTCAATACTTGTTTGTACATTTGGGAAAGTAGCTTGGAAGACTAACAGATCAGTTACAGTGTATATTGGTGAATTTATAGAGCAACTTGGAGATAATTTTGAGAGTGTGATGACTAGATACTTTGAAGACTTTAAGAAGTCAATGAAACAAAGATAGAGGATTCTAGTATCACTAGTTGAGAAGAATTTCAATGATGTTTGTTTTCTAGTTGATCTTGATTTTGCATATGTTCAAGCTATTGTTCCAAGGGTGAGATGGCTTAGACCACTGCCTTATGATATTAATGTTGATGAGGCATTTGTAGCCATCACTACTTTACTGGTAGAAGTAGATAAGGATGCTACTACTTTTGGAAACTATGATGTATCAAAGTCAAAGATCACAATGGACTTAAAGACATCTTTCTTGATGAGGAAAAAGAATAAGATTGTGAAGAAACTCAAAGAAAAATTTGGTGAAGGGGCATAAGGAGATGAAGAAGAAGATGATGATGAAGATTATGAAGATGCACTTGTCCAAGCCCCACTTGCTATCATACAAGGTCAAGGTTAAGATCAAGGAGAAGATGAAGCACAAATTGATGAAGATTCTAAGGGAGAAGAAGCCAATGAATCACCTATTGCCACAAAAGAGAAGAAAAGGAAAGCAAATAAGCTAGTAGCAAGAAAACCTAAAAAGTTTTGAAACCAAAGCCTATAGTTCTTGTTACCAAGGCTAGCATAAGAGCTACTGCCAAAAAGAATCAGGAGGTTCAGAAGCCTAAATGCAAGAGAGCTAGTATATCTACACAAGGAGATGAACCTGATTAGAAGAAAAGAAGGAAGTATATTGCCCCAGCTGAATCAGATGAGGAGAGGATTGAGTCAGATGATAACAATGAATTTAAAGTGGTGAATCATTTTCCCTCTTTTAGTTTGGACAACTTGTGTGAAAATATTAAGAATAATGTTGATTTAAGTGGATTCACACATGTTGAGTTTGATAAACTTGGGAAATTCGATATGGATATAGTAGAAGAGTCTATATATGCCATGATGGAAAATTTTAAAATGATTCCAATTGAGATTTCCAACTCTCTACCAAAGAGCCTATATGATAGAGTTGAGAAAAGGTGGAAATATAGTCTCACAATAGAGAGAAATATTAGAGAGACTACACTTGCAAGAGTGATGCCAAATTTGGAAAAATATGAGATGACAAAAGCTAATAAGTATAAGGGAAGATTTTCTCCAAAGTACCAAGCCTTTAACATTTTATAGAACACGATTGAAGCTATTGTCCACCAAAGCACAAAAATATGGAAGGTAATTAATGGGATGACAACCAAAAAGGCTATTGAGAAAGAACCTAAGGAAGTAGCTGAAGAAAAAGTAGAGGAAGAGGTAGTTGAATCAACAAATGATGAATCTATTATGGAAGTACATGGGGAAGGCACTATAGAGGCAATAGTTGAAGAAGAGAAACAAACAAAACATAATGTACCAGTAGTACAAATGTCGAGTGTCAATCCTCAAACAAATATAGTAAAGGTTAAGGATGTGTTTGATGCCACTATTCAGAACATCAATCCCCTAATAGAGGAGGATATGTAGAAGATATTGACTGATTCCACCACCAATGTACAATTATGCAGTCATCCTATGTTGGTGAGTGTGGATGAGAATGAGAAGGCAGAATTGACATCTGTAGGGTAGAAAACACAAGCATAATCAATTGCCCCCACTCAATCTACAGAGGTGCAACCTACCATGCATATGGTAGTATACTAAAGGAAGCACACCATGCCTTCACATATCAGCACCAAGGTACCAACAATTACAATAATTAAGAAAGAAAGGACACTAGTCCAAATAGGTCAGGAAGCTAGTCTTGCACCTATAACACAAGAACAATATAGAGAAGAGATCAAAGAAAAGGAGAAGGATAGGACTAAAGATTCAGTCTTGACTACAAAGCTAGAGGAAGTAATATCAATATAGTCATTGGTTACATTACCAAACATTGCTACTCCTACTCCTAGTTAAGAACTTCACAGGATGCATACTGAAGCTACACCATTATAATCATCAATCCCAAGTCCTAGCACATCTAAGGTTGATGAGGTGACATCCTATGGTGACATAAACTTAGATTAGATGATTGAGTTACCAAAGTATGATCTTTATAAGCATCAAGCCCAAGTCCCAACACATCTAAGGTTGATGAGGTGACATCCTATGGTGACATAAACTTAGATGAGATGATTGAGTTACCAAAGTATGATCTTACAAAAATCACAATAGAGTAGATGAGTATATTGTAGGATGCTCTAGCAAGAAAGAAACACCAAGAACTGCTCATAAGGGAGCACAAGAAGAAACAAGAACTTCATGAAATCAAGGACATATTTCTTGATGCATTCAGCCTCCCTACACTTGATGAAGCCAAGTGAATCATTGAGCAGTTGGAAAATATTGTAGAGGGCATCAATGATAAAGACCTAGATACCAATGTAAAATTATTGAAATGGTCTAAGAAGAAATTTCAAACCAAGGTGGATGAATAGATATCTAGTGCCATTGCACTACACCAGGTTTAGTTATCAACTAAGATTGAGGGTCTGAAGAAAGTATTAGAGAATATTTTCTCTCTTTACACCAAGTTGTGTGATACAACTCTATTCACACAAGAAGTGCAATGACATATTGACACTCTACAAGGAGATATGAAGCTAACAGGTACTACTCTATCCAACTCTCTAGCTTAGAGTAAAAAACACTTTAGGAATTTGATGAACTCCCAAGGTCAGTTGTCTACCCTGCATGCTCAAGATGCATGCATTCAGGAAACATTGATCAATATCTAGTCCATGTTGACCCCACACATGGAGATACTACACTAGGAACTAGCCTTTGCAGAAATAGTGATGAAGAAAGATCCCCATCTTTCTACACATGAAGGATTAGTTCACCTTGTGTGATATCCCCAATTGACACATGATTATAATAAACAAGTATTATATATAAGATTTATAATATTAAGGATAAATAATATATATGAAAATAAATAATATAATAATATTAAGATAAAAGCTATAAATTATAATATATGATAATAATAGAAATATTAGCATATCAATATAGACTTTTATATTATGTTATATATATAATATACTATATATAATAATACTACAAATACTATAATACTTATATTAATAATTTAAAAAGTAAATATATCATGCATTATATGTAATAATATTAATATTAATAAGAAATATAGTTGATATAGTATTAAAATAAAATATTTTATAATCTAATTATTAATATAATCATATTGTCAAATATAATATTATTATTCTAATATAAATGAAAAGATGTGACTCTTAGAATTAAAAAACTATATATACATAGAGAAATATTTTTAACATTGGAAGGGGGAAATGATAAGCATGGAGAAAGATAAAGGAAAATAGAAGGAATCATTCAGTAATTAGAAAAAATAAATAAAGAAATTGATTAAGGTCTAGTTGGGGACATTACAATTGGTATCAGAGCTAGCATCTTGCTAGCTTGTTAATACATGAAGACGTTTAGTCTATGATGCATGCTGATTTTAGATTTTGAGATTTCTTGACTTTAAACAATGATCATGTAATGAGTTGAAATATATAAAAGGTAAAGAATTTTGATACACACACTCACAAGATCTAATTTATATGCAGTAGGGTTGTTGAGATTGATACAAGTCGATTTAGTCTTCATCTAACATGCTCAACTGGAATAGAAATTTTTTAAACTTCATTGTGTTGCCCATGTGTGCATTTATCTGACAGCTTGATAAGGTTATTTCTAGGCATGGAAACAACAACAATGATAATAAACTAATCGTCCACTGCAACATATTGATTATTTAATATCTATATCAAAGCAATACTAAATGAACATGGATGCACTTTGTCAATTATTGTGGTCACTAGAAGAGACAAAACAAAGGAGTATCATCATGTCATATATAGAAGATTATAGTTATATTTGTGGGCCATCTGATAAGTAGAGTGTGAAGGAGTTCAAATGCCAAAGTCAATGACATATTTGTACAATCTCAAACTTCTACATATATCATTTCAATACTTGATAATAATGATACCTACTGCCTCATGACTAAAAGTTGAACGAATTTGTATTGAAAAATATAAATAAAATTATGTGGTAAGAGGCATCAAATATAGACATGGCAACAAGAAAGAGTTGGTTCAATCCTTTAGTTAGTACAAAGGACTGTGCATCAACATTTAAGGCAACATGAACACAACGGTTACATCAACATTAACAATAAAGGACATGGAACGAAAACCAAAGGAGATTTTGACCAAAATACATATTGAAGTATATTGAAGCCATGATTTATTCATTCCTAAGGGTTTTCAATTGATATGAGCAGCTTCAGATGTGTTTTTAATTGATATGATGAGCTTTAGACATGTGACAAATATACATCACAAATAAGCTCTTTTTGCATTGGCCAAAATTTAATGATTTTGATGCTTTTGCATTATAGGAATCAAAAGACTTGAAAGTTATAGTTAAGTCATATTACCATGCGATCGAGCATAATTTACGTTTGCAGAGAGGACCTTCTTATATATATGCATAGTTAGTATCCACCAGCTAGAAAACATGAAGATCTCTTTTGACTGTCAAGTAAAGCATAGTAATTATTCAAAACAAAATCTCTCTCAAACCACCTCTACTAACTCTCTCTCTCTCTCTCTCTCTCTCTCTCTCTCTCTCTCTCTCTCTCTCTCTCTCTCTCTCTCTCTCTCTCTCTCTCTCTCTCTCTCTCTCTCTCTCTCTCTCTCTCTCTCTCTCTCTCTCTTTCTCTCTCTCTCTACACATGGTGGACATGATGGCATAGATTGTTTGTAAAATGTGTCTCTTGACATGTAATATTTGCAAGCTTTGCACAAAATGAATATCTTTAAATAGTTTTTGAAACTCTCATAGTTCAAAATATACGTTGAGGTAACAAGGAAGAACATATCCTAATTTGGGTCCGCAATACACTGCAACTAAAAACAAATTTAGTATAATGGTGATTAGTGTTGTGGTTTCACAATTCACACCCCATTTCAATTAGAAATGGGGACCCCCTACTTTATTTTTTTTCTTATCGGATCCCTAGTCTGGGGTTCGAGTCTTTTCTAGGGTTTTGTCTAGTGTTTCTAGTCAGATCTGGGTCCTAGTTCAAAGACTCAGATCTCAAAAACTTGAATTCTAAGAGTACAAGTCATTTTTATAAAATAAAGGTGCATCGACACACCTCCCCTAGTGTGCTAGTGTGCCAAATTTCAAAGGGGTGCATTGGGTCCCCCACCCTTTTTACCTTTGTACTATCTTCATTTTCTTCATTTTGAGTTCTCAAGAATCATAGCTCTGCACCCATAGAGGTGAGTATCACCTCTTCTCCACCTCATAAACACTAACAAAAAAAAGTTGAAACACAAGAAAATGAGGTGTGCAGCTGCGCACCTGTCTAGGTGCACTATTGTGGACCTAATTAGGTGCACTATTGTGGACCTAATTAGGTGCACTATTGTGGACCTAAGACCATAAACATTCACACTTAAAAGTTTGAGAAAAGGTGCGCATCAACGCACCCTAGGAGGTGCACTGCTGTGCACCCAATTTTAAGAACTCGTGTAAGGAATGATGAACACCTATCTAGTGTGGCTAGTGTGCATTTTTGTGCTTTCTAAGGTTAAATTAAGGGTTTTTTGGTGTTTTCAAATAACTAATTTAGGGTTTGTATTCATTAATTATTTTCAACTCTATAGACTAATATTTACTTCTTTGTGTAGATAAAGAGGCATCCTCAACTTGTTAGGGTCATAACTTTTGACCTAGAGCTTGGAATTCAAAACTGTTTACACTGTTGGAAAGAGGAGCTAGAAATCTAATTTTAGTCCCTGAAATGGTGAGCCTTTGGATTCTTAATTTTAGGGACTAATGAAAGTTTCAACTTGAAATTTTGAGCAGAAGACCTCCGAAAAAGCCATTTAAAAATGCCTCGAAAATCTTATGAAAAAGTTTCAAACATTTGATCATTTTGAATAATCTAGATCACCTGGTCTCTCATCAAGAAGGATAGGGTAATTAGAGAGAAGAAAAGATCAAGGATACAGAGGTTGGACACATAAACCAGAATAGGTTCCTCATCCTACACAAATATTAATGACAAGATTCAACACATGCGCCTTGGGATTTTAGATGCAGAAGGAGTTTAGGTTTATGAAAGTTTTTGGTTATAAAGAGGGCATAAATCATCAAAAGGATCAAAGTAAGTACAAAAAGTGTTCTAAAACCCCATTTAAGCAAAACCTAGAAACTATTTTCAAAACTAAGAACTTTGATTTTTTGGCGAATTGAGCACCTCGCACAAATTTCATCCAGGTGCACAGCTGCGCAAGTGCACTATTTTGAGAAAATATGCTTCTTCTAAGGTGCATGGTGCACTATTTTGAGAAGATGTGCTTCTTCTAAGGTGCGCAGGTGTGCAAGTGAACTATTTTGAGAAAAATGTGCTCCTTTTGAGGTGTGTATGTGCACTATTTTGACAAAATGTGGTTCTTTTGAGGTACGTAGGTGTAGTGTTTTGAGAAAATCGCATAGGTGCACTAGTGCGTAGATGCACTTTTTCAATGGTGTTTTGGAAGATCTTGAGAATTCAGAGATTTGTTGAGAGTTAATTACCAGTTCCAAAATTAGAGCTTTCCATGCATTGGAAATGCATTCTAAAAGTGGTTTAACTCCTACAGATGCCTAGTGAAGATGGAGCTTCTATTTTTGTCACTTCTAGTCACTTCTGCATCATCTGAAGGCTTTCTCTTCTTCTTATTTTTTCATGCTTTCTTTTTTTTAAGACATGTAAAGGCTCATGCATCCAATTAATGAATATACAATGGATGAAGTCCTACTAAGCACTAGTTAGATTCTTAGTTTGTATATAATTAGTTTGTTTTATTAAATTAAAAGTATATTATTGCATGAAGATATCTCTCACTCTCAACACAAATTGAGGAGATGATTTATTATAAATATAGGATTGTAATATGCAATCGAGGTTGCCATTATTTTGCAATAAAGTTATGCTTTTGGTTCTTGCATTTGGAGTGTAGTGATTCTTGCTTAAATGTGTCTTTGTTTTGTGAATGTATGTTTATGGAATTGTGATAGAGCCAAAAGTTTATTGCTTTGTTTTATTGGTCGTGCGATCTTTTAGTTTCAATGTTTGCTACGGTTTGACGAATTCTGCTAATGTATCTAGCTTGAGAAGAAATCACCAAATTGTGTCTGCATAACTCTTTGTCTCCCATGAGCATACTTTCTATGGCCTTGTGATTTGATGAAGAGTGAAACATATTACAATTGTTAAAGTTTCCCATTGATGATTGCATTAGTGGAATCAAGGAAGCATTTGTTTTCATTGGTTACCTACCAATTTCTTTGAAAGCTTAACTCGCAGACATGTTTCTTTCTGTAGCTTATGTCCGTTAGGATTTACTTTCATGTTATTTTTTAAAATTCCTTGTCATCTTATCTTTGTTATTTTCTTTGACCCCTGGTTAATTTAGGAATTCATATAGTTGCATTGTTAGATTGAATTCATTCAAAAAATAGAAAATACCAAAAACATATCTCTTTTGTGATTAATTTTGAAACAACAAGCAGGTTGGTCATTTTATCTGAAATTGATTTGAACCAACAAAGGCCTCCTCATGAACATTCACATTTATCTTCAACTAAGTGGATCCTAGTAGGTCACAATATCACCCAAAACCTTGGAGTTGATCCTTAGATTAGCTTTTCAAGAGAGGAATTTGAAAGGATTCCTGTCATTAAGCATCATGCAAAATGAAAGCTCAACAATCAGTTAGAAGAATGGGAAAAAAAAAGTAGAGGTAGCAAATGAAAGGCATCATAAAGGAGATATATAAATTAAGCAGAAAATTATATGAAATTATGGAGATAAGGAAGGTTGTGAAAATGAATGAAAACAAAAATTAAAAGCATTTAAAGGAAGCAAATAAGGTATAGCCATTGGCGCAAGCACTAACCAATAAAACCCCACAAATGACAAAAAAGATGGGGAGTAAGAGAAATATTAGCTTGTAGAGTATTGGTGGGAATCGCTGCATGAATCCAAAATATAGAACTCTTCATCCATGTTGATAAGTGCAGGGGTAACATATGGTCATTATGCGCAAAACTCCACAATACATGTATTAAATGGGAAAATTGGTTTACCTTTTTTGATATATAGATATTACATAGCTATGTATGATTCTATATTAAATAAAAATACAACATACACTGCCACTATCAAAGTGAAAGAACATATATGGTGGAATATTAAAGTCATAGAGAGACATGATTTTGACTACAAAGAATGGTAAAGGGACACCAATCCATATGAGGTAAGTATGTATGCAATATATTTTCATATATTTTAATAAATATTGACATCGTACATGTTATGATTTTATAGAAGATAAATATGTAAACTTCACTAATCTTTAATGATATGCATATTTTAGAAATGTATGATGATTAATCACTAATGTCATTGATAATCTGGAAAAATATATCTGGCATATTGTATATCATGATTATAGATATATGCATTTAATATTTTATGAAATGTGTCTAATCAGTTTTGTGCATAAATTGGAAGGATAAAAGTATTAGTGAACTAGGAGAAAATCTCTTTGTATATCATTTCATATTGGATAGGCAGTGTGCAAAAGGGGAGGAGTAAATCGGTTGTGTTGGGGCACTAAAATCCCAGTATGGATAAAGATCTAAGGGGAGCCCCAAGTTGAGCATGTCCAAACTTAAGAAGTAGTAAATCTACCATCCACATCAAAAATTAAACATGTTCCTAGTGGGTAGGGAGTGTGCACAGGGGGAGGAGTAAATTGCTCATGTTGGGGGAAGAGAATCCCAATATGGATCAAGATCTGAGGGAGCCCCAAGTTGAGCATGTCCAAACTCGAGTAGCAATAAATCTACCATCCAAAATGGAATTAAACATCTACCTGGTGGGTAGGGAGTGCGCATAGGGGAAGGAGTAAATTAGTCACGTTGGGGCAAAAGGATTCCCATATGGATAATGATCTGAGGGAGCCCCAAGCTAAGCATGTCCAAACTCGAGCAGTGGCAAATCTACCATCCACTAGGGAATTAGACACCCTATTATAGTACTAGTTTTAAAGGAAAGTTTCTAAAAGACACATCTTCAATAACTTTTGATTCCAGGATAGGGGAAAGGAGCATGATATTCACAATCAAAGTGGTTAAAAAATTTCCTTACCTTTTCTCATTTCAATTTGTAAGCAAGATTCTAACATGTATACTATGTCTCTACATCGCGTCTTCATGCATCAATGTGTTTGCTTCATGTCTTCTTCATGTCTTTATGCATTTGTGTGTATACCTCATGCTTGCATCGCATCTTCATGCATTAATGTGTCTACTTTGTGTCTTCATTCATATGTTCTTGTACATTCTATTGTATACTAAAATGTTTACTTTGCAAGTGTCTAACACATATGCATGAAAGAGAATGAATCCCGACTATGAATTAATGAGGATCAAATTAATTGCTTGAGGAAAAGAAAATTCAAGAAGGGAGGAATGTAATATCCCTAGATTGACACATGATTTAATAATAAAAAAGTATTATATATTAGATTTATAATTTAAGGACAAACAATATATATGAAAATAAATAATATAATAATATTAAGATAAAAGCTATAAATTACAATATATGATAATAATATAAATATTAGCATATCAATATAGACTTTTATATTATATTATATATATAATATACTATATATAATAATACTATAAATAATATAATAATTAGATTAATAATTTAAAAGTTAAATATACAATACATTATATGTAATAATATTAATATTAATAAAAGAAATATAGTTGATATATTATTAAAATAAAATATTTTATAATCTAGTTATTAATATAATTATATTGTTAATATAATATTATTATTCTAATATAAATGAAAAGATGTGACTCTTAGAATTAAAAAACTAATATACATAGAGAATATTAACATTGGAAGGGGGAAATGATAAGCATGGAGAAAGATAAAGGAAAATAGAAGGAATCATTTAGCAATTAGAAAAAGATTAAGGTCCAGTAGGGGACATTACACTTTGCTGCCGAGCTATCTATCCAAATTAAATCAGTGGATGTAGCATGTGATAACTGGGATACAACTTTGAAGATAATACTTGAGGTCCATAAAACTTTCTTGGAAAAACACACAATTTGTTTACAACCCATGACATAAGTGTCAAAAGGGGGAGAATAAATGAACAAAGGTGGAGAATGCATGAAAGGAGAGATAATTTTTGGGGGAGCTCAAAGAAAGATAGAGTTAGCATATGCAAAATCTAGTTAGCAGGAGTATTCAGTTTCAGAATTAGAATAGAATGATCAACTAAAGGGGAGTTATTGAATTTTGAGGTATGATTGATGAGTCATAAATTTTGCAAAATTTTGACATTTTAAAATTCTGCGTGCAAGTCAAATACTAAATGGATATTAGTTGAGTTATGCTTGAAAGGCTAAGGATATTTATGCATGACCAAGTATTTTTCCACTCATGTCAAAGGGGGAGATTGTTAATCTCATATTGGTTTTGACATATGAGTGACAATATACATAAGTCATTTACTTAGTTCATGCCAAACAAGTAATGTATGTTGAGCATAAGTTTCTAGACATTACATGTCAAGCAAGAGATTTATAGTATATGTCGAGTAACTAATAAGTGCCAAGTCACTCAAGTGTCGAGTAGATAGTAAGTGACAAGTCATTCATATGTCGAGTGACTAGTGGATGTAGAGTAATTCAATGGTTGAGTTATAACATTGTAGAGATAGTGGATGTTGAGCATCAAACATTTCAAGTGTCGAGTAAACAATTTTGGACATAGTTGTTTGTGATGGCACAAAATTCTATATAAACCATTTTTTAGCCTACTTAAGGATTGTTTTTTGATTCTAGATGATAAGGACAAATCTTTGTTGATGATCCCTATGCAATACATGCAACCAATCAGTTGAAGGGATATTCTGAGCGGCTAGATGGATGAATTATAATTGTTGATTCATACCTAACCCTAAGTCACCTATGTCTTCTTAAGGAGAACAAACCCTAAACTTTGTATGAATGTGGAAGGAGAAAAGAGAGAAGTTTGCATGCACAAATAGAGCATTCATGGTGACTAATGAGTTGTGAATTGAGATACATTGAAGAATCAGTTAGAGGAGAATAAAGGAAAGGAATTAGAGGAAAGAAGAGATACGTCTGATAAGTGAGGATCAAGCATGTTGGTGTTTGAAAATGTTGTAGGTTTCCAATTACTTGGATGAGAATATGACACATCTAGGGGCAGCTAACTTCCATCTTCAACACATCATTTCAGACACCGGGCCAACTATAAGGCTTGACCCTTCTTCACTTTAGGCTCTGCAAGACCTAGGCGGGTGGACCTTAGATTCAATTAACATGGTACTAGTGCAAAACATATCCCTGAATCTCACAATGCAAATAAAAACCCTTTATTTCTCCTAATGACTTATGCAGTAACAAAGAAGTGCAGTAGCAAATTACAACTCTATGAAATGCACAAGCTGAGTGAGGTTAAACTGTTCTAGCTCTTCAACATAAAATGTAAAGATGATTTGAATTTGATTTGATTTTATGTGGATGGGGAAAGTGGATGAAGACTAGGTATGAACAACAAAATTATGATCCTATAATAGATCAGTGCCTTATCCATTGGGCAATTCACGAATCTCCTTCATGCATCTTGGATATCTAGAACACCTATCTTATGTCAAGACTCCAGATCTATCCATTTACCTTGTAAATTGGATATCAATGTTTGATCTAAATCTCATTCTTACTTGATATCCTCCTCAACAAACCTGCAACCCTGTTGAATCTCTAAAGCATTTACACAATTCCTTGAATTACAAACAATAATGAAGCAACATATAGCCTTAAGGGACTGCAACTATGATCTAGAAAGTTTGTTCCAAGACCATAAAACATCACAACTCAATTGAGAAAGGAGACAAGATTTGAACTAAAACTAAACACTTGATGTTCCTTGTATTGATTTCCTTGAAATAATACATAAAAATGCATGAAATTAACTCACAAAGAACCTATAAACTAGACTATACAATGAACAAATGTCGTCATACAAGAGAGAAAATGGTAGGAATGAGAAACTGATGGGATGGGAAAGGGGTATCACAACCAAAGCAAAGCTTCATGGTCTGGAACCAACACATCCTAGATCTTCCATTCAGAGTTCATCAATTCCACGACCAATTCTACTAAATCTTCATTCTAGAGAAAACTTTCCAAAATTCCAACCCTTACAAAAGAGAAGAAGAAAATATATATATCAAGAGGGCAATTCCTGGATTGAAACTGCAATTGACATATGTCCCCTCAGAATTCCTTCCCAAGAAACTCAAAAAGCCTCTCTCTACCTTTCTCTATAACTGCATATCAAATCCCCATCATTTGGCCTCTACCAGGCATAAAGAATCTCATATATTTTTATTCACCATCATAACTGATTTTGATACCAAGATGAGTTCATGGTAAAAGTAAAATCAATTGAAAAGTGACTTCAAGAAGCCAATGTAACCTTTTCCACATTCCTTTTTCCACATTCAGGCTTCAAAAGGTCTTCAAATCTGCCCTCTAAAAAACTTTGATGCTCTATGGTCAAATCTGCCCGTTCTACTACCAATGCTCCAAATTTTACAAATTAACCTCTAGCATGAACTAGTGAATACATGTGCACAATCTGACCTCATATTCAAAAAGTTCATCTCATTTTGATTTCAATGGTATATTGGAGCATCCATTTCGGTTTAAAATTGCTCCAATTATGCCTCTTTGAAGTTTCAGGCCTCTGTTCATGGTTCCTCAAATAAAAGAATGAAAATAAAAAATTTAAAACCATCTATAGTTTAAACTATAGAAATTTAATATTTTAAATCAAATTTTTCATTTTGGATGAACGTGCAAGTTGGGATTTTTTATATTTAAAATCTCACTTTCCTCCTTTGACCAATCGGAGAATGCCACTTGTCAGTATCCTACTGGCTATGATCTACACAACAGTGCCACATGTGAAGCGGGACCCACATTCAAACTCCATCAATTTTCTAAAATTTTTGGCAAGTCACCATGTCGCTTGCCAGAATTTCTCACTTTTTCTGGTGGTGACATGGCAACCATCAAATTTCGGTGAGTTTTTTGATGACCTCGTCCTTTGCTACTTTGTTGCTACGTGTCATCACCACATCTACGCTCGCTATGTCACTATTGTTAACTGGTGAGTAACTCTGCTTGGTGAGATAATGACATCCACATGATCATCCACGTGGTGTGATCTCATTCTTCTAAGCTCATTTCCTACCATGTCATCATTTTTGTTGGTTCGTTTAAAATTGTGCTTAGGTCACCTCTAGCTAAGCATGGGCCAAACCCACCACACAGGCGTTTCCTTCCAAAAACCTTTAACTTAATACACAATGCTTTTCATGTAAGATAGTATTTAAAGATTAAAAATTAACCCAATGTCAGATATACTATTTTTATGGCCTTTTTTCCCTTTGGCTTCAATGATTGTCAGCTGCTCTTGTCTTCCTTGCATGAGTTTCTCATCGTGCATTGACACCTTCATCTTCAAGCTTGGAGCTTCCTTGTTCCTCCCTTCAAGCTGACAGGTTGGTCTCTTTAACACATGAGGCTCCCTCTTCTACTTGCCTAGGAAATTTGTTTGTTTGTTTGCATGTGGTCTTTGCCCCAAAAATGTGGGTGACCCTTTTTGATGTCGTGGGATCTTTTCTTTAATATTGCCACTTGGGCTCTTTTTAATGCATGGGCTCTTTTTTATGTGATCTGCTTGATTCCATGCCATGGGGCTTTATAAGCATCTGCATGAGCTTCAACTTGCTTGGCCTTTTTAAAAACTAGTGTTTAATCTCCATATTGCGTGATTGCCTTGTATACTGTTGTGGATTTCCTCTATACTCATAGCTTGCCTTTATTTGCATGCACAGGGTCTTGTTTTTAACGTAATTTTCTTTTTCTTGGTGGCTCTATCCTAATAGATGCCTTTGTTCAGCGTGGACTTCTGCTATCCTTCTTATGCACATTTTTTATTCTTACTTTGGTCTGTGGCTTTTTTTTTCTTGTTGCTTCAAACTTGGTGTGAGCTTTTATAAATGTCGCAAGGCCTTTATTATAATGCACACAATAAATTAGAAAGGAAAGCCCTCCCCTACATATGGCGTAGACTTCCCTCTAGCATAGGGTCTCTGTTTTTAGCCATAGGGTGTCCCTTAAAACAAAAGCTATGACTTTTTGTTTGAAGTAGCTTCCTTCATTGAAGTAGCTGATCACGTACTCTTCCACCATCTTGCCCTGTGTGGGCTTTAACCTTCATGCCATTGCCTCTCTTCTTGGTGTCTATTCTGTTTGTAGTGGCTTTGCCTTGGACCCTCAGTTTTTAAAATTGGAAGTGAGTATGGCTTCTATTTTTCTTGGTTTACATATTCTCTTTTAAATGCACAATCTCCTTCTCATGAACATCATGCATTCCCCTAGTTTATATTGCAGCTTATTTCATTCAAATGTTGTTCATATATGCACTATCACTACCAGCAAGACACCCATCATATATTGATTCATACTCAATGATGTCGTTGTTCAATTTCTATGCTACAATATAACATGTCACATGGTATTTTACCTTAGTCATATCTTGAGTGTTGCAACTCCCCTGATCCCACTCGACTCTAATATTCAAGAGTATGATCATTAGCAATGTCTCGTGCCTTGAGATCATTCATAATCAATCCCACACACTCTTGCATATCTGCTTTATATGGATCACCAGCCTCCTCATCATATGCAAGTGGCATGGCCTATTTTCTCTTCCTTGGAAAGAACATCTAGTAGAATATTGAACATTTCCAAGTTGGATTTGAAGCCAAAATTTCCAACCCTCTCAAAATTATAAATGGCAGCTTTGACCATTCCAACCCTGGCATCTTATCAATCTGACAGAAGTAGTTGGGACCTAAAGTGGGTACGACTAAATTTTTTTTTTTGTTCCTGAACAACTAATATTGCAAATTGATTCAATAACCATCTTTCACTGATTAAACTTAATTTTAACCCTTATTGCATCACTGAAAAATTATTTGAACTCATTTTACCACTTATCTACAAACTACCACTTTTGCACCAGGAGGTCCATTGATTGGCCTTAAAAACTAACCCAAACCTTTGACCAGGCTCTAAAATCTGATCCACTAATTCTCTATCCTACATTTTTGCACCCTAAAAAATCTTGTCTCATGATGAATTTGGGATCAAAAGATATTCGTTGTCAAAGTTGACCTCTCAGAAATACCTGCAAGTAAACACATTAGAAAGCAATAAACTAGGTTCGGATTTGGCCTTGAAGATTGGGCAAATGGACACTTGGGAGAACAAAAGCTAGGGTGTTGATTCACTATCATGAGGATAATATGAATTTGTGATTTGGGCTCATGATGAATAACTGGGCACAAATGGTGAGCGGTCAAAGTGAGCTACTTAGAATTTTCAAATTGAAACAATGACAGAAAAGCAATTTTTGGAAATGGAATTGACTTGGAAATGTGTGCAAATAGATTCGTCAAGATGTGAGAATTGGCACACTTAAATTATTTTTAGAAGAAAACATAGTGGTACAATCAATTTGATCTTGCCAATCATAGATTTCAAGTTATAACATCACAAACAGGGGTACCAAACAATCTGCAAATGCTGACACCAGTAAAACTTTAGAAATTGCGTTTGGAATCACATTTGAAAACTGACCAAATAGATTTGTCATGAGTTGAAACTTGAAACATAACAAGTCTCTAATGTCTACAATGCAACACAGAAGGAAATTCAACATTTTGGTCAACTGGGTCAAAGTTATAACATGTCAAACAGGGCTTTCCAAAATTCTAAACATTTCATATCAGCATGACATTGATAACTGACCAGCTTTGAGGGATTCGAAACCTAGGAAAATGGACTCAAAATGACTCAAAATTTGAAACTTTGGTATCAACACTAAACATTTCCAAAGTGGTGAGTCACAAAACATTTCTGGGTGCAAGATATTTAGTTGCAAGGTGAAAATGCAGATTTGATAAATGCTCAAAATGGGACTTCACAAAATGACTCAAAATCTCAATTTAACTTCATGGAACACTTAGATAGGATGAATGCATGGTGTTAGAAACATCAACACCTCTTGGGGCTCAGAGGTACAACTGGGTACAAACTCATCAAAAAAGCATTTATAGGGCTCAAATTCTCAATGGTACTCAAAATTGACCATGCAATTTTTAGTCCCAACAGTGGCTTTGTTTGGGGATGCATGTCCCTTGTGGGAATGGCAAGGATTTAGATCTTTGGGAGAAGTAGACCACACACCTGAACTTAAAAAACTTCTCCGAACAACTTTATTGAAAGCAAGAAACTACCACTAAGATTATGTACAAACGATGGACCTGGGCCACTGAAACCTTTTCAAAACTTCTTACCTCTATCATATACCTAATTTCCATGCCTTTCATCATGAGGTAAACTGAAATTATCATTCTCCTTTGTTTCACCCAACACATTGGCACTTTCAATCACTTTGTTGGGCAAAACAAAACTACTATCATTATCTTCATAGTGCGTATAAAAATCAAACATGCTTTCTTCATCTTGCTCACTATGAAAAACTGAATCAGTGTGATCATAACAACTAACATCAAACTAAAACTGATCACCACTAACTGAATCATGCATGTTGTCTACTAGAAACACAAAGTTCTCATATTCAACTTCGTTCAACGAGTTACATGAATCAGATGGTAACTCACCTTGTGTATCCGGATATGAAGAAAATGTAAAATTTGATTTCTCCTCATTTGTAATATCAGCAATTCATAAATTAGACTGAACATATGATACATTTTCTTCACATTCCAACAAATGATTAGATATTAAATCACAAGAATCATCATGAAATTGCCTTCTCACAATATGTTGATCCGTATCAATTTCTTCTTCAAATAACCCACTAGAATGAACTGATTCATTACTATTACTTTCCTCATCACATGAGAAATCAGAATGTATCTCATCTTTATGAAAATAAGAAAACCATGAACCAGCAACAAACCTTATCTCTACATCTTCATTCTCAATAGAGAAGTCGTCATGTGTATTGATGCATGAATTACCATCACATACACCTCTGAAACTTGACATACCATATTTTGAAACTGTATCTTCTTCAATATCAAATTTAGGGGAAATGACTTCATCATATGGAAATTTAAAACATGGAAAAACATAAGCATCCTTAGATGGATTAGCATACCTTTCAAAATCATGAGCCAACAAGTCAGAAATCTCATCAACACTTAACAAGATTTCACTCCTAGTTTCTTCTCCTTGGCTATGATTATTATCTAGATGGCTTGGCACATTTACAATAGTATACTTATTAGTAATACATTATGAAAAATCAGATCATACCATAGATCTTCTTCTTTAGATAATACCTTAACAACTGGTATCATAACACATTCACATTCATCACTAGAAGAAAAATTCTTACTATTGTTACATCTTTCCCCTTCTTTATACTCATCATCATAAAAAGATAAATCCACATTATGCATGTCATCAAATTGTTGATCTCTGTCCTCTGATTCATAAAACTGAGACTCTTCATACTCCATATCATTTTCAATGGATTCATTGCATTCGTTAACATCAGACTCATTAGCCTTCAAAGTACTTTCAACCTCCATGATAAAATCTTGGATTTCACAAATCTTATCTAATCTTATCTTGGTTGGCCAATCAATTGAATGTGGCATAAAAATTTCTAAGAGTACCACTAGCCATGAAGACTCCTTAGGTCTAAAAAACTTGTCAAGATTCATAACTACTAACTTAAACTTCATGTAAATTTGAAATCCACTAAGACCCTTAACATCACCAATTATATTTCTTATCATTATGATGGTCTTATTATGAATCTTCTTTTTAAACCTAACAATGTTTGCATGAACACTTTCAAGAGTTGGTAAATCATTTTTGGATCTAGACTCAGAATGCATCTCTTGAAATTTTAAAACTCCTACCTCTATTTTCTTAGTGTTGAAACACTAGATGGAGGCAACCATTTCTACCATTCAACTCTCATGAATGACAAAGACATGAAAATTGAAAATACCTTTATGTGTTGCTGTTTGAAACCTTAGATCTACTGATTGGAATAGTTGCAAACATGAAAGCCTTCACACCACTAATAGGATCCTTGTAGAGCCACCACCTCCTTGAAGAGGGAAATGAAATCACAACAGTGATTCAACCTTTGAAATGAATTACTTTAGCAGATGCAAACAACCACATAAAACATTAATCAAGAAACTTATAATTTCTCTTTCCCAATGAACTAGATCTATCCACAAATACTGAAAGCCTCTGATCTTAAGAAAAAACATGCACTGGTATAGAGATCTACTTCAGAGTTTCCACTCACACTTAGTGAGAAAATATTTAAAATAATTTTACCATTTGTACATTTTGAACCAGACTTTCAATATAGAAAACTTGCAAATCACTAATACCTTGGAAAGAGGGTACGCTTTATTTTTAGATTCTTGACTCTAAACCTTTTACAATAGCACTTGTAAAGATTGAACTAACTAAAGTCTCACAACATACTGCTATAAATGGATAAAAACTTAGTGGGGTGCATGAATATTCAACAAAGAGATGGAAAACACTACACGTTGTTGTTGTAGCAAACTTTGCACATGCCTTTCTTCCAATTGTATTGAGTTTCTCTTTCAGATTCAATACTTCCCCAGCAGAGTCACCATTTTGTTGGTGTTTGAAAATGTTGTAGGTTTCCAATTATCTCGATGAGAATATGACACATATAGGGGCAGCTAACTCCCATCTTCAACACATCATTTCAGACATCGAGCCAACTATAACACTTGACCCTTCTTCACTTCAGGCTCTACAAGACCTAGGCGGGTGGACCTTAGATTCAATTAACATGGTACCAGTACAAAAAATATCCTTGAATCTCAAAATGCAGATAAAAACCCTTTATTTCTCCTAATGACTTATGCTCTAACAAAGAAGTGCAGTAGAAAATTACAACTCTATGAAATGCACAAGCTAAGTGAGGGTTAAACTGTTCTAGCTCTTCAACATAAAATGTAAAGATGATTTGAATTTGATTTGATTTTATGTGGGTGGGAAAAGTGGATGAAGACTAGGTAAGAACACTAAACTTATGATCCTATAACAGATCAGTGGCTCATCCGTTATGCAATTCATGAATCTCCTTCATGCATTTTGGATATATAGAACACCTATCTTATGCCAAGACTCTAGATCTATCCATTTACCTTGTAAATTGGATATCAATGTTTGATCTAAATCTCATTCTTACCTGATATCCTCCTCAATAAACTTGCAACCCTGTTGAATCTCTGATAGGGTGCTTACTTCATTGTAAGTTAAAGTCCTTTAATTAGGCATACTTCTAATAGGGTGTTGAAATCCTTTAATAAGGTAAGATCTAACAATATTGTAAGCCTTTAACAGGATAGACCTTTCATAAGGTATATTATAGTTTATGGTCAAACATTGTAGCTTTCATTGGATACACTTTCTTACTGCAGTAGTGGAGATTTGTGGGTGTCATCCCCACCCCATTTTTACCTTCTTATTGGAGGCTTTGTGAGTAACCAAATATCTTGTGTCATACATATATTGATTGCTATTTTCTTTCATACTATGGATGAATATGTTTAGCTAGCTATTTCAGTTTACATGCAAATTGTGAGATGGATGTGTGGTGAATGAATTTATGGTTAAAGTTTTGAAGGAACAATTCACCACCCCCCCAGAGTTTACTTTCCCTATTTTATTTCCAACATTCATGTCATCCATGAACATCATATGTGCTATAATAATAATGCATAAGGAAGGTGTTAATTTCCCCTATACAACATCATAATTTTAGATTCTCTTCATCAATCATATCTTCAAATCCTCTTCATCAATCAAATCTTCTGAATCTTCTTCCCTCATTGACATTAATCAATCAATATACTAGGATATATCATGTGTTATCCTCTTAAGGATGTATTCAATGTACTATCTCTCCTCCATTGTCATTAATGTCAAAGGTATCATTATGTCAATTATCTACATAAGATCTACAATAAGCTAGTAACCAAGAGTCCTTAATGACTCATCTCAAACCTAGATACTCCCCCATAGAGGAAGTATCAAGCATCTAGTCTAGATAAAATAAAGAGTGATTTTTATCAGTAGAATGATGCAATCTTTGCATTAACTACTCAAAATTAGGTTGGGGCACAACCCCAAGCATACCTCTCAAGTACTCCAATGTATTCTTCACTAAAGGTTTTGCAAATATGTCTACTATATGCTCCTTTATGCTAACATACTCCATTATGATCTATTTCTCAACAATTTTTCTCTCTCAAAATGTGACACTTAATAGATATATGTTTTGTCTTTGAGTGTAAAACTAGATTCTTTGACATAGTCACTATACTTGTTTTAACATAATGTATGATAACAGGATCTATAAACTCAATCCCAATGTATTTCAATATTT
Organism: Cupressus sempervirens; assembly: GCA_028749045.1. Taxonomy (NCBI): domain Eukaryota; kingdom Viridiplantae; phylum Streptophyta; class Pinopsida; order Cupressales; family Cupressaceae; genus Cupressus; species Cupressus sempervirens. The sequence continues at coordinate 109,437,379 of CM053783.1, forward strand.
GTTTCATTCATATAATCTGATTACAACTTCTTATTGTTGTTACATACTCTATTTATGTTGTACTCTATGAAATACAATCTTTTTTCTTGCTTAGCCAAGAAACCAATCTTCCTCCCAAGAAGAATGGTCCACCACTAGTGCTCTTGCTATCATCTACACTTCCTACCCAAACTACATCATGCATGCATAGTAAGTAAAATAATTTGATCTATCATACCATAATCCATAATCAGATGTACCCTTCAAATATCTAAAAGTTATTGTTAGTACTGCATAATGTGACTCTTTAGGATATGCTTGAAATCTTTCCACAATTCCAACTGCATTAACTATATTAGGTCTAGAGGGTGTCAAATATTAAAATCTTCCTATCATATACTTGTACTTTTTCTAGTCAATAGTAGGTGTTTCATCTTTGCTAGATAACTTATGACTAGTTACCAAAGGTGTTCCAACAGGTTCACAACCTTCCAAACCAAATATTTTCAACAAGTCTTTATGATACTTAGATTGTGACATGAAAATATAATCTTTTTTTCCGAACAATCTGCAATCCCAAGAAATACTTCATCTCACCAATCGTACTCAGCTCTAATTCTTTCTTCATCTCTTTTGCAAATGCTTCAATTTCTTCACCATCTCCTCTAAAGATTATGTCATCCACAAATACCTTAACAATTAGTAATCCTTTGTCAACCTTTTTCAAATATAAGTTACTACTATCATTACCTTTTAGAAATCCAAAACTTGTAAAATACTTATCCAATCTTGTATACCAGACTCTAGGTTCTTGTTTCAATACATACAATGTTGTTTTCAATCTGCAAACCATATCCTCTTTATTTGTTCAAGGAAAAGCATTAGGCTACTCAACGTATACTTCTTCTTGTAGCTTTCCATTTAGAAAAGTTGATTTGATATCCATTTGATAAAATTTGAAATTATTGTTAGCTGCATATGCCAAAAACATTCTCACTACTAATCTAGAAACATATGAAAATGTTTCCTTGGAATCAATTCCTTCTTGCTGTGAATAATCTTTACATACCAGCCTTGCTTTGTTTTCACAACTTCACCTTTTTTGTTCATCTTGTTTATGAATACCCATTTAGTTCCAATAAAATTCTTATCCTTAGGTTTAGGGACCATTTCCCATGTATTTTTCTTCTCAATATACTCTTGTTCTTCTTTCATAGCTTTAATTCAATAATCATCTTTGCAAGCTTCATCAAAATTCTTAGGTTCAACTTGAAAAACTAAACATAGTTCTTCTTGTACCCCATTTCTTATCATAACTTCTCTATCTTTACTTTTGATGATTTGATCAACATGGTGATTCTTCATCAAGTTCTTGTTAGGTGTCACCACTTCAATTCTATTTTTAGTTTAGGTTCTTCTCTCTAAATTTCAGGCTACAAATTAGTGTCAGTCTCATAAAATAATTCTTGATCAACATTCTCTCTATTTAGCCTTGGATTAATCTCTTCATCAGAATTATAATCAAGTATCCTTTCCTAAATTCTAATATTTTCATCAACCCTAACATTTGTGCTCTCATCAATAGTCTTAGTTCTCTGATTAAAACATCTATATGCCTTACTTTTAAAATAATATCCAAGTAACATACATTCATCACTTCTAGAATCAAACTTTTCAATATCATCATCTCTCTCAATGTAACATTTACTTCCAAAGATTCTAAAATACTTAACTAAGGGTGTATGTCTAAACCAAAGTTCATAAGGTGTCTAACCAATGCCTTGTCTAATTTTTAATATGCTAATAGTATACACTTTTCCATCACCCCTTCTCTCCAAAAGATCTTAGATACATTGTTCTCAAACACCATTATTCTTTTTGCCTCTGTCACTATTTTGTTCATTCTTTCTTCTATCCCATTTTTTTCAGGCATTTTAGGGGCTGAAAGTTGTCTCTTTATATCATTATCTTCACAAAAATTGTTAAACTCATTTGAAGTAAACTCTCCCCCTCTATGAGATCTCAAACATCTAATCTTCAAACTAGATTCATTCTCAATTCTACTCTTAAATATCTTGAAATTTTTAAGAGCTTCAAATATCTCTCTAAGAAATGCAATCCACATCATTCTAGTGAAAATATCAACAAGAATAATAAAATACCTTTCCCCATAGAATTCCCATCTTTGTAGGACCACTCAAATTTGTGTGCAAAATCTACAATTTCACATATATAGTGAATTTATTGCTCAAAAATGAACTTCTCTTTTTCTTTTCCATTACATATTCCTTATACATCACATTAGTAGTTTCAGAATCATAGGAAAATCTCTTACTGCAAATGTAGTATTGACCTTCACAATGTTATCAAAGTTGATATGACAGAACCTCTTAAGCCACAACAAACTATAATCAACCTTAGCAACTAAACATATCATCTCAGTAGGATTCAACTGAAATATGTTAACTCTTGTCCTTGTACTAGTACCAATCAATGAACCATCTTTGTCTTTTGTTTATGCAAGTCTTCTCTGTAAACTGCAATGGTTATCCCTTGTCCACTAGCTATCCAACACTCAAAAGATTATGTTTCAAACCATCCACAAAGTAAACATCATCAATGTTTGTCTTTCCATGTAGTGTAATAGATCCTTTTCCTTTTATATTACAGGTTGCATTATTTCCAACTCTAACAATTCCACCATCATAACTATTTAATTCAACAAACTTATTCATATCTCTAGTCATGTGATGGGAATAACCACTATCTATAATCCAATTAGATTTATTCTTTTCAACTTGTGATGCTAATATTTTTTCTTCTCTAACTTCTTCTTTTTGAGGGCTTTCTTCCTTAATAGAAATAAATCCTATCAAATCATTTTCATCATCATATTCACTCAAGAATTCTTCTAGTCTAGTATAAAATTCCTCACCATTTGCAAAAAAGAAATCCTTAGGTATTTTTGATTTATAGGGTTTCTTATACTTCTTTACTCTCTTAGGTCATTTAGAAGAATAATCACCAAGTGCATTACAAGTCCAACACTTAAAGATTTTGTTACTTTTAGGTTCTTTCTTCACTAGTAGAGCAATACCTTCCTCTATCTTCTTGTCTTCTTCAAATTTTATTTGGTTGCTATTGGCATAACTCCACTTGCATTTGTACTCCTTGTCAACATAGGCTGAACACTCAATGTGTTGAAATCAATTTCAACTCTAGGTAGTCCTCCACTTTGTCTCATCTACATCCTACCAATTGTAGATTTCCAAGAGGAGTCTCTCTTGTAAACTAAGTTCTCAAGGGAATAACTTATTCAATCATTTGTGTGATTCTTCTATATGTAGGTGTCAAAGTCTTCAATATCTTCCATACAACTTCATCTTCTCCTCCACAAGTTTTAATTCTTGTAACAATGTCTAACATTCTACCAAAGTAGCTTCTCACATATTCATCTTCCATCATTTTGACAATTTGAAATAAGTATATCCAATTTTGCAATCTAACCTTCTGAGCATGATTATCACCTTCAAATGTAGTTTGCAAAGCTTTCCAAATTTCATAAACTAATATTAAATATTTTACCTGAGAGAATTCAGTTGCGAGAAGAGTTGATAATAATGCTTCTCTAGCAAGCATATTGAACATGAAAAAATCTTTATGAGGTTCTTCACAACCTCCAAGCTTGTCCTCTTCAATCACATCCTTTAGACTTTTAGTAATCAACAAATAACCCAAACCCATGCATATTAAATGTTTCTTCATCTTTTCCTTCCAACTGTCATAATTAACTCCATCAAACTTCAAACTTCCTTTCTAGAAATGTGCCATAGATCTTATTAAGTTGTTAAGCTTTTCCTTCAAGGACTCGATGCTTGGATAACAATTGTTAGAAAGTAAAGTCCACCATCATAATTGAGAGGGTGCGGGGGGTTAATCAGTTATGCAATTAAAACAACTCTCAATATCCTTATGAAATTTGAAACATACAAACAATATATGCAACAACCACATAAAGATAGTGTAATGTGTGCCATAGTTTACTTTTCACATTTTATTGTAGAATTCTTTTAGGCCAATTTTATAATTAGTCGTACTTGATTATTGGATTAGATTAGATTTTATTTCATATTTAGTTGATATATTTGATGAGCTACTTAATACATGATTATTTTAGGTGTTTATGTTTATCCTTTCAATGATGACAATTCGTATGTTCATATAGTGATTTTAGTTATTTCATGATGATAGTTAGATGAATGATTTTATATGCAGTTTATATTGTTACTTACCCCATACTTGCATGTACATGGTGTAATTGTATGTTTTACTTTATGTTTGACATTTCTGATGTGGTTGAGGGAGGGAGTCGTAGTCAGCTGCGAGTCGAGATCTACATGATGCACACTCCTTATCATTGCTTGTTTAGTTTAGATCATATGCATATGTACATGCTTAGATTTTATGCAGATTTTAGGTATTAGGCACTGACTTCCCTGAATTGTCAGGATGAGCATGCCCTATCGCAGTATCTCAATGAAAAAAGAGGGGAGATAATTCTTGAGTCCAAATCCTAACCCTAAGCCAATTGTCCTAGAAAGTAGGACAAGTATCTCAGTTTTACCCTTCCGAATTCATCAAGTGATGTGGATTAGTGATTTTAACCCTTGAGTTCGGTTTAGTATTTTGTACTTTATAATGTATTTTTGTATTTAGTCTTGTAGGTTTGTTGTGATTTTCAATTATGATTAGATCAAATTAAAAGATAATTAATGATCTAATTCAATACAAAATTATAAAGAGAACTCAAGATTCAATTATATTTAATTAATTAAATAGAAGAATTAAATTTAAAGATTTAATTAAAGTTCTAATTTTGATGTAATTATATTTATTTAATTTAATAATAATTTATTTAGGAGTCTCATTTTTTAATAATAAACTCTAAATATTATTATTAGTTAAATTAATAAATATTTTATTAAAAGACACCTTGGGATTTAATAAAAGAGGAAACAAATTAATTTAATAAAGTTTATTTTAATTAAATTACAAAAGGTTGTACATGAAATTAAAATATAATAAATAATTAAGAAAAAGGTTTTGTGTGATTGCAAAACCAAAGCCCTAATTTGGGGAAAGCTCTTTATTAAGGAATTAGAGCTCATTTCTCCATACACAGTTTTGGAGGAGCCAATTTTTGAGAAGAGGGTTTCGAAAGAAAAGGAAATTTCTCACAAGTTCTGCACATTCGATTGTTTAGCATCAAATCCAGGTAGGATCTTGTGGGTATTGCGCAATAGTTTTGTTCTTCTGAATTCTTTGTCTTCTCTGTGTTTGTTGTGGATTTGTATTAAGAATTTAATTTGGGTTGAAACTCTTATTTGTGAAGTTATTGTTTTTCATTTCAAAAATGTCTGTAGAGAAGATTGAGATCGGAAACCTTGTTTGATGAAATTGGGGATTCAAAATTTGATTGCTTGGGTTTGGGACGAAGATTTGAGAAAGAACACCAAAAATTAAATTATTAAATTTAATTGTTTAAATTTTGTTACCCTATCAGATCTATATTAGAAATTTATGAATATATATAATAATAATAATAATATAATTACCACAGTAATTGGTAATTATTGTGGTAATTACATTATTAAATAATAAAAATTTGTATGTGGGGGGCTTTCGTGTTGGTTTTAATGGCATTGAAGGATTTTTTATTTTTTAAATGTTTTGGGTAGGCGTGGGCCACCACACCCACCCCCTTCATCCTTTCTCCTCCTCACAACCGACAGCTTTGGAAGCCCATGTAGACTGCGACTACCAAAGAAGCCTGCAATTGCTTGTGCAACCCGCGTGTGGTTAGATAAGAATTTCTTGTTTTTTGTTTTTGTTTTTGTTTTTATTATTATTAATATTTAATATATATTGTTTATATAAATGATTATATATATATAAATCAATATAATATTAATTATTATTATTTATATTATTATTAATGAATAGTATTTTATTAAATAGATTTAGTAATCATTTTTATTAATAATTTAATATTAATTGTTTTTATTAATAATTGATAATTATTATCTTAAAGAATTTAATATTAATGTTGAAATTTTCATAATATCTATTTTAAAATTTTATTAGTTACCTTATTCTTTAAAATATTTTTACAAGTAATTGATAATTTGTAATTGAACTTAGAGAATGGAATGCTTTAAGAAACTCAAATTTGCTTGACAGTTTAGTTTTATATGGAAAATAATTTCTAATACTAAGGGAAATTTTATCATTTTGGAAAAATTGAAAACCTTAGTAATTATAATACTTTGGAAAAAAAATAAAAAATCAAAACCCTAATTGTATATCGAACATTTGTGTTTTCAAAACAAAATGAACTATGAAAATACTTGTTTATATACTTGATGAGATGTATGTTGTATTGTATGATTTGGGGTTTGGGTTGCAAATTAGTTCGTTGACGAATCAGGATGTTTACTGGAGGCTTGGGGTTTTTTTCTATGATGATGTTATGGTTATATTTTGGTCACGATCTTTTATACTTGACCATGGTGATGTATGCACATATTGTTGTGATGAGTTTTAATTAGATGCTTGCTTGTGCTTTCCAGTTGCTTGTATAGAACTGAGGTGATTATTATGATTTTCCTAGTGTAACCTTTGAGTCTTCGATTAGTTATATTTTGATGCTTTCCAGTTGCTTGTATAGAACTAAGGTGATTATTGTGACTTTCTTGTTATAATATTTGAGTCTTCGATCAATTATCTCTTAATGCTTTCCAGTTGCTTGTATAGGACTGAGGTGATTATCGTGTTTTATCTTTTAGTGCTTTTCAATTGCTTGTATAGGACTAAGCTGATATTGAGATTTATCTATAGATGCTTTCTAGTTGCTTGTAAAGGACTGAGGTGAAAATTGTGATTTTACAAGTTGTACTTTTATGAGCCTGGGGTAGGTAATCTATATGTATGTTGAGAAGTGGCTTACAATGGAGGCTGGAGCCCTAAGTGGTGGCTTGGGTAACCCATTGTAAGTTGTTTTAATAAGTGATAACATTTCACTAAATGAGAGTAAAATGAATTAATAAGAGTCATTATTTTTCCTCACCCATACCTCGAGTGCTAGTACAAGCTAGGATGGGAGTAAAGAGGATGCTTGGTTATGACCTTGCTTCATTGGTATGCCTTGTCTATACAAAAGGATACTAGTGCTACATAGAGACACTAGGGGGCCAGTGTCCAGAGAGGCTACCAAGGTAACCTTAGAGTTGGCTCATGCGATGACACTTTCTGACTTAAATTGTAAACTTCCTACGTGTCTTTGTTGCCTCTAGGATTAGATGATACTTGTGTCTTGGTACCCTTTGAGATAGATTGCTATCAGGATTTCCTTGACCTAAATGTTGGTTATGACTTGTGGATTGGTATCTATTTGGGACTTGAGACCATCTCCTTAGCATGATCGGAGCAGTTCATTTAGGTTCCACTAGGTTGGGTGGTAGCGCATTTTTCTTATGCAATTGAGATCCGATAGTTGGATGTCATTGTTGAATGTACTTGTGTGGTTGCTCCTTTCTTTTTTATCTTGTATTTCTAATAGATGGCTATACTGTACTTTATTTTTTAGTGATCTTATGAGATGATGTATTTATTTATGATGTATATTCTTTGAGCTTTTCATACCTTGTGACTTGTACAATGGATGATTATGCATTTTGGTTATGCCAAGTGGCATCATATGTAATTGTATATTATTTAATTGGAATTGTACTTGTGATTATACCATGATGTGAATTTTGGTTATGTGTTACATTTAATATTACTAATGTATTTATATATGTAATTCAACGTCATGGGACCCTTAAGAGATGTAATCTATCTATGATGGTTGTATGTATGTGAATTATTGCTTTTGCTATTTTATCTCTTGTTGTTTATTATCTTTTAGAAAAAAAAGTTTGACAAACTTTGTAAAATTTTAGGTTAATTTCTTTTGGGTTCCTTGATAGGGCATTATAGATATCCATACACAATAACACTAGATCTATTAACTGGGGAAATCTTTGATTAGAGAGAAAACCCCAATGGGGATGGTACTCACAAAATGATATACTAATACAAAAGTTCCTTATAAAAGGATAGAGCCTATTAGGAAACTTTGAATCCCTATTATCAAATTCCAACCATGTTAGAGGTTGTACCAATCATGTTAGGAGTTGATAAGAAGACAACTAAACCCATTGTCCAAATAGCCTTTGTATTATCCTCGTTGAATAATACAATTATACATCAACAGTGTCTAACAACAAATTATTTTCCAAATACATTTCCTTGTAAGCTCATTGTGCCTCAACTGCACCAAACACTTCTCCAATCCAAAGTATATTTTCATGTAAGTTCACACAATAAAATATCTAATTGATTACACAATATCCACACTAGATCATTACAACCAAGGAAATCATCATTTCTTTATACCAAGTCCTAAAATAAATTATTGAGTGGATCAAAAGGAGTAGAGTAGGAATCAAGTTTTAGGTTGCAATCAGATTTTCCAATATATAGTAATAATATAGGACCAACTTAGGATATTACAAATTTACATGTTACATTACAATATTACATATTTTCATAATTATAAATAAACTACCAGCTCACAGTCTTCATAATTCTTCACTTGTTGCTTATTAGGATGTGTGTGATTAACCACAACATCTTCAACATGTCTTCTACCTCTGTCAAAGTCTTCTTAGCTAGATTCCATCTCCGTTAGGAGATACAATCCAAAGAACAATACTCGCTTTCCAAAAACTCTGTCTGAATGTTGCCTTCACTAAATGCATCACAACTCTATCCAATCTTCGTATTTTTGTATGGGCTTTTAATTTAGTGTCTAGATTCTTTGTAGAATATTTCCTCAACTAGGCATAAGCTAATCTTTAACCTCAAACCGTGTGAAGCCAAACTCTGTATGTTGCTCTATTAGTCTTCATAGAATAATTAGTATGTCAACATCAATGACAAACTCTTTCATGAATGCAACACACAACCTATGAATCATGTATTCGACACTCCTAGGATACTCTCCCATAGGAATACCATCATCATTCATGCTAGCAAAAACACCTTAATTTTTTGTATGATATTGGTCATGGTCTAATTTACTACAATACTCGGTGGGAACATAATTTTTTTTTTTAATAAAGATTTTCAATGAAACTTGTATTTATAATCCTTGAAATGACAACATTGGATGTTTGCCATGATTATAATGGTAAGGTCAAGTTTTGATTTGTAACTAGTTTTGGATTTGCATCTATTAACTTTGTCAAGGCCATTAACATTGGTCAAGCTCTTTTAAAAACAAAGCTAAAGAAAATTTATAATGTCATTCTTAAATCAAACTCTATAATTTGATTGATTATTCCAAATTACAAGTCTTCCCTTTCCTCTAGAAATGAAAAGTGAACAAATGAAAGAAAGATATGGACATTCATACTTTCACTTTTGTTAAATGGGGCAAACATAGCAAAGAAGGAAATCAAGTAGCAATTTTTTAAATCATCATGTTAATTTAATTATTTATTTTATTTTATTAAAAATAAAAGAGTTAAAGTTTATAGAAGTTATATTTGATTCTTATATCGTACTTAAAAAAAATTATTGAATTATTAAACATTTTTTATATTGTATAAAAATATAAATATGTTCAATATAAAATATAATATATATAATGCAATTTATAATAATTACGACAATAGTTATAATATAAAAAAAGATTTTCTTTTTTTATCATACAATTTTTTATTGTAAAAATGATATAGAAAATATGGAATAATAATGACAATAATTTATTTTAAATAAATAGTTAAAATATAAAAATATAATTATAAATGTTGTATTTTAATTCATAATTATTAACTGATTTCAAATTTAAATGTAATATAATTTTATTATCTATTAATTATTAATAAATATTAAAAATGTGTATTTGATAATTGTTTATAAACTATTTTTCACGAATTTAAATTATTTCATAATTAAAAAAATTTGGGTAAGTATGAAATAAAAAATTGACACATGAAATTATTAAATTTTTATTTAACTCTGTTAATGTTATCATCTTTTGGTTTGAAATCCACTCTTATTATTCCATACGTTTTAACCAATTAGATTAAAGATAAATAGTTGTATTAATTAAAAAACTTAAAAATTATGCATTTTACTTTATACAATATTAAAAATTGATATGAAGAAGAAAAAATATGAAAAATGATTGGTTGATGTTCAATATTTAATCAATAGTTAAAAAAAATTGATGCCTATAGTTATACAACCTACGATGTGAACTAACAAGGTTGCATAGTGTTGATCTATCATTTTGAACGATGCTTATCAACATGAATCCTTTTGAACTTCTCTCTTGAAAAGATAATCTAGGACCAACTCCAAGGTTCTGGGTGATCTTGGAACCCACTAGAATATACTCAATTGAAGATAAATGTGTATGTTCATGAGGAGGCCTTTTCTGGTTCCAACCAATTTTAGATAAGATGTTTGATCTACTATTTTGAAAAGTAACCACAAAAGAAAAATATTTTTTGTATTTTATATTTTGTGATGAATTCAATTTATCAATACAACTATATGAATTCCTATTCTAACCAAGTGTTAGCAAAGAAAATAACAAAGATAAGGTAATGGGAGATTAAAGAACATAACTTGAAAGAAAAATTCCTAATTGACATAAACCATGGTAACAACATGTCTGCGAGTTAAATCATCAAAATGATTAGGTAGGAAACCAATGAAAATAAGATCAACACTTCCTCAATTCTATTGATGCAATCATTGATGGGAAATCAATAATAACCGAAAGATGTTTCACTTTCATTGAATCGCAAGGCCATGGAAAGTATGCTCATGCAAGACAAGAAGCTATGCATGAACAATAAGTGATGTTTTCTCCAACTCAATACATCAGTAGAATTTGTTAACACAAGGCAAACATCATAACTAAAAGGTTGCACAATCATAACAACACAATAAAACCATTGACTCCATTATTATTCATGAACATGCATTCACAAAATAACACACTCTAGCAAGAATAGTTACACTCAGAATGAGAGCACCAATAACATATATCATTGCATCAAAATAATAGGTTGGAGTACATATTACATCCATTTATTTATAAGTAAACATCCCCTCCTTTTGTGTTGAGAGTGAGAGCTCTTAAAATGCAAACACATGCTAAAAACTAATAAAACAAATCTAATTATATACAAACTAACTCTCTTTATGGTGCTAAGTAGGTCTCCACCCTTGTTTATATCAATTAATGGGTGTATGAGCCTTTAAATGACTTTAAAATAATAAAAGAAGGAGGAGATAAGAAGAAGGAAGCTAAAAGAGGATATGAGAGTCACTGGAAGCTCTAAAAATGGATGTTTGACCTTCTTTGGTTGTTTCTAAGAGTTAAACTGCCATCAAAATGTGTTTCTGATGTATGGAATGCTCTAAATTAGAAACTGACAGTTAACTATTGGTGCACTGTTACTTCTTCAAAATTATCAATGCACCTCTATGAATAGCACACTTGTGCACCTTGATGACAGGTTCCAAATTTTTATTTATTTTTCCCAAGTTTCTAAATTGAATTTCCAACATCTAGGTTTTCTTCCCCTTTATCCCAAAATGATGTCTAGATGTTTGCTTTTGAATTTCTCTATGAGCTCCATTACTTGGGTAGCTTCTAGAAAATCCAAAGCTCCATATTTATCTTTAATTATTTGTCAATAATTGCTAACCTCCATATGGGTTTTTGAAAAATCCTCAAGTTTAGTGTCCAATTCAAACAATAGCTCTTCAATCTTAAATGCTTGCTTGATATCTTCATCTAATGAAGCATCCTCGAAAGTTCTTTAGAATTGTTGGACTACTAATTGCACTAAATTGAGCTTGGTTTTTGACTCATCTTCAAAAATGTTAAGGCAGGCAACATTGTAATACCTCTCCACTTCCAAAAACTGTTGTTAAGTCTAGTCTCTTAATCATTGAATATCCTCATGTAGTCCCTGCATGACTTTATTACTAACATTTATATTCTCTATCCAATCATTGATCATATCAAGCTCTTATGTTGTATATACATCCATGAGTATATGATACCTTCGACCTTTTATTAATGTCAAAATATATAGGTCTTTTGCCTAGGTATATACCTCATCCATCAACCCAAAATCCTAGTTCCCTATGGACACCAGTTTATCCACACTCGACTAAATGTAGTGTAACAAGTTCAAATAGCCCTGTATTATTTGTAGACCCTTTTCCTCAAAATTGTCACACCATTACTGACATGCTTCCAAAAATGAATCCACCTATATAGTCCCCTTATCTTTTCTCTCTAGTGTCGCAACAAGAGTGATCTCTAGATTATCTAGGTCTATTGGGCCCACAAATCCATGCAAGTAGCCTATCAAAAGCTCATTTTGTTTTTGTAGTAGTATCAACTTAGACTCATCTCAGTCCATGCATGTGAATAACTCTTTTATGCCTATAGTGATCAATACTTTGGTAGTATCTACCATGGGCCTTCCTAATAGGAATTCCTTTATTTGATAATCCTTAGTAGTCAAATCCTGAGTGTCAACATGTGGAGGAGGGATGGCTATGTGTGCAAGCAAGTCTTGATCTTAGTTCTTCATAATGAAGGCCAGTGGTCACGCATCACCTGTAGGTAGCTCAAGCTTCTTGATGGCTTTTACTAGATCATTCATTCCCTCCTTAGTAGTTACATTCAACTACCTCTTTTGTCTAATCATGACCTCCCTCTTCAGCCTAGCATGTGTAGTGCCCATTGGAGAAATATATTTGATTGAAGAGGGAGTTTTTAGTGAAGGTCCCTTTCCCTTATCGGTCCTCTCTAGAGTCTTTTCTCGTTAGATCACTAGTTTGAGTCTTTGTACATACTTGGGCTAAGGTCCCAGCCTCAGTATTATGAGGAGTTTATTGACGTTCCTCATGTATTGACCCCTCCTCTGATACTTATTCACTTGCAATTATTGGGGCTCTTCTTTGTCTACTACCTATTCTTCTAAGTTTGTAATGGGAGGAAGTAGCATTGCTGAGATGTTTTCTAGGAATGACAAATCCTGAGATGGTAGTGGTGGTAGTCCTAGAGGTGCTTTAGGTAGAGGTGGTAATTGGTTATAATCCTATCCTAGGGAGGGACTCATAGGATTATCTTGTATCTTCTCCCCCTCCATCTTAGTGCCCACTGGCAAGAAATAAAAATTAGAAAGGTCAAAGACATCTGTCTCTTGACCCTCCATGTCTGTGATCCATTATTTTTGCTCATCATTTGAGGCAGTAACCTAAATAGGTTCTTTTGGAATAGATGGTGGAATTACAGTAGAGTTTCTTCTTCTTTCTTCTTCTATGACCCTAGTTGAGTGAGTCCTCTAGCTCAAGGGGACATATTTGATTTGTCCCCCTTCTTCTTCTTCTGCAATAGCTTCAAGATGGGTTTCGGGCACCTGCAGGGGATGCATATTATTTTTATTCAATCTTCTCCTACATGTCCCTCCCACAGTGGGCTCAAACCTGGCCTTTTTAGGAGTGGAGAGGGAGGCTTCTTCCTCTTGACCTATTGGTGGCACCCTTTGTTCTTCCTCTTCTTATTTTGGTTCTTGTTCCTATCCTAGTAGAGGCACTTTTTCAGTTTATTGGACTTGAGCTGTCGGCTCATCTTGAGGCTCTGCTTGTCCAGGACTTTGTTGTGGTTGTTAAGGTGACACTACTACATTTTGTTGAGAATAGATTGAAGAAGACTGCTAAAGAGTGAGATTGTTGAGAACATATTGATACAAGTATAATCAATATGCTTCAATCATTATTTTCTCACTTATGTCAAACTTTCTATTTGCTAGTAAGACAACTGCTTATATGATTTAAGTACTATCACTTATTTGATTGATGAAGAGATTTGATTAAAAGATGTAACAATAGCACCTAGAGGAAAGGTTGAGTTATGATTATGTAAAGGACTACAAGAATCAGCTAAGATAGTGATAACATGATGTATTGATAATCTACTTAAGGTTACAAAGGTTGGTTACACTAAGAAAGTTTAGAAGAATAAGTTACACAAAATTTGTTTTCCAAGCTTGACCAAGTGGATAGTTTGAGCTGAGAAAAGTCAGTGCAAGCCAAAAAAAAATCAATTGGAGCCAAGTAAAAGTCTATTCTAGTGTATGTTGAGAAAAATAGTGGATGTCAAGTAAAGTTTAGTTGATGTTGAGCACTAGTAAATTTTAGTTTGTGCCAAGTGATTTTATAGTGGATGTCGAGTAACGCAGTATGTGCCAAGCATCAAAAGTCAGATAATGCCAAGTGACTACATTATTTGAAAGATTATGAATTCAATGGATTTAAGCTGACAAGTTTATTTTCTTGGATTGTGTGAGCCAGGTAGAAGATAAGATTGATGAGTTGGTGGCACAGAATTCAAGGTAAACCACTTTTAGGAAAATTCAAAGAGGATTCAAGAAGAAGTTTCTAGAGGAGATATGAAAAATGAGGTAGATTCATTGTATCCTATCTAATTTGTCCTAGCCCTAAATTGGATGATGGAGAATGAGTGGTAAAAGATCTTGATTTCCTCTTTATAAAAATGGCTGGTCAAAAGCAAAGGTTGTCATGTGCGAGAACCTAAGGAATACAAGGAGTCAAGGGTTTTGCTTAATCAAGTGACCTAAGAGAAGAGTCTACATTGGCATGTTAAGCAAGAAAGCTTAAGGATATGAATGCTTGAAGGGTGAACAAGCTATTAGAGCTGAAATATGTGAAGGCCAAGCGGAATGGAGGACTAAAACAGAGATTTGTAATCTAAAAATGGAGTTGTAATTTGTTATCAGATTAAGCCTTACTGTTGCTCTCTAATAATTGTATCAATCTAGCATAAATATTTTGGATTAAGGTTGACCTAAAAATCATTTGTAAATCCTTTAATTGGGTGACATTCCAAGTGAATGGTCTAAAGCCCTCTAACAAGGCTCACTCCAAATAGGGTGATTGAAATCCTTTAATAGGGTCACATTTAACAGTGTGTATTGGAACATTTAAAAGAGTAGCATGTTTTTGTTGGTTTTTCCCAAATTGGGTTTCCATGTAAATCATTGTGTCAAATGTGTTGTTGAATATGTTATTTTTCATGTTTATGTTTTTGCAAGTTGATTTGACTATAACCTAAAAGTTCTAAGTGATTGCATAGTCTTACGGATGCATGCATGATGATAAATGTTTTATGGGTTCACTAAGCTATGAAAAGTTTTCTTTATACAACTGGACCTTGGATAATTGATTCACCTCCCCCCAGTTATTCTAAAAGTATTCCAACACATTTGGAGTCAAATTATTACAGCAAGACATCATAATTGAGATGGCCACCCATCACTCAAGTGATGCGTACAAGAATTGGCTCTCATCAGACAAATGTCAAACTTTTGCTGTCACAAATTGCAATGACAAGGGCTTCCATCATAATTGTGACACATAAAGCTATCATGAATTGAAGCCAGATGATTCAATACATCGTTACAATTGTGACAACTATAACATAGAGACTTTGTCACACATGCGATGTTTATGCGATGACTATGTTGTGGGTCTAATGACTAGTCATCAAACCTGTTTGTCACAATAAAGAAAGATTTGTGGCATGGAACCGACGGCTAGCCAAAAAAATTGTAGAAAAAATATGGAAATGTGTGATGTTGGAGAGAGTGCTTTCCTAACAAATCTATTTCTAAATTCAAATTTGGTTATAAACATTATCAGGTGACTGCAATGCTCTTACTCCTGTAACTGGTTTTCCTATTATTTTTATCTTTTGGGAGAGATCGGATGATTCTTGTGACTATGTATTGACCCATTTGGCTTCAATTCATGAATCATCTGGTCTCTCCCAAAAGATAAAAATAATAGGAAAACTAGTTATCATGGTAAGAGCATTGCAGTCTCTTGATAATGTTCATAACCAAAGTTGAATTTTAGAAATAGATTTGTTAGGAAAGTACTCTCTCTAACATCACACATTCCATAGTTTTTCTCTATTATGATTGCAAAATTTAAAGTTACTAGATTGATCCTGCTAGCTGGGAGTAGCTGATTGTTCATTTTATCGCATCTAATCTGATGATAGTTCTACAGAAATTTGTAATTAACCTAGCTAACCAAAAATTAGATTGATGAATAATAATGATAAAGACATAAAATATGTGACTAAAGTCCCTAAGAAAAGAGATTCAAAAAATGAATCATTTGAGAGGGTACTAGAAAAAAGGGAGAAAAGAAGAAGATATGATCATGACCATGATAGTGAAAATAAAAACTATGGACATACTAGAGTTAGGAGAAATATAATAGAAAGTCTACAAAAGGTTCTGATCAGAGGAATGAGATTTATGGAGGTACCAAACACTATGATATTATATATGATGCAAAGGGAAAATACAAGAATGAAGATATGGAAAAGAATTTTTTGATTGTAGAATTGTTAAACATCATACCTTTGTAAAAAGTCAAGATGATATAGAGCTTAGAGGGGTTGAGACAATGGGAGAAAGCAATAATTGGGGTAGAGATGTTAAGTGTGATAGGTAAAAAGCATGAGGAAGATAGTAATAAATATGATTATAAAGTCAACAATTATAAAAACATAATAGTCAGAGAATTTTTGCACAAGCATTCAAGCTTGTTGAGATATTATTTTGTACATTAATTTGGTATATTTGCATGAACTTGCAAGATTTTTTTTTGCTATATTTCAAAATAGATTTCTATTTGTAAATTGGTGAAACAATATTTCCGGGCTCACCATTTTGAAAAATAATTAAAAGGTTGTTTGATTAATATCAACAATGTACTTGACTTGAAACTTCATTTTTACCTTAAATGCATCATGCAATGAGAAATTCTATTTGAAAAGTGTATGGGTCACTCATTTTTTGGTGGTACTATTTCTTAAGTTATTCAAAGTTAACTTCTTGTTGGTTCATGGTGGATTAGAATGTATTTAAAAGAAAACACTAAATTTGTCAAGGTTTCGTGTCAAACTACTTGTTACTTATAATGTCTTAAAATAGTTAAGTGCTACCTAACTATGTCCGAGGCATCTACACACTGGAGGCATACTTCGCCTACCAGGCTGCCTACATACCCATATCCAAGGGATTAAGAGCCTTGAACTACTCACTCTAATGAATATGTAGTTTCAATTTCTAATTGTTTTGATGTGGTTGTACTCCTATAACCACTAGTGATCTTTACTCACCTAATACAACTTTTCACACACTCACTCAGGTGAATCAGGTAGCTTTCTATAATTAAAATACTATAATACCCTAGTGCAACCTTTGTGTTGTAGTTTATAGTTAATGTAAGGCTAACCTATATAAGTCCTAACTCACTCCTCATATAGTTTTAGATTAAGGTAAAAACAGGTTTTGAAGGGACTCAAAACCCTTAACAAAAAAGAAAAAGAAAATCCAATAAGCACAACTAGATTTTAAAAGGACCTAAAACCTATAGTATAATAGTTACAAAATCAGGTTTTATAAGGACCTGGAACCACAAAATAAGACCATAAAATGAAACTAGGTTTTACAAGGACGTAGAACCTAGTGTTTGAACAAAAGGAACAAAAACCAGATAAAAATTCTAGACTAGAGACTAGTTACCAAAAACACCACTAGCTACTAGTGTAGCTCTTTGATCATTTTCACCACCTCTTTGCCTACCTTCGCAGTGCTTTGGATGGTATAAGTAGTAGATCCCTAGTTAACTCAGCCACCTTCTTTCTTGAGCTCTGTCTTGTTCTTTTTCTTGGTCCATTGGGAGACATGATTTCCTCATTATTTCTCTTCCATAACCTAGCAGTAGGTGCACAAATGTTGGAAGTAACCTACTCCATCTTATTACCACTTTCTTTAATCAAAAGACGAAGTTTATATTCATATTCCTTTTGTTTATTTGGAATGTTACCAACCTAAAATTCTATCTAAATGATCTTTGCTCAATCAACTTCATGGTCCTGTTACATCTTTCCTACTTTTCTTTTCAAATTCATTAACTCATTGTTCACCTAGGAGTCACCTTGGAGAGAGAAGTCAGCCTTAAGCTTAGCATTATGAAGGAAAGAAAGCATAGTGTCCTTACTAGTAGAATCATCCTTCTCCTTCTCCATTTCTTCCTTACCAGTAGACTCATCCTTCTCTTTCCTCATTTCTTCCTCTACATTCATAGCATCCTTACCAGTGAGGTCCTCCTTCACCATTTCTTCATTTTCATCCCTTGCTCTCTGAGTATTCTCACTTTGGTTTTTATCCTCTTCTTCAACATTGTTTGACCTAGTATTTTTATGATTACTCTCCTTAGCCTCATCCTTACTAGTCTTGCCCTTATTGCCAGGGTAACCCTCCAGATTTGAACTAAGATCTCCCACATCCATATTCTCCTCATCCTCCATATTATTATCATCATTATTATCTAAATTCTCAGACTCAGTAATCTCCTCTGCATTTTTCTAAGGAGTTTCTTGCTTCAGACTCCTCCTTCTCACACTAACCCCTTCCTCATCCTTACTCTTCCTAGAGTAGGTTTCACTAACATAGCTCTTCTTTTTCTTAGAGATAGGGGAAGAAACAATAGCCTTGTTCTTACAGTAATTCTTAATTAACAAGATTACCCCTTCATGTAAAATCTATAATGTCCCCTTTCTAGCATTCATAGCATGATGTTGTCATTAGCCTATTTCCCCACAGTCCCGTAGGCTAACTAGGACATTAAAGGGGCTTAGAGGCCATTTGGCCTAGACAGTTTCAGTTGCAGGTCTTTCTGAGGGGTTCTGAGGCAACTTTGGGCATACTTACTATTTATAGTAAGTCATCTTGGACATGGCCGTACATTCAGTCACAGTGGTATGTCAATGGTAATGGTTTAAAATTGACAGGAAAACTTATTTATCATTGATAAGATTTGTTATGCATTGATAAAGCCATTTTATAAAGTTAAATTTAAATATTTAACTTTATTAATGCATAGACTATAGTTTATGGGAAATATTTAAATTAAAAGAGTTCCCTTTATTTTTATAACACATTGGAGACATAAGGTACATAAAGGGAGTTATGTTTTATCCCACATTGAGAAAACGAAGGATTGAGCTCTTGTGAGAACACTATAAAAGAAATGGAAGAGTTTTTTTTTTGTATGCTTGGATGAAGATTAATGTTATGTTGCTGGATATCTGATTATCGAGCTTGGAGGATGAAATCCCTCTTTGCTAGCATTCTCTTCACTATTGGAAGACATAGTCAGGAGGATCAAGGGTGTTTTCACTTCATGAAACACACTGGGTTTCATTTGGGGCATTCGCATAAAGAAATTTACAAGGGTTTGAGGTGCAGATCTGAAGTTAGTTATTGCTATAGTGTCGCATGAACAGTATTTTGCTACAGTTGGCATGAAAAATATTTTGCTACAGTATGCCATGAACAGTGTTGGTATCAAGTTTACTTGTTTTTCCAGTTGATTAGAAGTTTGGAAGGCTACTGACTACATCTGCAAAATACTACGACAACTAATTCCAGGTTTCTTCTGTCAAATTTTGATACTTTGCATAATAATTGTTGAATACAAGTCTGAATAGTTGTTGCAGCCTTTAAGGTAGCTGTAAGTGCACATCTACATTTAAAAATCACCCTTTATCAGAAAATTGAAAGAGTTTCCATATTTTTCATATATTGTTGAATGTGTGCCAAGTGTTTGTGAAAATGTTATGATGTGTATTATGCATTTTAATGTCATTTCATAGTTGTTCGTAAATCTACTCATTGGAAAGCAATTTATTGAGGAAATCAGCTTTATGAGTTTGCATACAAAGTGTTTGACATTATTCCTTAAGTTAAATTTCTACAAGTCAAAGTTCAAATCAGAGGAGGATATTACAGTGGTATCAGAGCTATAAGTGCTACCATCCTGTGGAGGTCTTATAGGAGATTTGGAACTGGCGGATAGAGGGGAAAGTGTTTGATGAAATGTCAAAACACTAAAATTAGAGCATTTATGTTTGAGCATGCGACAGGGGCCTTATAATTTCTGCAATACCAGAGCAAGACAAAGTAGGAGTTCAGACCTGCAAAGCAAACAGTCTAGTTCATCCGTACAGGGGGGTATAGAATCCGATCATACAGACACAATGGAGGTATTCTTTGATCAAGACAGCAATATGGGTGACCAAGATGACAGGAATACAAGATTAGGCATGTAGAACAAGAATTAGTATGCAAAGAACATTAACAAATAAAGTAAACATTCACAAACCAAAAACTAAATTCACATATATGCTTAGACAAAGAAAGCAAACAAGAAGTGCAAACCTCACAAGAGAAAACACTCCATGCTTTCTTGATTCTGTAGATGTGTCCTTTTTCTGTGGATGTATGCTCAAGATGCTCAAAAGCTGCTTCAATGGAGATGGGTAATGGCAAATTGGTAGCTTTTTGAGCTCTCAATTTGGCATTATAAGGGTATGGGTATGACTTTTGGCTCTCAAAAGGGCATGGTAACTTTAGCTCAAAGATTGTTGATGAAATGGCTTGGGATGGGATTCAATTTATAGGCTAAGGGGTAGAGGGATGGAGGGCTTAGATGCAAGGATGGATGAAGGCTTAAGGAGGGCTAAGATGCACTCAAAGGGGAGCACATGGATTGTGTTTGTTTAGCACCAATGGAAAGGTGACACTTGTCACAAGGAGGATGGGTGTGAGAGGGTAGGGTAAAGGGTTGGTTAAAGGCATGATGAGTGGGGTTGAGTATGTAAGAGGGATGTAAGAGGAATGAGTGTGGAAGAGGGAAGAGTGTGGAAGATGGGTGTAAGAGTCATGAGTGGGCTTGTAAGATTTTTTTATGTTTTGTAAGAGCACTCATGACTTAGTGGTTGGGTTTTTTTGAGGAGAGACTTTGGTTTGGATTAGGAAAGTCTTAAACTTGTTTAAGGAATGTGACAACATTATGGGGTGGATTAGGCTTGGGTTTAGGATTAGATTAGGGATGTTAGAGATGTGCAAGTGGATGGCATTAATGAGGTTGGGTGAATTAGTGGCTAAGCTTGGTTAGTATGGGTGGATGGGGTGGATTAGGCTAAATGGAGGATTAGAGATAGGTTAGGGGTTTCTGAATTTGAGGATTTCATTTATCAAATAGATTTATTTAATAAATGGGGATTTTTGGAATTAGATAGGAGAAAGGGATTTTATTGATAAATAATAGATTATTTGATTTATCAATTAGGACTATAGATGATTAATTAAATTAATCAACTAGGGATGGCAAAGGATTAATTAAATAAGAATTTAATTAATGATGCCTTTAGAGATGGCTAAATTAGATTACCAAAGCAGTGTAATCAAATTTAGGTGTCTACATTTTGCCCCTCTTTGACATAGTGTTGAGACAACACTATTTCAAAGAAGTTCGAATGAAGACAACATGAGGAAGATGTTTTAGCAACAAGGTTGCCCCAATCTCGGATAAGAAGAGGAGAGACTAGACTTAGATGATGCCCCCTTAAGAAGGTGGCGGGGAGAGAAATGAGGCTCGACGACTTCTTGAAAAGTACCAAAAATTGAGACGAGCTGAGACGTAGGTTGGCGAAGAGAAGGGGCTGAATTAGCTCAAACTCTCACTATGGGAGAATGATAAAGGGAAATCAGAGGCACAATAGTAAAGCAAGCTTAAGACTTTCTAGGATTGGGGGGGGGGGGGGGGGGGGTAGATGGAGGAGCGGAGCGCTATAAAAAGGAATCCATTGAAGCTTTTTGAGTGGGGGGATACTTCAAAGAGAAGTACCACCATGTAGTTGAGCACTAGATTTGCTATAGGACTGTTGGTTAGTTGCCAGGGTTACAAAGAACATCAAGGCCTTTTCACCAACTATCCAAAGGACTGATGAACTGACTCAAAACAAACACACAAGGATTGCTCCAGTATCACACATGAATCCCAGAGGAAGCAGCGTGGAAACGACACTAGGTAACCCACAAGCAGAAAAAGAAAACAAGCAAAAGACCTGATCAAGACCTTACGCTCTAATTGCCCCATTCGCAGCATACCATGATATGGAAGATCGTGGCAACCTCTAGGAGGGAACAAGGAGATTGCTTGGAAAAGATATTTCAAGACCCAAAAGGGAAGATCCCAAATCAAAAGAAAGCGAAAATTCAAAAGAGAACTGTTTGCCAACGAGATGGGTAGGACGAGGTACCAACAGACCAAGATCAGACATGAGGAAAGCTATATCCTGCAAGGATCTATCAGAGAGCACCTAAGCTGATGGATCTGGATGAGTGATGCGTCTGGCAAGTTGAACTAAGAAGGATAACACTTTGGTGATAGGAGATCTAGCTAAAAAATGCATTGGAATATCTAACCAAGGTGTGCAATGTGTGCAAGATGTTGACCAAGGATGAACTAACATGAAAGCCAGATAGATACAATGATACTAAGCTAAAGAGGATGTACAAGCTGACTGACCAAGATATGTTACAAATGTACAAGTTTGTTCATGTTTTGGTTTTTTGTGAGATGGAAATGTTTGTGAAGGATGGGATGTCTATAATAGTTGATAGGTGGATAAGTAGATGGTTTGTGAAAAGCTTAAGGAAAATGGGATTCTATGTGTGCATGTGATAGGATACAGGCTAGGATACAAGATTATTTACAAGCTGGAATATGGTACAAGCTTTGGACAAGATATATACAAGGTATGGTACAAGATTTACAAGGTATAATACAAGCTTTGGTACAAGATTTACAAGCAGGTGTTTTATGGGATGGTGGGTGGATGGATGAGGGATAGGATAGTGATAGATAATGGATTAGTCTTTAGCACACAAGGCGCCTGAATTACCAGGTTTTCACCAAAGTACCTATCCAAGGCGCTTGAATTGCCAAGTTTTCACCATTGGATGCTTATTTCTCTTTACTATTTATTTTTTTGTATTTTTTCAAAAGCTGGGTATACCAAGGATCTTCAAGCATAGAACTTCTTGAGATGAATGATGTTAGTGGGATCATTCAAGAGTTCTCCTTCTAGTGTAGATAATTGATAGGTTCCGGAGCCAAAGAAGGCAGTAACCACATAGGGACAAAGCCATGTAGGTTCAAACTTGCCTTTCTTTTCTCGATCTGCTTGGACTTTCATATTTTCTTTGAGGACCATGTCACCTGGCTGAAAGTGTCGTGGGAGCACCTTCTTGTTGAAATTCCTTTTGAGACAAGTTTGATAGACTGTGAGATGGTCATAGGCTTGTTGTCTCTTCTCGTCTAAGAGATCTAGCTGGGTGAGTCGAGCTACTTTGTATTCTTCATCTGAGATTTGCCCTCGCAAAGATATGTGTAGTGAGGGAAGTTCAACTTCTATAGGTAATACCGCTTTGGCACCATAGACTAGGGAGTATGGAGTTGTGCCTGTGGATGTACGGAAGGAAGTTCGATAGGCCCATAGAGCCAGATTTATTTGAAGGTGCCAATCACGGCCGGAATCATTGACAACTTTCTTTAGGATTTTGAGGAGGGTTTTATTAGTTGCCTCTGCCTGGCCGTTACCTTGTGGGAAATATGGGCTAGAAAAGTGGTGATGGATGCGGAGGGAAGTGCATAATTCTTCCATGTTGAGATTTTCAAAGTTACCTTCGTGGTCAATGAAGTGGTGGATGGGATGCTGAAGCGGCAAACAATGTGGTACAAGATGAACTTGGAGACTTGAACTCTTGTAGCTGAGACTAGGGGGACTGCTTCCACCCACTTAGTGAAATAGTCTATAGCTATTATTATCCATTTATGTCCATCAGATGAGAGAGGGGTGATAGTTCCAACTAGATCAAGGCCCCAACAAGCAAAAGGCCAAGGTGGTGCAATAGGCTGTAGATCCTGTGCTGGGGCGTGCACAAGATTTGCATGCTGCTGACATGGGAGACACTTTCTGACAAAGTCACAAGAGTCTTCTTCAATGGTAGGCCAACAGTAGCCTGCTCTAAGGACTTGTCGTGCTAGGACAATACCACTCGTGTGGGCATCGCAAAGTTCGGAATGTACTTCTTTTAATGCCATCACGGCCTCATTTTCATCTAAACATCGAGAGAGGGTATCATGATAACCCCAATGATATAGGGTATTGGCTATGATAACATAGCGGGATGATTTTTGAATAAGGTTCTGGCGTTGGGTGCGTGTGAGGTGAGGGGATATGATACCATCGTTAAGGTAAGCGTGAATTTCATGGTACCAAGGGGATTGGGGACCAACCAAGATACAAACACGGTTTGAATCCTCATTCGCATAAGTGGGTGTGAGGAGCTGCTCAACTAAAAATTCATACTGCATAGCTTCTTGGGGAATTTCCAAGAGCGAGCCAATAGTGGCCATGGCATCTGCTGCCTTGTTCTGCATTCGAGGCACTTGTGTAAACTGAAGCTTTGTAAAATGCTAGGTCATCTGATCAATTAGCTCTTTGTAGGGTAATAGATTTTCATCTTTGGTTTGATATTCATTTAAGACTTGTTTGATGATGAGTTGGGAATCACCAAAGACTTGTAACTCAGTGATATTCCATTCTGTAGCTATATTTAATCCTACTACAAGAGCTTCATATTCTGCTATATTGTTGGTGCTAGGGAATTGTAGCTTGAAGGCTTTTGGAATGTAATCTCCTTGAGGTGTAACTAATAATATTCCTACCCCTGATCCATGAGAGGTGTATGAGCCATCAAAATAAAGCTTCCATGGGGGCTGTTCTTCAATTAGGCAGATATGCTCATCTGGAAATTCTGTGAGCAAAGGATATGCATCTACTAGAGGTGCATCAGCTAGGTGATCTGCTATAGCTTGCCCTTTGATTGCCTTTTTGTCCACGTACTGGATGTCAAACTCACTTAGTAGCATAACCCATTTGGCCAAACGGCCTGTAAGTGCTGTTCTGGAGAGCATATACTTGAGAGGGTCAATCTTGGAGACTAGTTGGATGGTATGAATTAGCATGTAGTGGCGAAGCTTTTGAGTTGAGAAAACAACTGCCAAACAAGCTTTTTCCATAGGAGTGTAATTGAGTTCATAACCAACTAGGGTTCTACTGATATAGTAGATGGCTCTCTCTCTGCTATAATCATCATGTTGTGCTAGAAGTGCCCCTAGAGTAGTAGGTGTTGCTGATATATACAAGATCAAGGGACGACCAGGAACTGGTGGAACTAAGATAGGGGGATTGGTGAGATACTACTTGAGCTTATCGAAGCTGCACTAACATAAAAGATCCCACTTGAAGTTCTCATTCTTCTTTAGCAAGTGTGAAAACGGTGTACACTTATCTGCAAGTTGGGAGATGAAGCGTCGAACAGATTGAAGTTTTCCCTGAAGAGAGTGAAGCTGTCGCAGTGTCTGGGGAGGCATGTCTAAGATAGCCTTGACCTTTTTGGGGTCGATCTCTATACCTCGTTTAGAAACTATGAAGCCTAGAAGCTTGCCAGATGTGACCCCAAAGACACACTTCTTGGGATTTAGCATGAGATGATATTGGGCCAACCTATCAAAGACTTTTTCCAGGTCAGCAAGATGATCCATGAAGGTGTGAGATTTGACTAGGATATCATCCACATAATCTTCCAAAATGCTATGGATAAGATCATGGAAAATGGCTGTCATAGCTCTTTGATAGGTAGCCCTAGCATTCTTTAGGCCAAAAGGCATCATGGTGTAGCAAAAGGTTCCCCAAGGGGTAGTGAATGTCGTCTTATGCTGGTCCTCTTCTGTAATCTTGATCTGATTATACCCAAAAAATCCATCCATAAGGGACAGAATTTCATGTCCAGTTGTAAGATCTACAATCATATCTATGTTGGGCAAGGGAAAATCATCCTTTGGACAAGATTTGTTAAGATCTCTAAAATCAGTGCAGATTCTGATGTCACCGGAAGGCTTAGTGACAGGGACCATGTTGGAGATCCATTCTGAGTAGTCGATAGGTCGGATAACCTTAGCAACTAACATTCTTTCTAGTTCAGCTTTGACTAGTAATGCCACCTTGGGGTGCATTTTTCTAAGCTTTTGTCTGACGGGCTTGATCTTTGGATCGACTGCAAGATGATGAACTACAAGCTTTAGATCCAGTCCTGGCATGTCCTGATATGACCATGCAAATTGGCCAATGTTCTCTCGTAAAACCTCAAAGAGGAGGTCATCTTGGTCTTGTGATAGGGATGCAGCAATGTGAACAATTCTAGGGATCTCTGAAGAACCAATGTTGACTTCTCTAGTATCCTCTATTAGAATAGAAGACACCTCTGGTCGATTATCTTGAGGAGGCAATACTAAATCCTCATGTTCTGCTTGTGGCTCTAGATTTTCTTGCTGAGGGGTTCTCTTCGCTGCCTTAGCTAGTCCAAGATTTACCTTAGTTTCAGTTTTGGGTGTATTGAAACTGGGTTGGGGATTTTCTCCAAAATGCCCCTTGGGATCTAGCTTTTAGATGTAGGCAGAATCTGGCTTTGTCTTATGAGGATTTTCATCTCCCATGAATCTTAGAAGCATTTCCTCTGATGCGAACTCATCAATATGTATGACACTTGGTTGGTCCCAATCTATGAGTTGTGGATGAGCAAGTGGTAGGTCAATGAGATGGATGGATAGTTCTTAGAGAACAGAGTCTCCTAGGAAGATTTGGTCTGGGATATCACATAGGCTCTCTTTTCAACTTCCTCAGGGATGTCTTCAATTTTGACAAGGTCGTGGTGGATGTTTGAAAAAGCGTGACCATTCTCGTTGGTGCCCCCAGTTGTGGGTATGCCAAAGCCAAGACATGACTTCATTTCCCAATTATGTGCTTCGATGGGACATTGCATGCCCCTTTCTTCTAGTCCTAGTCCACCTCCTTGATAGTTCCATTTTTTAGTGATGAGCTTATGTTGTTGGGGATACTTCTGGCTAAAGTGATCAAGGCATGCTTGATTTCTTGGAGGTGCATCCTTATGTAGCCAATTGTTGATATCTAGAGTGAGCTCCTCATGAAGAGGGGTTTTTGAGGACACAAAGGTGGTTGGGCCAAACTGTTTGTATCGAGGAGGTGGAATCTCCTTAGCTTTGTGATATGTTGGCCATCCATGGGTATGTGGATCAAGTGGGATTGCTCCGACAGCAAATGCATCTGATAGACTATATTCTCCACAACCTTTGTTGTTGATCTTTACAATAGATAGGGTGGAGGCAAGGATGGTTTCTGCATCATTACAAGTGTGGGATGAGCTGGCGATGGTTGTGCCGATGTCTATTCTAGGGCAATGGTTTGTATATGAAGCTTCAACCGCATTGCAGTAAGCAAAGGGTTCTGGATCGGCATGGATGGTTACCTCAGTGCCCTGATGCGGAAATTTGATGCACTGATGGTAGGTGGATGGAACGGCCTTCATAGCATGAATCCATGGGCGACCTAGGAGGATGTTAAATGGTAGGTTTAGATCAACAACATGGCAAACTATCTCTTAAATGACTGGCCCAACCTTGATTGGTAGCAAAATAGTCCCTTCTGTGGTCCTTTCCAAGTTGTCATAAGCTTTGATGGTGATAACCTCACTGATCATATCTGCCTCAGTATACCCAGCTTGTTTTATGAATTTTAGGGTGCAAATATTCAAGGCTGATCCATTATCTATCATTACTCTTTTCACGGCAAAATTGGATACCATGATGGCTATGCGAAGTGGAAGGGTGTGATCTGGCTCAACCGCGGGTATGTCAGTGGGTTTGAAAGATAGGGCACATGAGGATGAAAGGTGTCCAACAAGATTATGAAAATCAATAGCATTGATATCAGAAGGGACACGGGATTCTATGAGAGCACTGTCAAGGATGTCTTTGTACACAGGACTAGTGCGGAGAAGGTCTAAAATGGATATTTGGGCTGGCATGTTCTCAAGGTGTTCCAAGATATTGTACCGGCTTTTTGATGGAGCTGATGGTGTTGATGAAACTGGTGGGCCTGCGATGTTAAATCATGCTCTTCGAGTGGTGACTGCACACTCATTGTCTGGTCCTCAGATATTGATAACATTGACAGAAGGCTCTTTCTCAGATATACAACCTATAAGGCTACCATAGTCTATATAGGATGAAGTGTGGTCATTGTTCTTCCCATGCTATTGGTTTGGCTGGGGGTTGTTGGTGTTGTTTTGGATAGGCGCTTTTCCAGGATTTTGGTTGTTGTGTGGAGGAAAAGCATTTTGATAAATCTGTAAGCCTGCATTGGGAGAGGTTTGGGCACCAACAATGATTTCCTTCCGATCAATGAGGTCCTGCACATAGTCTTTCAGTTTCATGCATCTGAGGGTGGTGTGACCGTTTACCCTATGGAACTTGCAATACTCATTGTCCTTGTACCATGTAGCTTTCGATTGGCTTGGATCAATTTGCTGGGTAGGAGGAAATTTGATGAGGTTTTCCTTAGCCAATTTCTCAAAAATAACATCCAATGGCTCACCAAGGGGTGTATAGTTTCTAGGTGCAGGTTGGAATTTGGGCTTTTGCCCTGCAACTATATTGATGACATTAGCTTGATTGTTAGACCCTTGAAAGTTGGGTCTTGTATTGTGGTTTTGATAGCTTTGGTTATTTTGTTGTTGGTAATTGATAGCTTGTTGGTTGTTTTTTTGATATGGTGGGTTAGACTGGTTTTGAGAAGGACCAACGATATTCACATGTCTGGTGTCAGTAACCCCATCTGTTGCAACATGCTTGTTTTTGTTCCAATACCTAGACTTGTCATTGGAATGTGATTGATTTTGGTTGGCCTCTTTGTAAATCTTTACCACACCATCTTTGATGAGTCCTTGCTCAAGGATCATTCCTTTCTCTTTGATATCCTTATAGGTCTGCAAACAGTTCATGGTCATGTGGTGAGCCAAGCTGGGATGTGCATTATCAATAAACATTTTCACCACATGGCGTTCTGGCAAGGTGCAGGATATGCGGGTGGTAAGGGTTTGCCATCTTTGCAAGTATTCGGCAAGGCTTTCTCCACCTTTTTTCTTGGTGTGGACAAGATCAACTATTGACAGCTCTGTTTCAACAAGATGGGCATATTGGGCTACAAATGCCTCAGATAATTCAACAAAGTTTTTAATTGTGCCATATGGGATTCTATAAAACCATTCAAGAGCTGGTCCAGCCAAGCTTTTGGGAAAAAGGCGCAAGAGGAAGACATCATTGTATGCCACGTCCTGGCAATGCATGTAAAATTTTTTGATATGTGTGACAGGGTCTCCTTTTCCTCTGAATTTGTCAAATTTAGGTACCTCAAAGTGTTTGGGAAATGGTGTCGTGGTAATGGCTCTGTCAAATGGGTAAGGACACACATTCTCAAACTTGAATGTCTTTGGATCATTCCCTTCTTGGATGGCTTTCAGAGCTATCTTCATTTGCTCCCACTCTGAATTGATAGGTGATGGTTGGGGTGCCCCCAATGTAGGAGTGCCTTGAGGTAGGTATGTGCTGGATGGGGCCACTAAATATGGATGGCTGTGAGGGATTTGCTGATAGGGATTGTACATTGTTTGGGTAGCTGCATGGTGGATGACGGGTTGTTGAGGGGGCGGTGGCACATATTGCTGCATGTGCTGTGAGGCTTGCTGTTGATATGGGATTTGAGGTTGGGATTGAGGAACATAAGCTGGCTGTGGGATAAATGGATTGCTTTTTGGAGATAAGGTATAAGATGGTTGTGAGGCTTGGGGAAAGGATCGAAGGGCTTGTGGGGTTTGACCAATATATGTGGGTTGTGCCCCCATTTGGGATGGTATTTGCAAATAATTGGTGGTTGGTTGGGGTGGTGGATTACCTCCTAGAGGTGGCATTGAAAAGTAGTTGGTAATTGGAGGTAATGGATTAGTTGGTGGTGGAGGTGGCGGGAGTTGAAAGCTTGGGAATGGAACTGATGGGGTTTGATAGCTTTGTGGTTGGATTTGGAAGCTTGATAGAGTGGTGGTGGGAGCTGGGGTCACTTGGGAGTTTGGTAGAAGATTGGCAGTAGCTTGTGGGTTTTGATAGCTTTGTGGAGTGAAGGTAGTAGCTTGTGGATTTGTGGCTGGTGGTGTTGAGCTCCCAAGACTTAATGGAAATGATGGGATTGTACTTTGGGCTGTGGTGAACAAGCTGGGGGTGATGAAAGGTTGATTACTTGGCCCCAGGGGTGGCATCCCTGTTGTATATTGCTGAGGTTGGCCAAAGATGCTAGCACTAATTTGGGAGATGGGTGGATTTGGAAGGCTAGGTGTGGGAGCAGCAACAATAGTGAAGGGGGTGAACGGTGAGGTGTTTTGAGTAAAGGGGGTTTGGAGCAGAGAGGTATGAACCAAGGATGGAGTGGTGGTGGCTGAGTTGTCTTGCGGAATGGAGATTTCAACTTGGGTGGATGATGGTATGTTTGGGTCTGTTGGGTCATATGGATTGGCTGGAGGCTCTTCTTTTGGAATATATTGAGGATAATTTGAATCATAAGAGCCTATGGGTGGTGGCAGCTGCCCAAACAATGGGTGAGATGGATCTGATAATGGAGGGGGTCTTCCAAAGTCAAAGGTTCCTACATTGTCCCTTCGAAAATTAGCCATGATTGTCTCTTTTTTTTTGTCTATAATGGCGTTTACCAATACTGCATTTCCTGGTTGGTTCATGAAAGCTTCAATGTTAGTAGGTGATGGCATAGCTTGCTCTGGGCTGAAGGATGGCTGAGTGCTCAAGGGGGGTGAGGTTGTTCGATCCAAATGATAGGGCTCCATTGTTTCTTTCTTCTTGGCTAAGCGAGTGATGGGTGGCATGAAAAATGCTCCTAGGGATGAGATGCAATAATGCTGATGGATGCAAAAGGGGGAAGGCTTTTCTATGCAAATGATTTCCTAGGTTGAGGCAAAGCTATATGGAAAAACCTAAGGAGGATTGGGTTGGGGATTCTAACTTCAAAGATATGTTGTCAAAGCACAAAAGGTCTGCTTTCCTATGTGCAAGCTTGGTGGTGATTGTGTCAACTTAAGGATAGACTGATGATCCTTTAGGAAGAACACGAGATTGACCACCTGTGGATCCCAACCTTCAGCTCAAGGTGATGAGGGATAACAAGTGACAAAGCTAGATTACCCTAGACAAAACTCTGTCAAAGGGATAACCTTGGTGAGATTGGTGGATTTGGAAGATTTTAGGAATGGCAAATTTTTAGCAAGGTGACAACAATTTTGAAAGCTTAGATGTGCAGATTTTCGATTACTGGCTGGATGGTATGATTCTAAATGAGATGGATGAGCTAATAATGCTTAAGGGGATAACCTAAGATGGCTGGATTTTCTACAAAGATGACTCTAAAGTGAAGCTTATCCAAGAAGATGTGGAGAAACAAGGGTGTCTAATCATAGAAATCATGCCTAGTTGGTAAGGCATAAGCAGGATTAACTCTTGGATGTTGGCTAAATTTGATAGTACCCTCTAACCAGGCCTCTTGAAGTGCTTCATCGGTAGCTTTTTCCTCTTCTTTGTGGAGTTTGGCAATTCGTGGGCTTGGTGTTATTTCTTTTCTCTTGGCTGAAAGTTCTTGGTATGCTAGAGATGGCTTGAGTTTGACCTTGTGAAACTTCTGTTTGGGTTTGGGTTGTTCTGACATAAATTCTTGAATTTGCTTGGCTTTGGGAAAAATTTTAGTTGTTTTGCTTCAACTTGTTCAACTTCCAAAATAGGCAGTGACTACGCTAAGTGTGCCCTAAGCTAGGATTGACCAAGTTTGGCAAACATTCATTCAACAAGTAAAATAAAAACAAGCAATAGATAGGAACACCCAGATAGAAGTTTGTGGTTCTCATAATGTGATACTTGCGCCAAGGAGTGTGTATGTTCTACAGATGTTTCGATCAGTCACTCCAAACACATTAACATCCTAGATGGTTTTTTGCAAGGCTGACAATTGGTTTAGCTAGGGAGTCCTCGATATACGCAAGGTACGTGAGGCCCAAATCCATAGATGAGACCAAAAGGATGTCACACAGCCGAGAGGAGCGGTAACCCACTTCTCCTCTTTCACTTCTCAAGGGTATAAAGTTCCTTGAGGCTTAGCTCGAATGACAAAATCTTGATCCCAAGAGAGGTGTCTTTCGATTCACCTCCCGATTCTTATACTCTGCCGGAACGCTGGAGTTGAGGTCGTCCAAGGGGTGATGAAATCTCCAAGCAGGCCTCCTAAAAAGAAACAAGGTTTTTGATCCTAATCTTATGCACCCAAGATGGCCTCGAAAGACGACAAGGGGAGAGAAGACTTGGATGACCTTGGGCTAAAAAACACGCTTGTTCTTTTACCAACTGACTCTTATCTGTGCTAATCTAGACTTTGCAAGCACTCATGTTTAAGAGACAATGTTCAATTCCAACTTGAAGCGCCAAAAAAAGTAAATCGATCGAAGAATGCAAACAATAAGAAGAGTTAGGGTCAACAAAAGCAAACTCGCGCGCCTGGAGGCCCTCCACGTCAAGTATCAATTAATTTTCTTTAAGGCATTCAAGATTGAGTGTGAGTTTTTTTTAAGCCCAAAACAAAAGTGTGTGAGATTCGATTTCAAGCGCATGCTCGGAGGCTCTCCACGTCAGTTGTTGTTCAATTTTAGTGCCCAAACTTGAAGTGTGATCGATTTAATCTAGAGTTTTGGCCATTTAAGAATTTTGATAAAAGTTAAAGCAAACGTTCAAAGACCAAGTGAGTGAGTTAGATTGTGGAACATTTAACACCTTTTTCAAGTAGACCCATCCCCATAAATGGCGCTGAGATTGCAACCAATGGTTAATATTTGATGGGTGATTAGAAAAGAGGTGAGTCCAAGGAACTACTCAAATTGATTTTTTAAAATTTGTATTTTAACTTAACAAAGTTTCTTAAATGTCCAAAAATCAAACTTTACCTAGATTGCATGTGGAAAAGAGATTTGTTTTGTTCAATTTTAGAAGCTCCAAATGAAGTGTTTGATATTGCAATGGTTAATTGATCCTTGGCATTCAAGATTGGATTTGTTGTTTTAAGCATGCATTCCAAAGAAAGTTGATTTTAATCCATGACATTCAAGAGTGTGTTTTGAGCAACATTCATTCAATGGAAAATGTGTTTAAAGACATGCATTCAAGTTCATTTTTTTAGCAACATGCATTCAAAGACAAATGGTTAAACATTCAAGTTCATTTTTTAGCAACATGAAAACCTGCAAGAAACATGGTTAGTGGTTCCATATGTGCTCCAACCTGCAATGAGACAAAAAAAAGCAATTTAGTTAGTTAGCCAAAATCTTCAAAAATGAGAGCTTAACTATGAATTTTTTTTTTAAAACTTTTTTTGTTGTTTTTTCTACGTGTAAAAATGCTTAAAATGGTCTAAATCCTACGGAAATAAAGATTTTAAAACAAAAATGCAACATAAGCAGGCAGAGACGATAGTCTATCAAGCGGAGATGCCATAATACGAAGGCGCTGAAATACAGAGACGCTAGTATTCGAAGATGACAAAACAGATTTGCGGCACAGAAAATAGGTGACAAGCAGAGACGCCGATTTGCGCAGATGCAAATTTTCGCAGACGATGATTTTCGTAGACGCGGATTTTCCCAGACGTCGATTTGTGCAGACGTGGATTTTTGCAGACGTTGATTTGCGCAGACGCAGATTTTCGCAGACGTCAATTTTTGCAGACGCGGATTTTCGCAGATAGAATAGGTTGCAGACGCCAAAACTGCGCCAAAAAAGTTGAAAAACACAATTTTTTTCTTCTTCCTAAGTGCGTTCTTTAACCTGCAAAAACAAACAAAACACCCTCACAACACACTCAAACAACAAAAAACATTAGATGGTTAGAAAAATGACATATAGATGAAAATAGATGATTAAATGACCCATAGTGGGGTCCCATCGGGCATGCCAAAATGTAGAACAAAAATTAGTATGCAAAGAACATTAACAAATAAAGTAAACATTCACAAACCAAAAACTAAATTCACATATATGCTTAGACAAAGAAAGCAAACAAGAAGTGCAAACCTCACAAGAGAAAACACTCCATGCTTTCTTGATTCTGTAGATGTGTCATTTTGCTGTGGATGTATGCTCAAGATGCTCAAAAGTTGCTTCAATGGAGATGGGTAATGGCAAATTGGTAGCTTTGTGAGCTCTCAATTTGGCATTATAAGGGTATGGGTATGGCTTTTGGCTCTCAAAAGGGCATGGTAACTTTAGCTCAAAGATTGTTGATGAAATGGCTTGGGATAGGATTCAATTTATAGGCTAAGGGGTAGAGGGATGGAGGGCTTAGATGCAAGGATGGATGAAGGCTTAAGGAGGGCTAAGATGCACTCAAAGGGGAGCACATGGATTGTGCTTGTTTAGCACCAATGGGAAGGTGACACTTGTCACAAGGAGGATGAGTGTGAGAGGGTAGGGTAATGGGTTGGTTAAAGGCATGATGAGTGGGGTTGAGTATGTAAGAGGGATGTAAGAGGAATGAGTGTGGAAGAGGGAAGAGTGTGGAAGATGGGTGTAAGAGTCATGAGTGGGCTTGTAAGAGTTTTTTATGTTTTGTAAGAGCACTCATGACTTAGTGGTTGGGTTTTTTTGAGGAGAGACTTTGGTTTGGATTAGGAAAGTCTTAAACTTGTTTAAGGAATGTGACAAAATTAGGGGGTGGATTGGGCTTGGGTTTAGGATTAGATTAGGGATGTTAGAGATGTGCAAGTGGATGGCATTAATGAGAGTAGGTGAGTTAGTGGCTAAGCTTGGTTAGTATGGGTGGATGGGGTGGATTAGGCTAAATGGAGGATTAGAGATAGGTTAGGGGTTTCTGAATTCGAGGATTTCATTTATCAAATAGATTTATTTAATAAATGGAGATTTTTGGAATTAGATAGGAGAAAAGGATTTTATTGATAAATAATAGATTATTTGTTTTATCAATTAGGACTATAGATGATTAATTAAATTAATCAACTAGGGATGGCAAAGGATTAATTAAATAAGAATTTAATTAATGATGCCTTTAGAGATGGCTAAATTAGATTACCAAAGTAGTGTAATCAAATTTAGGTGTCTACAAGGTGGAGGCGGGAATGCCGGTCCAGAGCCTGGAGAGGAAAGATTCTTACAATTATTAGAGACCTTGGTACAGGGTCAGCGAGTAGCAGAACAAAGGGCACAGGAATAGAATCAGAGATTGGATCTTATGATGCAGATGATGGCTCGTCAAATGGGGTTGAATGCTAACATGGGTGGAGGAAATAATTAGAATGGTAACAATCAGAATGGAAATGATCAGGATGGGACACATAATGGAGATGAACAAGTTGGGAACAATTTCGGTCATGCACCCTAGCGAGCTAGGATAGTGAGTTCAAGGCCCATGATTCCTACATTTCCTCCTAGAGCTCTAGAGCAGCTCGTACTAGAGCCCCAGATTACTGATATACAGGACCAGTTGAGGAGAGATTGGGAAGTCGGAGAGCCAGATTTTACTGCTACAATTACCTTTAGGGAGTATATGGATGTGCGGATGAAACATATGCCATGTGGACATGACAGGAACCAAAGCTATGAGGTACGAAAGAAAGTAGGGAGACTTGAGTTACCATATTATGATGGCTCAGGAAAGTCTACAACAAGAGCTTGGGTTCAAAAGCTTGACACATACTTTCAATTGAACCCTATGCCTGAGGAAGAAGCTATTAAGTACGCAACAATTCATCTGGATGGGTTAGCACATGAGTGGTGGCATCATGGTATGGTCACTATGGGACATGCACACATTACCTCATATGTGGAGTTTACAGAGAGGCTGATTGAACATTTTGATAGGAAGGATCCAGAACTCCATTTCAAGGAGTTAGCTCAGCTTAAACAGTGGGGATCATTGGAAACATACATTTCAGAGTTTCAGAAACTTGCAGTGTTAGTAACAGATGTATCTGAACGGAGGATACTAGTTCTATTTATGGATGGGTTAGCTGATCCGTTGAGAGGGTGGATTAAAGCTCTCAACCCTCCCACTTTGCAGGAAGCCATTAAGAAATCTCATGACATGGATTCCTCTTCATCTTCAAAAAATAAATTCCAGGCAAAGAGTTTCCCTTCAAGGAAAGATAAGGACAGGAAACCTTTTCATAAAGAGGTTCAGCTAGCTAAGGAGGAAAGTAAGAGGTTGGACAATGAGACACTTAATGATCTCAGGAATAAGAAGCTTTGTTTTCATTGTAGGGAGCCTTGGGATTTGTCACATAAGTGTCCATTGAAAGCAAAAGCTAAGCAGATGGAGTACTTTTCAGCCGAAGAGTCAGTAGATGGAGATTTAGAGCAGTCATCCAAATCAGATAGAGATGATGATAGTTCTTCACAGGAGGAAGTACGTGGTGATAGCACGATAGCTTAGTTTTCAAGTATACAGGAGGCTGTCACTTTCAGAGTTAGGGGAACCTTGGATGGACAGAGAGTTGTGGCACTCATTGATACAGGGGCGACACATAACTTCATTGATGAGAAGTTTGTGACATGCAGAGGGCTACATACAGAGGAGCATAGGGGATTTAAGGTGATGGTTGCCGATGGCTTCAAAATTGAATGTACCAAGAAAATCTCCAACTTGCAACTTTGTTTGGGAGATTATGACATGACAAGAGATTTCTTTGTGGTCAACATTGGTGATCAGGATATGGTGCTTGGGATGAACTGGATGAAGTCTCTGGCAGAGTTTACATTTAACCTTGAGAAAATGGAAATGAGGTTTGAGGCAAATGGTAAGAAGATAGTGCTCAGAGGTTTGTCAGATGGGAGACTTCGAGTGGTGTCACTCAAGCGAATGCAAAGTTTCTTTAGACATGATCAGGTGCAGTGGGCAGCAGAGTTTAGAGTAATGCCTGAGATGATAGAGCAGCATAAACAAGAGTATCCACCTGATGTACAAAAAATAATAACCAAACATACTAAGGTGTTTGGTGAGATACCTCCAGGGAGACCCCCGGATAGGGGAATCGAGCATGTTATTGAATTAGAGGAAGGGGCTAAGCCAGTTATCATCACACCTTACCACCATCTGAAGAGATTTAAGGATGAAATAGAAAAGACAATTAAGGAGTTGATTGACATGGGGCACATACGACCAAGAAAAAGTCCTTTCACTTTTTCAGTAGTATTGGTGAAGAAGAAGGATGGTACAATGAGGATGTGCATTGATTATAGGGAGCTAAACAAGAAGAAAATCAAGAACCGATACCCTATCCTGTACATCGATGAGCTTATTGATGAATTGCACAGTGCATGCTACTTCTCCAAGATTGATTTGAGATCTGGCTACCATCAGATACGGGTTAGAGAGGTGGATGTGGAGAAGACAGCTTTTAGATGCCACTATGGACATTTTGAGTTCTTAGTCATGCCCTTTGGGTTGACAAATGCCCCTGCCACTTTCCAGTCCTGTATGAATAGAGTGTTCAGAGATCAGTTGAGGAAGTTTGTGTTGATATTTTTTGATGATATACTGATATACAGCCGTACTTGGGAGGAACATTTGAAGCATATTGATACAGTGCTCAGTATTCTAGAGAAGGAGTCATTATATGCCAAGATGAGTAAATGTGAGTTTGGGATGAAAGTGTTTCTCTATCTAGGGCATATTATTAATGCAGGAAGTGTTCAGGTTGACCCAGACAAGATTAGGGCCATTCTAGATTGGCCACCACCGAGGAACACTTCACAACTCAAGGGATTTCTCGGGCTTTGTGGGTTCTACCGCAGATTTGTGAAGGGATTTTCACAGATAGCAGCACCACTTATAGATTTGACACGAAAAGATAGTTTCAAGTGGTCAAAGAGGGCTCAGGATTGTTTTGACAGGTTTAAGGAGCTGATGAGTACATGTCCTATTTTAGCCATTCCAGATTTCACTAGGCCCTTTGAGTTGCAGTGTGATGCCTCGGGAGAGGGCTGTTCTCATGCAAGACAAACATCCCATCGCATATGAGAGTAGAAAATTACGAGGTGTGGAGAGAACCTACAGCATCTACGACAAAGAGATGCTAGCAATCATGCACGTGCTAGCTAAGTTTAGGCAGTACTTAGTGGGAAGCTGGTTCATAGTAAAAATAGATCATAATAGCTTGAAACATTTCCTTGGACAGAAGGACCTTAGGTGAGTAAATTACAGGCCTATGATTTTGACATAGCCTATGTCAAAGGGAAGAAAAATATTGTTGCAGATGCTTTATCTAGAAGGCCTCATTTGCTTGCTATTGGGATAGTCATGGATGATTGGAGAGAGATGGTCTTGGAAGAATATGCTAAGGATAGTTGGGCATCTAGCATTATTGAGGGAGCTATTCAAGATAGTCGATACACTGTCGTAAATGATCTGATCATCTACAAGGAAAGGATTTATTTAGTAACCGGGTCTACTATGAAGCAGAAGATTTTGAGGGCATTTCATGATTCACCAATGGCAGGACATCCCGGATTCTTTAAGACATATCGGCAGGTGAGAGAGCCCTTCACTTGGAAAGGACTCAAATCAGAGGTGCTTCAGTTTGTGAGGGAATGCCCTGTGTGTCAACAGAACAAACAGGAACATTCTTTTTCGGGTGGTTTACTACAGCCCCTACCCATACCAGAGAAGAAGTGGGATAGCATTTCCATGGATTTTATCATAGGCCTCCCCAAGGCACAGGGTCAGGATTGTATCTTTGTTGTGGTAGACAAATTGACGAAATTTGCACATTTCTTTGCAATTTTGTCTACATATTCAGCAGCACAAACAAAAAAACTATTTTTTTGAGAGGTATTCAGACTACATGGGATACCACGGAGCATAGTCAGTGACAGAGATAGCATATTTATGAGCCACTTTTGGCAGGAGTTGTTCAGGTTATGTGGAACAAAGCTCACTTTGAGTACGAGCTACCACCCCCAAACTGATGGGCAGACAGAGATAGTGAAAAAATGGGTTGAGGGGTACCTTCAAAATTACATTGCAGGAGAGCAGAAGGCTTGGGTGAAGTGGCTACATCTAGGGGAGTACTACTATAATACCTCTTTCCATATGTCTATTCAAATGTCCCCTTTTATGGCACTGTATGGGTATGATGCTCCTAATTTTTTGGATTTGTTATTTGGGGATAGCAAGGTGCCTAAGGCCAAGGATACTTTGCAGGAGTGTCAGGACATTATGCAATCCTTGAAGGAAAATTTGCAAAAAGCACAAAATCAGCAGAAGCAATATGCTGATCAGCACAGGGTTGAGAGGTCTTTTGAGGTGGGAGATATGGTGTACCTCATGTTACAGCCTTATAGACAGTCCTCTCTCAAGAAGAGTGGAGCAGAGAAATTCAAACCACGCTACTATGGACCGTTCAAAGTAATCAAGAGAGTGGGCAAAGTAGCTTATGAGTTGGAGTTGCCTGCAGACAGTAAAGTTCATAATGTGTTCCATGTGTCACGCCTTAAGAAGGCATTGGGTCACAATGTGGTGCCTTCAGTAGTATTTCCATCTCTTGATGATCAAGGAAAGCTTATCTTGGTTCCCGAGGCCATACTTGACTCCAGGGAGAGGGTGCTTCACAAGAGGACTATCAGGGAGTATCTAGTGAAGTGGAGGAACCTACCTGTCGAGGATGCTACTTGGGAAAATGAGCAGATATTGCAGCATCCAGAGCTGAAATTGCTTGAGGACAAGCAATTTTGGGAAGGGCAGACTGTAATGTCCCCTTTCTAGCATTCATAGCATGATGTTGTCATTAGCCTATTTCCCCATAGTCCCGTAGGCTAACTAGGACATTAAAGGGGCTTAGAGGCCATTTGGCCTAGACAGTTTTAGTTGCAGGTCTTTTTGAGGGGTTCTGAGGCAACTTTGGGCATACTTACTATTTATAGTAAGTCATCTTGGACATGGTTGGACATTCAGTCACAGTGGTATGTCGATGGTAATGGTTTAAAATCGACAGAAAAACTTATTTATCATTGATAAGATTTGTTATGCATTGATAAAGCCATTTTATAAAGTTAAATTTAAATATTTAACTTTATTAATGCATAGACTATAGTTTGTGGGAAATATTTAAATTAAAAGAGTTCCCTTTATTTTTATAACACATTGGAGACATAAGGTACATAAAGGGAGTTATGTTTTATCCCACATTGAGAAAACGAAGGATTGAGCTCTTGTGAGAACACTATAAAAGAAATGGAAGAGTTTTTTTTTTGTATGCTTGGATGAAGATTAATATTATGTTGCTGGATATCTGATTATTGAGCTTGGAGGATGGAATCCCTCTTTGCTAGCATTCTCTTCGCTGTTGGAAGACACAGTCAGGAGGATCAAGGGTGTTTTCACTTCAAGAAATACACTGGGTTTAATTTGGGGTGTTCGCATAAAGAAATTTACAAGGGTTTGAGGTGCAGATCTGAAGTTAGTTATAGCTATAGTGCCGCATGAATAGTATTTTTCTACAGTTGGCATGATCAATATTTTGCTACAGTACTGCGTGAACAGTGTTGGTATCAAGTTTACTTGTTTTTTCGGCTGATTAGAAGTTTGGAAGGTTGCCGACTACATCTGCAAAATACTACGGCAACTAATTCCAGGTTTCTTCTGTCAAATTTTGATACTTTGCATAATAATTGTTGAATACAAGTCTAAATAGTTGTTGTAGCCTTTAAGGCAGCTGTAAGTGCACATCTACATTTAAAAATCACCCTTTATCAGCAGATTGAAAGAGTTTCCAGATTTTTCATATACTGTTGAATGTGTGCCAAGTGTTTGTGAAAATGTTATGATGTGTATTATGCATTTTAATGTCATTTCATAGTTGTTCGTAAATCTACTCATTGGAAAGCAATTTATTGAGGAAATCAGCTTTATGAGTTTGCATACAAAGTGTTTGACATTATTCCTTAAGTTAAATTTCTACAAGTCAAAGTTCAAATCAGGGGAGGATATTACAAAATCATATGGGAATCTTTTTTCCTATGGGCTTGAAGACTTTGAAGCAAAGAAAATCTCAAATAAAAAGGAAATGGGATCCTATCCTTATACTAAAAATGATTCAGAAACACAAAATAGAATTTATGAACACGCTTTGCCCTACCATCTAAAATAAAAATACACATGAATGCATGAGAGAATGTCCTGCCAAATAGCCTTAATTTGACCCAGTTCATAAAAGTCACCATTCTTCTCTAGATTCTTTTCCTCCTCATCAGTCTTCAAAATTTTCTTAAATGTAGCATTGGAAATATTGGTTTCCTTATTGAATTTTATGCCCTCCTTAGGCAACCCTGTAACCTCATCTATGAAATCTTCAGACAAATGAACTGTCACCCCATACATGGAAGCCCTATCCTCAATCCAATTTTTGAACAATGCCTCTGTGACATATGGTTTATAGCTATGAAGGCACTCTTGGAAAGTGGTGGCATTGCCCTTCTGCAGAATCTGCCAGATAGAGGCTTTGACCTTCCATGCTTTACAGTTCTTTGGTTCCTATTTTCTTGGTTTCCTGCCCATTTCAAAAAACTTCATTTCACTATGAAATGCCAAAGTTGAGCAGATAGGTAGATGAAAAGAACTAAGAAAAGCCAATGTGTTCATTAAAACATTTAAGGTGCTTATTAAAACATGTACTTGCCAAGCTAGGATAATAATCACATTTATGTACTTTCTTGGGAAAATAACATTGGCTTCCATAACCCCACTTCTATTTATCATTAAATTTCTAATCTTAGCAAATCTTTCCCTCTGTCACATGAGTTGTATCATAATTTATAAGAGCTTTCAGATCCATGCTCCTACTTGGGTCATCATGCCATGTCATCTTACACTCTTGTTGGACAACCTGATTAGCAATCTAGTTAGCCACAACATTTCCTTCACGGAATGAATGAGATATAAAGACTTTCTCAAATTTATCCATTAAAGATTTAATTTCTATTAAACTAGCTCCAATAGACCAAGTGATCAAGCTTTTACCATTAAGCATATTTACAATGTTCAAGGAATCTCCTTTCATCCAGAGTTACTGGACACCAGTTTCCACTGCTAACCTCATCGTATATAGAGCTGCAATAACCTCAGCTTTATGGCTAGTAGAAATACCAATAGGTATAGCAATAGCATCTATGATATTACCTGTGTGATCCCTCAAAACCCCTCCACAACCCACTTTGCTAGGATTTCCTTTAGCAACACCATCAAAATTCCCTTTAATCCATCCCATAGGAGGAGCCTTCCATTTAGTATTCATTCTTTGATCTTCTTTCTTCATATTAGAACCTTTAGAAAATATTGGATTCTCAATTTGGAAATCTTAATTACACTTGCTCTGAGAATTGAAGTTTTCCTTTATTGCCCTAAAAATGTTTTGGACAAGCACGCACCCTAGCATTTCTTTATTTCTAAAGATTTCATTATTTCTTTCCTTCTAGATACCCCACTAGAGATGGGGAAGAGTAATTTTCCACAGGAAATCAACATCATTATCCTTAGATGGAAAAATCCAGCTCTTAAAACAATGTTCTATATTATTTTGGTGGACCCAAGTGATATTCCAGAAGTTGAGAATAGAACTCCATACTTGTTGACTATAAGAACAATTTAAGAACAAGTGATCTCTATCTTCATAACCTTCTTTACATAGATTGCACCTATTAACCACATTAATGCCTCTCTTTTGCAAATTGTCCTGAGTAAGAATTTTATTCTAAAGCAAGATCCAATAAAAGATATTTATTTTTGGTATAAGACCTTTTATCCAAGCTCTAGTCCATAAAGGGTAGTTACCTTTCTCCTCAGATTTGAATACAGAGGAAACTTTGAAATGGCCACTTACATCAACACTCCATATCATCTTATCCTCCTTAAAGGGGTACAAAGAAAAGGCATTCAACATAATCTAGATTTTATGAAAAGCTTTGTTAACATCAACAAGGCTAACCCAACTATTATTAAACTAGTAATGTCCCACAAGAGTCCCATACAATTGCTTACATTTATCAATATGGGTCCTATCCTCAAATTCCTCAATCAAAGGATGATCCAATATCCATACATCTTCCTAGAATCTGGCCTTCTTCCCATTTCAAACTTTCCATGAACATCCTTTACTTAAGATATTCTTAGTTCCTTGCACAACCCCCCAGATAGTAGAAGGGAAAAGAACATCAGGAGATGACAGAAACTCAGATAAAGAAGGAGCATTAAAAAGATACTTATCTTTCCATATAGTACTCCATTCCTTATCATCATGATATACTCTCCATCCCTATTTGGTTAAAAGAGCTCTATTCATACTTCTGACTGACTTGATTCCAATCCACCTTCCCTAATAGGCTTACAAATTTGATCCCAAGCTATAAAAGGCATTCTCTTCCTTTTCTTAGTGCTAGACTAGAGAAAATTCCTTTGGATTTTATCAATAGTATCTGCAAATTTTTCTAGAATTCTAAAGAGACTCAAAGCATAAGTG
This sequence comes from Cupressus sempervirens, assembly GCA_028749045.1. Taxonomy (NCBI): domain Eukaryota; kingdom Viridiplantae; phylum Streptophyta; class Pinopsida; order Cupressales; family Cupressaceae; genus Cupressus; species Cupressus sempervirens. Next base: position 109,480,992 of record CM053783.1, read on the forward strand.
GGAATGCTTTGGAGACAAGCTTTAAGGAGGGTAATTTTGCTAGCTTGACTCAAAAGGTTACCCTTCCATCCAAAAAGCTTCTTATTAAACTTCTTAATGAGATCTTCCCAAAAAGAATCTGGAGCTTTAGGTCCCAAAGGGAGGACCAAGTAAATACAAGGAAAAGATCCTATTGAGCACCCTAGAATTTTAGCAATTTTGTTCTATCTTAAAACAGGGGTATTAATAAAAAACGAAGAGCTCTTATTCTAGTTTATTAATTTTCCTAAAGCAGAAGAGTATAGGCTAAGATCTTTTTTGAGATTTTTGACTTCCCTGACTTTAGCTTTTCCCATGAAAATGGTGTCATCAACAAATTGAACATCAGAACAAGCAAGAGGCCGAGAAGAAGGCTGCTAACCTTTAATATCCCCTTGCAATACTGGTTTCCCAATATACATCCCCAAACAATCAGCCAGAATGGTGAATAGAATAGGGGATAAAGGGTCTCCCTGTCTCAAACCCCTAGAAGGGCTAAAGAATTCAGAGGAACACCCATTCACTAGAAAAATAATTGTAGTAGAAATTAACTAAAAAATTGCCCTCACAATCCTATGACTAAAACCAAAGGCCAATAAAATCTTGACAAGAAAATTCCATTTCACTTTGTCATAGGCTTTCACAATATCAATTTTCATGACAAAACCCTGATTATTGGAACAAGATAAAGAATGAATATTCTCATGAGAAAAAATAAAAGAGTTAAGAATTTTCCTACCTGGAACAAAACCATTTTGTTGAATATCAATAAGAGATGGAAGCACCAAAATCATCTTGGAAGTGAGGACTTTTGAGATAATCTTATAGAAATAATTACACAAACTAATAGGCCCGAATTGGTCTAGAGAATTAGCCCCAATCTTTTTAGGAATAAGGCATAGGAAGGTGGAATTGGTCTCTTTTAGCATTCTTTTAGCCCCAAAGAATTCTTTAATAGCATCATATATGTCTTTTCCAACTAGATTCTATGCCTTCTGGAAAAAGAATATAGGAAAACCATCCAGTCCTAGAGACTTATCCCCTTCTAAGGAACATATTGCCTTTAAAATTTCCTCTTCCTTTGGAATGACTCCTAATAATTTATTTTTCTCCTAAGTAATTAGAGAAGGAATCACCTTTAAAATTTTAGCTTGATGAATGGAATCAATGTTAGAGTCAGATGTCATCAAATTAGAAAAAAAGGACACCATCTCTTTCAAAATGTCCTTTTCGTTAGTAATCTTCAAATTACCCTTCTTAAGATATGAGATACGAGTTTTAGCTCTATGCTTCAAAGTGGAAAGATGAAAAAACCTGGTATTCTTATCTCCTTCATTCAACCAGACTAATATGTATCTTTACCTCCAATAAATTTCCTCTTTAGTAACTATGTCATGATACTCCAATTTTTTATTTTCTTCTCTAACAAGGTCAAGAGTGTATCCTTCCTTCTATATCTTGTCCTAGATATTTTGCAACTCTTCCTTAATACTTGATTTGGTCTCAAAAATATTACCAAAACATCTTTTATTCTAGATTTTAACCTCATTTTTGACATTTCTTTATTTTGAAGCCACTCTAAAAAGAATAGCTTTATCAACTTCTATATTCCACCATTCAGCCAATTTACTTTGAAACTGTGGGTGTTGCATCCACATTTTTTCAAACCTAATGGGAATTTTTTTTTTAATATTAACCTTTTCAGTAGTAAAAATCAAAGGGAAATGATTCGACCTAATTTTCTATAATGCCTCTAACTTGCATGCAAAATCTTTAGTCTAATCAGGAGAAATAAGAGATCTATCCAATAGTTATGTTTAAAAATTTGTGACAATAATCAATGTGACAAAAGCTTGTTTAAAAGCACATATTCCTCTTATTAATTGTAAGGTTGATTACTTGAATATCCATACTTGTATTACATCGAATTTCATGAGATCAAACTTTAAAGTACCTGAAATGTCCTCATTGCCTCCTGCTACTCTCTATTGGAAGTCCATCTTCATTGCTCATGAGAAATTCATCACACGGGTACATCTAGGAATGTCCTCATCACCTCTTGTATAAAATGAATCCAATATTACAAAATGCCCCCTAAGAAATAATAGTTCAAGTGAAGATGAAAAATGAGAGAGAAAAAAAGGCATTGCCATTGCATTTGTGGCCATGCTAACTATTGAGTGAGTTTTATTATTTTTTTGTTGTATCAAAATCTCTTTGTTTATATACATACATACATACATACATACATATATATACATTTATACATACATACATACATATATACATGCATGCATATACAAAGATCACAAGGGCATGCCAATGAAATCCTAGATCTCCACTAATCTCCACCAACATTCAGAGCACTCCACCCTCATTTAGAGCTCTCTACCCTCTTTCACATGCAACTCTCCATAATTAATCAAAATAAATGGGGAATTTTTAATATCGTGTTTTCTTTTCTTTTTTGTTTATAATCCATAATCCACAATCTACAAGATCTCTCTCTCTCTCTCTCTCTCTCTCTATATATATATATATATATATATATATATATATATATACACATACATACATAGATCCCCCTATTTTTTGTGTGATGACCAACAAAAGACATAAATCTTGCACGAGGAAGTGTAGCACATCACACGAGAAAATACCTTTTGTGTGAGGAAATGCACCAAACGACATGAGGAAGTACTTTTCCTAGCAGCCAAAATACCCAAATTTGGTGTGGGGTTTTTCGTGAGAAAGTACCAAGAGCTACACAAGAAAACCCAGCACACCATGCAAACTATTGCATTCTCGCACGAGAAAGCACAATTTTGTGTGAGAATCCAAAACAACAATTCAACAAATATTAAAGTATAAAGCTAAGAAATGAATTTCCTCCACACAGATGAGTACCAGATCCACAAATCAAGGCATAAACATAAGAATACCTTTACTGCAAGATGAAATTACAACAATAATATGAAACACAACAATAGAAAAACATATTGAAAGCAAAATCATAGTATATAGAAGCAACATTGCAAAGAACTGAAACAACCAAACTAATTGCGCATTTCCTCCCAACCATAATAACATCATAAGACCTTGAAGTTCCTAGCCATCCCTCGTGCGCAACATCCCAAACTATCAACCAAATTGTCAAAGCTATCTTATGAGGATGTCACTACTAAGACGTGCTACACCATATGAATAAGGAAATCTAATATGCTAAATAGTGAAGCATTAGATATTCCAACCATATCAAATCACATCATCTACATCATATGCTAAACATCATAAGGAGGAAATGCATCAATAAACTAGCATCATCTTAAACATGATATACAAGCATTCCAATGAAAGCATAAATCACAAGAAAACATACTTTAAAACTCAAAGTACCAAGTGATAACATCCAGCAATGATCACACTGGGATAACAGACCATCTCTGTACACTGGTCCCCAACAATGTTGAAGGTAGCTATGCCTCCCAACCACGTGAAAACCCATAGGTCCACTCCTGTCATGCTGACGAAGATAATGATCCAACCACAAACACACCCAAGAAAACATCAATAGCTATCACTCACGCTAGATAGTAATGATGACTAAAACCAAGATCATGCATAATGCAAGTACACCAAGTCTTGGTAAGAAACTATATGAGTAAATATGTAGGGACAGTAGTGCCTCTCCCATTTGACTTATGTAATTCATTATGATGGATGCAACCTTGTTGATCTTTTTTTGTGATGGATCATGATTGTGACCATGAGTGGTCTACACTGTTGAGGTGTTTGGATTTATGTTTTTGTATCAGTTGCTTCGATTATGCTTTTGTCTTATCTACAAGATTGTGATTTATGGTTCACTAACGTTTGTGCCACTACTTAATAGGATCAATGTGGTATCATGAGATTGTTCTATGATTGCCCTGAGATGTGTGTAAAGATTGCACTGTGTACTATTACCATGCTACACTGGACTAGGTTCCTGTAGTAGTGGATAGTCATGTTTATGATTGTGTTTTAAGTGCCTTTTTGTTGTTCTATAATCAATCATTTTTAAATGCTTAAGTAATTAGAAATGGATTTTTCATGTTGGATTATTTGGTTATGTGATGCGGTCATTTACCTTGTTATATTTTGATTTGAGAGATATCTGTTACTTATGTGATGTTTTATATTTGAGAGGACCTGAGGGTTAGATGTTATACTTTGATTTTTAGTATCATAGATTTTAGACTACTATGTTGTTCAGTTGATCATATTGCATGACGATGTCATTTTGAGATGACAGTGTGTTTTATGATGATATCTGGTTATCTGGTATTTGGACTTACCTCTGATTATGTTAGGTGATGGATTTAATGCTATGGTTATTTACTTCATTCTTACGTTGTTATGCTTTATGCAAACGTGAGTGATGTAAATATATTATTTCAATATAATTAAATAAATGGTTAAATTAGGTGATTTAATGCATTTATTACTTTGGCTATGTTATTATATGCAATTGCACTTGATCGTGTTGTTTAGTGTGCAGGATTTATATCCCTGGCAGTGGCACATGGAGTTAGTGATTCAGCTATTCATATTTTACCAATGTCGTCCCTGTATGGTTGACATATCCTTATTTTATTTATGTAATTAAACCTTTTGGCAATTATTAAATCTAAACTCATTTGCATTATGTGATTAGACCAGTGAGCATGTTTGTGCATTTAGAGGTTCGCATTATCGCTAATGTTATTAAGAAAATTTGTGTTTTTATTTTTTCGGGCTTTTTAATTGATTTAATTTAATTTCTAGCAAATTTTCCATAGATGAATTCCTATTTATAGGAATAGCCTATTTTTGTTTGGGTTGATTCAAGGTTTAACTAGGTTGGCTAGTTATTTGCCCTAATTGATTATTCACTTGAAAAGTGAATAAATATCCAAAAAGGAATTTAATTCCTCACTTCTCACTTTTGAATTAGAAAGTTTGAGAGTAAAACCCAAAATCCTCTTCATGAGGATTTATTGTTTTGTTTGTTGTGGGAGCTACGGGCATGCGATCGTCGAGAGGTTGAGCTGGTTGGATCCAGCTTGGGGAAACCTTGGATTGTCACAATTTTTAGCTACTTCTGTGGGATATTTATTTTATGGTTCAAATTCCCATTTTTCCCTTTTGGTTGTGAGGTATGTCTTTCCTATTTTATTGTTTCTTCTTATGTTTTTGGTAGCCATTTTTTTGGAGGCTGAGAATTAGTGTTTCCCTCCATTTTTGTATGTTAGTTATACTTGATTAGACCGCTACGAACATTTTCCTATTTTTCGAGATGAGGGTTTGGAGTTTTACGCCATTATGCTGGTCGTTTTTGCATACAATGTCCAAACTTGTTTATTTTTGGGGTTTTTGTGCCCAAAGGTCAAATGGGTTTTAATTTTGAAGTTTTTCAAATTTTGGGATTTTTACCTCATTTTGCGTGCCACCTTGTTTTTTCATGTTTTCTTGGCAAAATGTGGGTCGTGGACCTGGATGATCTGTTTGGATATCATTTCGACCACTATTGCACTTTTATGTTGCATTGAGATGCGTGTTGCATCTATACTACCAACATTGTGTTCGGTTGAGTGATTTTATACCTACTGTTATTGTTTCTTTTAGACCTTTACTTGTGTTTCATGAGCACTAGGATTCACGTAGAATCCATACTCTTGGATTGAGGCCGGTTGAGTGAGTTCATGATGTTTGGTCTTGTTGCATCATTGGGATTTGTGTAGAATCCATACTCTTGAATTGAGGCCTATTGAGTGATTTTATGATGTATGGTTTTATTGGCTTTAGGATTCATGTAGAATCTATCCTCTTGAGTTGCTTTCAGTTGGGTGTTTTGTTTTGCATTGTGTTCTCATCCTGTCCTTATGTTATGATCTTCGTGATGGTGGTGCGCCACACACGAGTATGTTCACTTACATTTGTCGGGTGACTTGCGAGGCTCGATCTTTCATGGTACTTCCGAAAGTTAGGATCATTGGGTTTGGGATGGGAGTATGCATGCCCACGGGCACTTGTCGTAGGATGAGCATGGGTAGGGTAGGGTAGCATATGGAGGGGGCTTCTATCCCATAGCCTAGTGATCATTGTGCCCAGAGGGTTGGTGGAGGAAGTTTTAAATAAGTGATAACTAAATGAAAATGTGTGATTGGTAAGAAATTTAAGATAATAAAAATGTGGGGTACTAGAGCCTTTCCGTTGAGGGATGTTGAATCTGCACAAGTCCAAGCTTGAGCTTTTTAATGCCAAGCAACTCTCCATGATTTTAGCCCCTACTTAGTAGCCTATTGAGTGGCTGACCAGGACCTGTACTCCTTGCATTGTCTTAGGTTCTTGGTTTAGCCATCATAGTGTCTGGCATGAGTGTTAGCCATGGATGTTGTTTTGTGTGTTTGTGGTTGGATCATTATCTCCATTAGCACGGCGGGTGTGTACCTATAGATGCCACGTGGTTGGGAGGCATAGCTACCTACACCACTACTAGGGACCAGTGTACAAAGATGGTCTTGTCCTAGTGTGACCATTGCTGGATGTTTTCACTTGATGCATTAGGTTCTGGAGTATGCTTTCTTGTGATTTATGCTTTCATTGGGATGCTTGGATATCATGTTTAGATGATGTTAGTTTATTTGACGCATTTCCATATTATGATGTTTAGCATATGACTAGATGAAGTGAATTGTTGTATTGGATTATATATTTCTTATTGGTTTAGCGTGTTAGATTTCCTTATATTGATGATTAGCATGTGATAGGTGATGTTATCTACTGGTAGGATTATCTTATGCATTACTACTAGCATGTTAGATTTCCTTATGCTTATGTTGGTAGCATGTTTAGTAGTGACATACTTATTACTATAGTACCGACGATCTGATCGGTGGTTGGGGATGTTACGCGCGGGGGATGGATAGGATCCATGATGGTCTTATGATGCTATTGATGGTTGGGAGGAACCACGTACGTAGTTTGGTTGTTATGTATTTTTGAACATTGCAATGTTTCTTTTGTTCACTATGATATTTATTTCAATATGTTCATTACTGTTATAGTTTAGATGGATAGTTGTTCCTCTTTACTTGTTGTTAATGCACTTGAGTGTTCATTCCTCGATTTATGTGGATTTAGTACTCCCTAGTGTGGAGATTTTCATGTTTGTTAGCTCTTTGTTTGCATTTTGTTGTCACTCTAATTTGTTTTCTTGCGTGGAAATGCATGTCCTCATGCGAGACCATGCAAGTCCTCACGTGGTGCGTAGCGTGTCCTCATGCAAGACCATGCAAGTCCTCGCATGAGAATGAAAGTCCTCACATGAAGCCATGCACTTTCTCGCGCAAAGTGATGCAAGATCTCACATGAAACTTGAGACTAGTGTACTTTCTCACACAAGAAAGAGGGGCTATCTAGGCTTGTCGGATGAAAGTTTGGAAGTTGGTTTTGGACACCCTTTTAAGTTTTATACCTTCCTAGTTGAAAACAGATTTCCTAAAGGGTTTAAAATATATCATTTAAGTATAAGTTGACGTATATTTAAGATATATTTTAATATATTTAAGATATATTTTTAGATATATTTAAGATATATTTTAAATATATCTTAAAATATATCTTAAATATATTAAAATATATCTTAAATATACGTCAACTTATACTTAAGATATATTTTAATATATGCGACAAATCTTTTGAGATAGGTTTTAGACCTCTCGGAGATAAGATAAAGATTCTAGGAAATTTCAGGGCTTCAGAAATCTAGACTTAGCCAAATTTTAGGGCTTCAGGATTTAAGGCTTAGCCAAATTTTAGGATTTTGCATTTTACCCCAGCTTGGTGTTTTGTTGATGACTGGTTGTGTCTTTGAGACCTCATCATGTGCATTGTTGTTGTTGGCTTTGTTTGTGTGTGTCAGTTTGGTAGTGGCATTTGGAGATTCGCTAGTTGTCAAGATTGTGGTGAAGTCTTCCATTGCCATCGTTGTGATCCCTATATGATGTTGTCATGTTCATTCATACTTGTAAAAGAAAAATTATTCTGGCTTGTATTTCATGCTTTTTTCCAAGGATCTCCGGGAGGGGCATTACATCTCGTATCAAAGCCCATGTTCAAACATTGGGATCTCTATGTTTATGTTGCCCATATGGTTGATGTTGTCTTGGTTGAGTGTGAGTGTCTTCATGAGAACTCGTGATCTTTGTTGCTTCAGTATCTACTTGGGATGGATTAGCTTGTCTAGTAGATGTGACTAGATCCGTGTGAGGAGAAGGAAGTGAGTCTTCCTGGTTTTTTAGATGGTATCAATGTGCCTTGTTGGTTGGTTGCATGTATGTGACCTCTTTGGATAGAACTGCTGATTGGTGTCCTTGTGTTGGATTTCAATGCCTTCTTTTGTTTCTCCTTATGGAGAAAGGTGTATTGATTCCCTATTTTTCTCCTAATTGTAAGTAAATAAATGAATCTTATTTGTGATACTATGTTATATCATTATAGTAGTGAACTAGTTCCTTTCATTGAAAAATGAGTGTTTATTGTGAATTATTGCAAGTAGGTTTGCATTATATCCTTGGGTTAATGACTTAAGTCCCCAATCTGATTACTTCCTAAGCTTAAGGAAATTTGTATTAAATTGATGAATATTTAAATGTTGCATTGCATGGAAATTATTATTGTTTGCATATGCATTAGGTTACTAATGGAATACTGCTTGATGTGTGTGAGTGTGTTCTCTAACATTGCTAGGATGATGTATTCCTTAGCATTGTGCAGTGACTTATCGCTCTTGTGTGACTGTACTCATTCATCACTTGTAATGTGAATTGTTTCATTCCTTATTTTATTTGGCTGGAGGTACTTTCCTCATGTTGTTGGGCTAGCATTGGTTTTCAATATTTTCCTCTCTTGGAGTAGTCATCAAATTTTATTTATTGCTCTCTTTGTGATAGTTGTCACATTTGACTTATTGTTGAAATGAGCTCTTTTTGTTACTTACTATTGGAATTGGAAATTCTCCCATTTGGGCTTTTTGATTATGTTTCATGATGACTATTCTAGATTTGTTTCTAACTACTGCCCAGTTTGTGTTGTGACTCTATCATGTTCATCTTGAACCTCTGGTAGTACATACAAGGGATAATATCATAGAGAACATGCTAGTGTGCTTGTATTAAATGTAAAGTTAAAGTAATTGAATGGTTTAAATGGTGATTAAACTTAATGTTATTATGAAAGAAATTGAAAGATATGTAGTTTTATCGCGACTCTTGAACCCTTGCTTTGAAAACCTTTCAATTTCATTGTGAATTAGTGCTTATGTTATGTTTCATTAATGAAATTATGGAAGAGAATTAATGATGGTTTTTAGTGTGTGTGTATTACCTTTCTTTCCTTGTCTTGTGTTGTTTTGGGCATATGTGTTCTTGAGTGATTTTGGATGTTTTGTTTGTCGCTTGTCTTGGTAACCAAGACTGTTGTATTTTCCTTTGTGGTGTTGTCCTAAATGGTGACTCAAGCTCTTTGATCTTAGGACTCTCAAAGCTCCATCATGTTGTAGTTATTTTTGATATCTTTCTAATGCTTTTCGAATGGAATCAATCCAAGTCCGAACATGAAAGTTATGGCTTCTAGAGTTGCTGATTAATGTTTCGAGTACCTTTTTCAGGTAGAGGCCAATTCAATCATGACATATCATATTTATGGCCATTAGAGAAGTTTGACTCTTTATGTTATTCATAATGGAAGAGTTATCTTGTCTTCATAATCTACTAGGTACTTGTTGGAATTTGTGCTTGGGTTTGTGTAGTTCCTATTGCACTGACCCACTCTTGTGAGGTGAAGTGTGGTTTGTGAGATTTCCTTTTTTGAGGATGGTGTTGCCTTATCATTTGGGAGTGACTCAATTCTTTGATGAGTCTAGATTCTTTTTTTTTTTGGATGTTGACTATGGCACATCTCTGTATCCTTTTCTCTCTTGTGAGAGTAGGCTAGCGGGGTTATGCCACGAGCTTAGTTAGTGTTTTCTAATGAGTATGTTGATGGTCGGTGGAATTGTGAGTTCCCTAACATGTCTTGGGCTGATGTAGTGTAGAGATTGAGAGATATTCCCTCTTAGTCCTAATACTCTGTAGTTCTTTCTCCCTAAGCTGGGTTCTTCAAGAGGATTGTCTCAGTCATGTTTTCTCATGGACTGTTGACTTGAGGCTGGAGATTGAGTTTAGTGGTGGGTTGGGTGTGGTATTCCTAGCATGGTGCTGGAGGGACATGGTATTATTGGATACATGTTACCATCTTATGAGTTGGTATGTAGACATTACATGATTGTGCCCACTGACGAACGTCTTTGAACCTTGTGTGAAGGTGATATCTTGTCTAGTTGGGTTGTGTAACCCTAGTTTCCAGTGGTAGTTGAGCTTTTGTACCTTGGAGAGGCATTGTGCTCCTACACTTGGTAGTTACTGGTGGTGGGTATCCTTTGGTGTGAGATTTTGTTGGTAAACTATCATCCTCTTTGTTCTAAGGGTGAGTTTACGTGGATTCTAGAATGCTCATGTGTGACATGATGGTATTCTTGAGAATTTGGGATAGTTATTCCCCATGATACAACTCTTGTTGGAAGTGTGTTGTGTTTTGACCTTGATTTGTTGTCATGTGGTTGGTGCATGTCGTAGTTGGGCACTTGTTGACAAGGTAGAGAGGGTTTTTCCTTACCTTGTATTGTTGACTTTATGGCAAGATGGGTTTTTCCTAGTGCATAGAAGGTTCCTTGTTGGAGGACCTCGTGTCTGTGTGACACCTATTCTCTGGTGATTGACCTATTTGGGGGGTTAATGAGATGGTTTGAGAATGTGGGAGTGATTTGGATGGACTTGTGAAGGAGTCAATGAGTCATCCCCATTGCTCGATTTTGTTTTTGCTTTTGGTTTGTTGGGTTTCTATTCTTGGATTGCAGGCTTCTAGGAGTAAGCCTAGTCTTTGGGGGGGATGATGTAGTGCCTCTCCCATTTGACTTATGTAAGTCATTCTGATGGATGCAACCTTGTTGATATTTTGTTGTGATGGATTATGATTGTGACCATGAGCGGTCTACACTATTGAGATGTTTGGATTTATGTTTCTGTATTAGTTGCTTTGATTATGCTTTTGTCTGATCTATGAGATTGTGATTTATGGTTCACTAAGGTTTGTGTGAGTGCTTACCAAGATCGATGTGGTATCATGAGGTTGTTCCATGATTACCCTGAGATGTGTGTAAAGATTGCACTATGTACTATTACCATGCTACACTGGACTAAGTTCATGTAGCAGTGGATAGCCATGTTTATGACTGTGTTTACTTATGTGTTTTAAGTGCCTTTCTGTTGTTCTTTAATCAATCATTTTAAAATGCTTAAGTAATTAGAAATGGATTGTTCATGTTGGATTATTTGGTTATGTGCTACAGCCATTTACCTTGTTATATTTTGATCTGAGAGATATTTGTTACTTATGTGATGTTTTATATTTGAGAGGACCTGAGGGTCAGATGTTATACTTGAGTGAACCCACAATAGTGGGTTACACTTTTTTGGAGGAAGAAATCCCTCCAAAAAAGTGCGCATGGGAAAATTCGTCCGAAGAGTTTCGATAGAAACAAAAATTAAAATTTTTTATCAAAATATTTTAGTTTTGTATCGAAAGTTAGTTTTGATCGAAAGCAAGGAAAAAGTTTCGATTGAAACTTTAGTTTAGTTTCGATCAAAACTAACAAACCCACGGGTGGGTAAGGAACCACATGCAGGTTTCTTGTTTCGATCGAAATCCTAAGCCGCACGAGATAAAAGGGTGCGCAGGCTATTGTCTACTCATTATTTTGATCGAAACAAAGAGAGTGATTGGCATCCGCCCCATCAACCATCCAAAAAAGGTATGAAATAGTTGTTTTTTCCCTTCTTATGTTGTTTCAGTTAAAATTTATGTGTATATAAATGCATATATATGTATATATTCTAATGCTATCACTCACCATAATTTCAACCATAACACTAAATCATTTCCCTATTCGTAACATTAATTTTAACCATATCCTAAAACCTAAACCTAACCTAGGTAACTATAACTATATCTCTAACCTAAAGATGACCCTATATACAACTATATCTTCAACCAAAAATCTAATGTTAACATTAAGTATGAAACAAATCCTAACCTCAACTCTAGACCCTTACTATAATATTTATCCTAACCCTTAGGCTAACCTTAACCATAAATAAACCCATATACATTGTGAATTTTAGATGTGTTAGATTGAGAGTTTTGAGCTTATTACCATGATTTTTGATATTTTCTCAACCTATCAAATATTTATAGATAGATATAGACATTTTCATGATAAACATTGCATGTACTAGGAATCTTGGCTTCATTAATAAATATGATTACATTAAGATGTCCTCTTGATTCAGTCATCACCACTATATTTTTAATATATTTGATATGAAATAAAATTCTATGAAATAATAGATAATATATTAATATTACTTTCTTTTATTTCTTTAATATGTATCTTGTGCATTTTTTATGTCTTATTAGATGAGCCAATGTCGTGCTTGCCTCTTTGGATACTTATTGATTAAGATGGAGTTCAAATTTATGAAATGATATCATTACATTAATGTTTGAGAGTATATATACCACTTTACACCAATTTCATTCTCTTGTCATGTATTATCTTGTTAGTCTTCCTCACACTAGATTGGATGATCTTTTACATCATGAAAGATTTTGGGTTCAAGCATAAAGTTTCTTTGTGGTAGGGTGGAAATGTAGTCTGGCAATATTCTCATTCTTATTGTGTTGAGTGAAACAAGTGTCTAGAGGTCCTATCTAGATGGTATTCTTTGATAAATTTTGATTTCAATGTATTCAACCCACTGATCTATTATAAATATGTATATATCCATACTTATGTTAGCCTAGTTGAAGGCTCTTGTAGTATTCTTTATGTAGAATGTGATTCAATTTATCTCTTGTTTGGTCTATTTTTCACTTGTAAAAATTGATATATTCGATAAGATAGTCAAAATCTTCTAAATTTTTTTTAACTATTGTATTCAACAGGTTGGTTGATTTTTTTATTGATTATTGATGTATCATATCTTATTTGAATATGTAGTCTATTATTGATTTTACTTAAAATTGTGTTTACTTATTGTTGACTTGCAACTTGTGTTTGTGTTGGAATTTTAAATCTTATGTCATGTTAGATCTTATAGTGGGACAAGTAAATGATTGGGTCTTGCCTCCTAGTATCATCCTTGCTCAAGTCTTTTATGTCACTCTACTCATATGTGAGATAGGTGGATGACTACCTGCCAATTTTCTCTTCTTATAGTTCTTGCTTAGACCTTTGATCTCACTATGAGTCCAATGATGCATGGAGTAAGTAGATGATCTAGGATCCCCTCTTCTTTCTATTATTGTTCTTTTCAAGGCCCGCTATATCACTCTAGATCCCATGATGTATAGAGAAAGTAGATGTCCAAACTCTCCTCCTTCAATTACTATTTTTGCTTAGGCCTCTAATGTCATTGTGGATCTCTTAATGAAAAAAGCAAGTAGATGATACAACCACCTCCTCCAATTATAGTTATTTCTTAGGCCCATAATGTCACTCTAGACTCCATGGTGTATGAAGTAAGTGAGTGATATGATAATCTCCTCTCATTATTATTCTCACTTGATCTTGATGTTATTTTTTTATCGTGTTGGTAAATGTGAGGCAAGTTGGGCAACATGACTCCCTCCTCCTTCAACTAGTATTCTTGTTGTAGTCTTAACCTTTTGTCTCTTCATATTGTTCTAAATCCTTAGATCTATTTAGATTTTAAAGATATTTTTTCATCCATATTATCTAAATATATAATATTATCTTTTAATAAAGTTTATTTAAGTACACTCTAACTATTTCACCTAATCTAAACTGTAAAACTAGCCATAACCATGACCTTTAAAAAAATCTCTAACACTAATTCTAACTTCAACTATAAGCTTTACTCCAATTTTAATCATAACTAAAATGCTAACCCTAATTTTTTAAAACCCCAATCTAATTATTTCTCTAACCTAAGATGATGCTAAAATTAACCATATATCACTAATCCAAACCCTTATCATGTGGTGTAAAACCTCAACCATAAAGCCTAATGATGACCCTAGCCATAACCCAAACATAAAACCTAGGTATGCCATTTTAACCCAAACCCTATTCATGACCAACCATGATGTAAACCCTAACCTTAACCTCAAATAATATTTTCAAACTATATCTAAACCTCAACCCAACCAAATTCTAATTCTCTCCCTAACTAAGAGATAATATAAACACTAATCGTAACCCTATCCCTAATCAAAGCCATAACTCTAACCCTACATGGTGCATTATATGAATCCTAACATTGGCCTTTATTATAGCCTTAACCATAAACCTTGACCTTAACTGCAATCTTAATCATAACCAAAGTTATGCTAACAATAATCCTAAGAAAAGTGTTTCTCTAACCTAAGAATAATTCTAAACCTAACTATATCACTAATACAATTTAACCTAACCAAAACCTTAATCATGATGTTAAACCTGACCTTGACCCTAAAGCTTAATATTAGTAGTAACACTTACACTAGCCATCCCCAAACCCCAAACCTAACTATATTTTTATTCCAACTTTTAACTCTAATTTGCTAACCATGATTTAAACAACCACACCATAACCTCAATGCAAAACCCTAAACCTAAACTTTATCCTAGTACACACACACACACAAACACACACACACACACACACACACACACACACACACACACACATATAAATTACATGAACTATATATATATATATATATATATATATATATATATATATATATATATATATATATATATATATATATATAGTTCATGTAATTTAAATGTCTGGTAATATATCATGTATTAAATGTTCAACTATCAGGTAATTAGTTGTACATAATTCCTAACTTGAGTAAATCTATAGAACTCATCACTTTTATTTATACACATATCCTAGAATTTTATCCCCTTAAGCCCAATGTTCTAATTCAAGTCCAACTTAAAACATGTACATGTTCAAAATTGAGTTAAACAAATCACAATTTGAACTTGAAAGCTCACATGTCAAGTAATTAGTTAAATCAAAAGCTCACATGTCCTAAAATTGAAAGCACATGTCCTAATTATTTAAATTGAAAGCGTACATGTGTTCTAAAATTGACAAGTTAAATGAAATAGAAAGTTCAATATAATAGAGAGTTAAATGAATTCAAGAGATCGAGTTAAAAATGAAAGAGTAAAAGTTCAATTTAGAAAATTAGTTATTCCACCAAATTTCAAATTGATCAAATGATTGTTCAACCAAATTTCAAATAGTTTGAACCAAATTTCAAATTGATCAAATGCAAAAAGAGGGGTAAAAATTTATTAAGACAGAAAGGAATACAACAAGGAGAGCTCAACAAGGAGCTTGATCCTGAGCAACAAGATCATCAAATTCTTGCACCATCTCAAAGGACAGTTGCCCCCTATCCCTAATATTCCAACCCGGATCATGACTAGAAGCCCATTTGGCTAAACAATTAGCAGGTCTATTCCATTCTCATGGAATATACTTGAACCTAATGAACTGAAAAGAGGAAGAGAAGAAAAGAATCTGCTTAACAACAGTGGCTAGCTGCCAACTAACATCCTCAAGCTCTTGCGAAGAAAGCATGTTCACCACCACCTGGGAATCAGACTCACAAATAATCTTACTCCATCCCCACAAGCAACACTGTTCCACAACATATAAAATAGCCTGAGCTTCCATGAGATTGTTAGTATAATCACCCTTAGGAATTGAGAAGAAAAATTTAACATTCCCAGAACTACAACGAGCCACTCCGCCAATACCAGCCGGACCAGGATTCCCACGAGAAGAACCATCAGTGTTAATTTTCAGAACTCCACAGGGAGGAGGAGTCCAATGCCCATCCCGGTTAACCCGACCCTTCATCTGATAGTGAAGCTGCCTGGACATAGAAGGAAACCTATGAGCCACAACCCCATCCTGCAGATGAAAATTGAGGCGATTACAGATAGCAAGATCAACCGGATCCATACCCCCATCAAGCTCACACTTCACAAGAATAGTTTCCTGGAGAGAATGTGATATTTTCCACCAAAGATGAAAAACACCAAGCCAAACATCTTGGAATATGCGACGATTCCTCTCCAACCAGATATGCCAAAGCATGAAAGATGGGCCAGCAATCCAAGTAGCATGGAGAGAAGAAGACTTGGAGGGAGCACTACCCAAGCGAGCCCAGAACTCAGGCAAAGAGGAAGCATGCTGACAAGAGCAACCCCAAGCGCTCCACCAAAGGTGCCATATCTGAGTAGAATAGGAGCAATGGAAGAACAGATGGGAGACAAACTCCTCTCCATTACCACACAAAACACAATAAGAGGGGCCTTGAAATCTACGTTTACAAAGATTATCCCAGGTAAGACAATGGTTGTGAGCCACTAGCCACATGAAAAAATTGCACTTGGACCAAGAAACTTTATTCCAGACTTGCTTCCACCAAGGGACCTCAGCATCCCCAAATAATTGTCTAGTTATCTCCTGATACCCAGCAGAGACATGATATTTACCAGACAAGGTATCGCCCCAAGCCAATACATCTGGACCAAGCAAAGAGGAACACTCTCTAGAGGCCAGAATTTGAGAAAGCTCCTGACGATCCATGTCTCTACCTCCAGGAGGCCAATCAAAGGAATGCTTCCATCTATAACCAACAACAGGTCCCAATTGATAAGGAGTCTTGTAATGAGCCACTTTATCCCATCCAGCGGCAAGAAAAGAGTCACAAAGAGGCTGAAGATGAGGGTATATGGATAAAATGGAAGGGAATCCATCCCAAGCATCAGACTAAAACAAAGCCTGAGAACCTCCTTTACATATCCAGAACAGACCCCTCTTCACAAACATCGCACCTGTCTTCAAAGTATGCCAAACCATTGAGCCACGACCTTCAAGAGGAAGTGAAGAAACAGATCAAGGATCAGCACCATGAAAATATTTATGAGTGATAATACGAGCCCAAAGTTGATGCTGTCCAGAGCACCATCGCCAATAAAGTTTAGCAGCCAAAGCTTGTCTACTCAATAGAGCAGAACGAAGACCAAGACCACCCTCCTTTTTAGGCCTACAAACAGTTGCCCAATTAACCAAGCTCCATTTAGTACTACGCAAATTACCACTCCAAAGGAATTGTCGAGAAAGAGCATCAAACTCCTTGAGAAAGTAAATAGGTGCAGCATGAACCATGCTTCTATAAGTAGGAAGAGCTTGGATAACAGCTTGAAGAAGAGTAACTCAGGCAGCAGTAGAAAGCCATCTATGAGTCCAATGATTTACCTTATCCTGAAGCTTGGTAATCAAATTTTTCCAGAAGAGACATGGCTGCCTAGAAACAACAATAGGAATGCCAAGATAAGTCAAAGGAAGTGAACCTATCCGAAACCGTAGGATACCAACAATCCTATGCTGAATAGAATCAGGAGTGTTAAAAAAGTAAATTAAAGATTTGTGCTCATTAACTTTCTGGCCTGAAGCTGCCAAATAAATGTCCAAAGCATGTCGAAAGGCTTCAGCTTCCTTGATCCTAGCAAGACCGACAAGAGCAGAATCATCAACAAATTGAAGATGGGAAAGAGAAGGTAAGCCATTACCCCACCGCCAGCCTTGAATAGAATTCTGGGACACCTGATGCTTAATGAATCTGCCCAAGCCTTCAGCCATGATGATGAATAGATATGGGGAGAGAGGGTCACCATGGCAGAGGCCTCTAGAAGCACCAAATAGTTGTGAAGGTTGACCATTAATAAGAATAGAAAAAGAGGCAGAATTAACGCAACTCATAATCCAACTCACCCAGTCAGAGCTAAATCCAAAAGAAAGAAGAATACTCCTTAGGAAGCTCCATTTAACTCTATCGTAGGCCTTAGCCATATCCAGCTTAACAAACATGGCTCTCTCCCTTGAAGTAGCCATAGAGTGAATAGCCTCAGTAGCAATAACCACCCCATCCAAAATTTGTCTTCTAGCAACAAAACCACCTTGTTCTTCTAAGATAATAATGGGAAGCCACCTTTTTAGTCTCTCAGCAATCAGCTTAGTAATAACTTTGTAAACCACATTACATAAGGCAACTGGTCTAAAAAACTCCAATTGATTAGCACCCTCTCTCTTAGGAATAAGAGTCAAGAATGTAGAGTTCAAAGCTCGAAGCATCTGCTTGCTAGCATAGGATTCTTTAACCACCTCCAACAAATCATGATTAATGATGTCCCAAAATTCCTGAAAGAATTCAACTGGAAAACCATTAGGACCAGGAGCCTTCCCCTTAGGCATGCCAAAGACCACTGCCTCTAGCTCTTCCAAAGAGATAGGACGCATGAGATAATCATTCATTTCATGAGTGATAAGGGAAGGAATACAGGACAAAATAATATTTTCTTTATTATCAGCAGGAGGAGAGTCCTTAAATAAGAGGGTAGAGAAGTACGAAATAGCCTCCTGGAACAAAGCTGGCAAGGAATTCAGTTGGATACCTTGAGAATTAACCAAAGAAGAGATAGTGCTCTGATTTCGGCGAGATTGCACTGTTTTATGGAAAAAGGCAGTGTTTCGATCACCTTCCTGGAGCCAATCAACTCGAGCCTTTTGCTTCCAAAAAATTTCCTCTCGAAGTTCCCATTCTTCTAGAGCTCTAGAAGCAAGGGATTCAGCCTGGCCAAGATCCTCCGAGAAACCTCGATCTTTAATCTCCCTTGTGATGACATCAAGATTTTCTTGAGCAAGCCTCTTCATAAAGTGAAGATTCCCAAAGCATTCCCTATTCCATATCTTGAGATGCCTTTTAACAATTGAAGTCTTTTAGAAAATGAGAACATTGTAGTACCATATGCAGGGGCACCATCTTTCCACCAACAAAAAACAAAATCATGAAGAGAGGAGTCACGAAGCCACATCAACTGGAACTTAAAAGGAGGATGCTTCGGAACATAAGCCCCTATAGCGGAAAATTTGATTGGCCAATGATCTGAACCCCTCCAATCAAGGATTTTTGAAGAGATAGTAAGGGTGCCACTAAGCCAGAAGCAAGAAACAAGAAATCTATCCAGGCATTCTGAGATAGCAGCACCACCAGTCCTGCGATTATTCCAGGTATAGAGGCCATTAGAAGGCTTAACATCAGAGAGATGCAAAAGAGATATGTGTTGCCGAAGAAGAGCAGAAGAAGGCCCCAATCTAGCCAAACCACCATGCTTCTCTTCCAGACTTAAAACTGAATTGAAGTCCCCTGCTAACACCCAAGGATGATAAGGATGACAATTTCTAACATATTGAATATGTTCCCAAAGTTCCTCCTTTCCCACAAGATCAACAGGTGCATACACATTAGTAACCATGATTACCTCTCCTGAGTCTAGAGCAGAAGCTACCATAGAGAGAGCTGAGTGAGAAGACATCCAGCCAAGAGGAGAAATTTTTTGAGGATCCCAAAATATAGCTAAACCAACAGCACTACCTGTTGCCCCAACACACTGGCATTGGCCACGAGACCAAATACTAGAGGCATGTTGGACCATAGACTCCACAGAGAGCTTAGTCTCTTGGATACAAAAAACATTAGGACTATGATCAACCACCAAGTTATGAATAGCCTTTTGTCTAGGGATGCTATTCAACCCCCTTACATTCCATGAGAGAATAATCATCATTGGGTAGATTTGGGAAAATGAGAATCCAAAGGTTTCACTGAACCAGACTCAATCAATATATCTCTTGTGAGTTTAATCTTCTCTTGGTCTATTTTGCGCCCACTCCTTAGAGGGGGAGAAGAAGAAGCCCACTTAAAGGGTCGAGGCAGCAACCCTAAGGGGAGAGGAGATCCCATGCCCTTACCTGATGGTAGCACATCCTTCACCAAGTCAGCCAAAACAACATCATCATCTTCCAACACTGTAGGAGTCACCAAAGCCGCTGTCACAGGAGCTATAGGAACCTCACAATTCTGATATACTACAACTTGAGATGCCCCACAAGCATCATTAGGAACAGATCTCTCATTTGGGCAAGCTGGATCAGAAGAGATAGGAGGAGGAATACCCTCCTCTAGAACCATACTATCCAGCACCTCAAAATGGTTAAAACCTGAATCAGATAATCTTTCTTTCAAAGGCCTCTTTTGACCACGTCCCTTAGCTCAAGGACGAACAGGGGTAAATCCATCCTTATCCTGCATTGGAGCCTTACCCTTACCTGTAGCATCTTGTGGATTCATCCCCTTGGTAGTATTAACCATTTGAGATTGTCCTTTCCCTGTAGTATCTGCCAAACCACCAGCATTGCCAGTTGTAGACCGATCCACTCCTTTGAAACTCGAGTTACGGGGGCACTACCGCAGTAAATGACCATACTCATGACAAATCCAGCAACGGAAAGGGAGGGATTCATAATCTAACTGCTGCACCCAAGAAGAATCCCCCAGACAAATTTCCAAAGAATCTGGTAATGGGTTATTCAAATTAATTTCAACACAAATTCTAGCAAAAGAAATAACCTTTTTATCGAGGGTTTGATGTGCGAATCGCAACTGGCTTCCCCAACAAAGCAGCAATTTGTCAAAGGATGTCTTCACGCCAAAATTCCAAGGGAAGACGAGGCAAGTGAACCCAAACTGGCACTGTTGAAGGGAGATCCTCAGCAGAATTAAAACCTGAATGCCAAGGTTTGACAAATAACCCCACATTGTTGTAGAAATAAGGGCCTCCTTCAAAAACACGATCACAATCAGACATGCAAGAGAATACAACAAAAAAAAACTATTCCCTGCCAACATAATCTCCATATCGCCTTCCACTTGCCAAGAGCGGCGGATCCATGCCTCAAGAGCAGATAGGGAAATTCGGATTCCAAGAAATTTGCATATAAAAGCATGCTTGGTCCAATAATCAATGTCCTCCATTACAGCTGTTGGAGGAATAACCAGAACAGGGTGATCATGGCTACGCGGAAGACAACCGTTAACTTTTTTCAGCTTGGAGCTCTCCCCTGAATAAAATGATTCAGATCGCATTGCATGCATAGTTGGAGAAGAACCATCTATTCTCACCAACGGAGAAGAAATCCCAGGCCCTGCCATGCAAACAATAAAACCCCAATCCAAAATTGACTGCAAAAACACCGATGCAAATTATGTCCAATAGCTAACAATCCAAACAGAATAGAAAAATAGTAAAGATCAAACACCAAGAATAGGCTAGGGGAAAAACCCTAGCCCAGCTGGCAGCCAATGCTTCTCAGAGACTCCATCCATGTAGTGTTAGACTGTAGCAAAAAGCTTTTCAATTAGAACTGATCAAAACATATAGATTTCATTTATTTAATTAAATCAACTCATAAGGGTTTGTGGTAAACCTAGTGTGACTCGAACCGGAGTTGATGCGTAGCACTGGGATCATTAGCCTAACACTATGCCTCATGACTTGCATTCACACCAACTCGGCTACTCACTCACCCTTTAAAGGGTTTGTGGTAAACCTAGTGTGACTCAAACCGGAGTTGATGCATAGCACCGGGATCATTAGCCTAACACTACGCCTCACGACTCGCCTTCACACCAACTCGGCTACTCACTCACCCTTAATTGATCAAATGATTGTTCAACCAAATTTCAAATAGTTTGAACCAAATTTCAAATTGTTCTTGAGTTACATTTCAAATTTTAATCATAGTGAAATTTTAATTTGTACACATATCCTAGAATTTTATCCCCTTAAGCCCAATGTTCTAATTCAAGTCCAACTTAAAGCACGTACATGTTCAAAATTTAGTTAAACAAATCACAATTTGAACTTGAAAGCTCACATGTCAAGTAATTAGTTAAATCGAAAGCTCACATGTCCTAAAATTGAAAGCACATGTCCTAATTAGTTAAATTTAAAGAGTACATGTGTTCTAAAATTGACAGTTAAATGAAATAGGAAGTTCAATATAATAGAAAGTTAAATGAATTCAAGACATCGAGTTAAAAATGAAAGAGTAAAAGTTCAATTTAGAAAATTAGTTATTCCACCAAATTTCAAATTGATCAAATGATTGTTCAACCAAATTTCAAATCGTTCTTGAGTTACATTTCAAATTTTAATCATAGCGAAATTTTAATTTGTACACATATCCTAGAATTTTATCCCCTTAAGCCCAATGTTCTAATTCAAGTCCAACTTAAAACATGTACATGTTCAAATTTAGTTAAACAAATTGCAATTTGAACTTGAAAGCTCACATGTCCTAAAATTGAAAGCACGTGTCCTAATTAGTTAAATTGAAAGCCTACATGTGTCCTAAAATTGACAAGTTAAGTGAAATAGAAAGTTCAATATAATTAATTTTACAGACTCCTAATTTCATCCCCTTAAGGAAAGTGGTGTTCGAATTTCTTTCCCTCAAGGTGCACATGTCAGGTAATTAGTGTACACAGATACATATAAGTTCATAACTTATATAATTAGTTACTTTATGATAATTTGAATTCAAGACATTGAGTTAAAAATGAAAGAGTAAAAGTTCAATTTAGAAAATTAGTTATTCCACCAAATTTCAAATTGATCAAATGATTGTTCAACCAAATTTCAAATAGTTTGAACCAAATTTCAAATTAGTCTTGAATTAAATTTCAAATTAGGAGTTGTTTCTATCTCATATCAAGTGGATCAGCTCATTCTTGGATAACATTTAATATTTTCTCACGATCATCAATATGGAGCCTCCACTTACATATTCCAGGTCCTTTGATTGGATGAAGAGTTAGAGCAGTGGCAATAACATGGTTACTATATTGATATACCTTATTGTTAGGTTGATAATCGGTGAAATGAATTCCATTTTTAAGTACTTTTCTTTGCTTCAAATATGTTCCCTGTACAACAATAGAACCTACACATGTACACATTTAGAATATACATCAATCTTGAATTTAAGTCAAAGAATTTGAATTCATAAAAAACATAGATACTTGACATACATGTACATAATTCAACTATAAACTAACCTGTGGGAAAAATAATTTCATCACTTATTTCAGTCTTTGCTAGCTTCTCTCTTTCCATGGTGCAACGTAATAAATAATAGCTAACACCTTCTACATTTTTTGATTTTGCCATGATTGCAAAAACATTTCTTACACAAACTTATATATGTCAAAATTCTGGATAC
Organism: Cupressus sempervirens; assembly: GCA_028749045.1. Classification (NCBI taxonomy): domain Eukaryota; kingdom Viridiplantae; phylum Streptophyta; class Pinopsida; order Cupressales; family Cupressaceae; genus Cupressus; species Cupressus sempervirens. The sequence continues at coordinate 109,504,352 of CM053783.1, forward strand.
ATGTCATGTACACAAGTACATATATATAATAAAAATTAACCAAAATTATGAAAAATGTATACATGGACATGATCCAAGTATATATATAGTTCATACATACCAACTTTGATCAATCTTGAAATATGGTTATAATCACTAGACATCAATGGAATATCATCATAGTTTTCATCCTCAAACTCATTCGTATTAATAACATTTAGTGGCACCAAAGTCCATTCACCCACATATCCACGTTCTTGATTAATGCAACCATCATAGTCTTCATCAATACAATCAAGACAAAAACATGAGTATTCTCTTGTGTACAATGACCACACATTACTATTTGTATCATAACTGAATGCAAAGATCATGTCTTCTCTACCCTCTTGCATGCATGCATTGATCTCCTATCAACACTTGAATGTACACAAGGTCCATAATTTAGTTAGAGATCATCTAAGGTAACATATTAAATATAAATTTAAGATTCAATTTAAAAATATGAACAAATTAATTTATATATACCTGATACATCCCAAAACACTCTAAATGGTATGACTCGATCCGCTTGTGATGATGTGTTATCTATATTTGTTGGCACCAAAAAATGTGTTTTGCACCACTCAACCACATCATGAGCATTATTAATGTGATATCCTTTATAGTCCATTTGATACTTTCTTAAAGCATGTTTGATACAAGCTCCTACACCATCATGCTCACCCTTTCCATGTCCACTCTCAAAAAAACTCAAAATGTGTGGTATATTAAGGTATCGATGATATCTACATAATGTATAAAATGGTCTAGTTGATATAAATTGTGTTGCACATCCATCTGACCATACAAAAAAAATTTCTATTTTAATGTTTTGGTTTTTCAAATATTCAAAAAATGTCTTAAAACAATGGTCCACAAAATGTGTGTTATGTTCTTTGTCATCACTAATGTAAAAGTGATACTCTTTTTTAATGACTCGTGCTTGATCTGTACTTTCCACACCATCCATATCAATTTGTGCATGTTGATAAGACACTTGAACCATAATAGTAACCTGTTCTATATAGTAGTATTCTGCTTGAAGTTGTTTTTGAGATACGAAAGAGTAATTCTCTGCAAAGTTAACAATAGATAGAATTGTTTCGAGTGGGAAAGTTTCTCTTAGTGTTTGAAATTGTTCTTCTTGCTACTTAGCAAAAAATGCATGGCATATATATGGTTGAATCAATTTATGAAAATTTGACATAAATTCTCCAACTGATATCTCATCTCATCCTCTACATATTCTAACCTTGTCGATTCTTTTCTAGCTTTTGTTTCTGACTTTATGTACTTATATCTCTTACATTTTACCATCCTTTTTGTATTAGTATCTTCTTCTCTCAAAGGAAATTTAGTCAAGTTACCACATGTTTCACAAGTTCCTCTTATGCAATCGATTTCACCTATTGCACAATCATTTGGTTTGTCACATAAGATTGATGTTATGAATTGACTCAGTCGTTTAGGAAAAGTATTTTGAGAAGTTCCACCACTTTCTTCTATCATCTTTTGAAACCCTTCATAGTACAGATCATATTCAACATGATATCGACAACAACATGTTTCAAAAGATTTATTTATTTTCACAAAATAGGGCTTCAATCTTACAAACATTGTTTGTCCAATCTTTATGTTAGGATTTAAATTACAAAATGAGAGATACAGTTCATGTTGAGTGACGTCCAACCAATGTTTTGCATGTTGAATATATTCCTTAGGCCCAATCCTCTACTTGATGATATCTCTTCTATTTGGTGAAGGACAAGTGTTATGAATCCAAAATTGAATAACTAAGTTCTTAACTATTTCCCCAATCCTATCAAATCAAGGAGCTCTACACATTAGTGCCCAATTGCCTTGTGATGTACTATCATTCAAATTGTTTCTCCTTTTTAGATAATGTAGTACTGTCTTCCAACTATACTCGAAATGAGATGATAATGAACAGATTTGTCTATTTTGGGATGTTTTCTTATTTAAAATAGATGTCAGTATCACTCTTCGTGCAATGGATTTATCTACAGATCTAGTTTTTTTCCCAATGGAATGTAACCATTCCTTAACACTTTCAACAATATATTTTTCTAGTTTAGAAGTCCTCCTCTTTTTTATACTTGTATCTATATCCAATAGTCTCAGTGGCTCTTTTAATTCATCTTTAAGAAGTGAAATTGATAATAGTTGAGTTTTCTCCACTATTGATAGATTCTCAAATTGTGCAATTATGTCTTTAGACTTTTTATTCAATTTCCTCTTCGTAGTATGTGTAGGTTGATTAGCATATTCTCTCAATTTTTCCACATCCATTTCAATTAAATGATCTATGTTTCTATGATTAATTTTTCTCTTCAATCTTTGAGCTAGATTAACATTCTCATTTGTTGTTTGATCTTGGGCTGCACAAGCAAAAATGAAACCAAGTCTTAATACAATCTCTTTAGGGGACATATATGTATACATATATACATGTTTAACTTGAGTGAAATATTATGTACTTGATTAAATTGTCTAACCTTCAGATGGTCCTTCTTCAATATCCATTGCTTCATGTTTAATTTCCTCATGTCCAACATTTTCGTCATCTACTAGAGTTGCACGTGCATGATATAACAAATAAAATCAAGTAAGTTTATAAGGGGAAATATCGCTCACTAAATTTAAAAATTAAAGATATATAGTTTGATAGAGACCTAGAAATCTAGAGAGATCTATATTATATACTTGCAAGAGATGCACATGTACCTATTTGAACTTGGGATGAACCTTCTCCAATGTTGGTAGGTTGTCCTGGTTGACTACGTTAAATAAATTCATTTATTTAAATTTAATCATAATCTAATAAACCTTAACAGACTATAAATTATTAAAATAATTGAATAAACAAGGTAATTCCTGTGCTAAATAAATTCATAATTTAAATTTATTCATAATGTAATATTTACCCTAAGGACTAAATATGCACATAATTGAATAAACCCTAATGGCCTAAATATGAACATAATTTCAAATAAACTCTTAATATTAAGTTAATATTAATGCTAATTTAAGATAAATATCATATTCCTAATTGGATTTAAACCCTAATCCTAACTAAATAAACTAATTAAATACATTGGAAAAAAGATATTGCATGTGTACCTGATCTAAGATAGTATCTTGCTAGCATTTTTTGATGATTTTCATCTTTTCGTTCCTTAGTTCTTCTTTGTGCATATCTACTTCCTCTTTTATCTTTATTGCCCATGTTGTAAATTCTTCCTCCAAAATTAGAAAATAGGTTGAAGTTTGTCAAATATTTCTTTCTTCCCAATTCAAAAGCCAATAACTTGATTTCGCATAAATGTAAATTGAAAAAAATGAAACTCATATTTATATAAAACAAAATTTCTTTAAAAAAACCTCCTTATTAGCGGACTAGGGAAAAACCCTAGGGGCCGACTAGAGAAACACCCCTAGGGGAGGACTAGGCAAGATCCCACACCATATTTCCATAGTAAACTTTTTGATTTTCAGTATCATAGATTTTAGACTACTATGTTGTTCAATTGATCATATTGCATGACGATGTCATTTTGAGATGACAGTGTGTTTTATGATGATATCAGGTTATCTGGTATTTGGACTTACCTCTGATTATGTTAGGTGATGGATTTAATGTTATGGTTATTTACTTCATTCTTACATTGTTATGCTTTATGCGAATGTGAGTGATGTAAATAGATTATTTTAATATAATTAAATAAATGGTTAAATTAGGTGATTTAATGCATATATTACTTCGGCTATGTTATTATATGCAATTGTACTTGATCGTGTTGTTTAGTGTGCAGGATTTATGTCCCTAGTAGTGGCACATGGAGTTAGTGATTCAACTATTCATATTTTACCAATGTCATCCCTGTATGGTCAATGTATCCTTATTTTATTTATTTAATTAAACCTTTCGGTGATTATTAAATCCGAATTCATTTGCATTATGTGATTAGACCAGTGAGCGTGTCTATGCATTTAGAGGTTCGCATTGTCGCAAATGTTATTAAGAAAATTTATGTGTTTTTGGGTTTTTGGGCTTTTTAATTGATTTAATTTAATTTTTGGCAGCTTTTCCATAAATGAATTCCTATTTATAGGAATAGCCTATTTTTCATTTGGGTCGATTCGGGGTTTAACTAGGTTGGCTAGTTATTTGCCCTAATCGATTATTCACTTGAAAAGTGAATAAATATCCAAAAAAGAATTTAATTCCTCACTTCTCACTTTTGAATTAGAAAGTTTGAGAGTAAAACCCAAAATCCTCTTCATGAGGATTTATTTTTTTGTTCGTTGTGGGAGCTATGGGCGTGGGATCATTGCGAGGTTGAGCTTGTTGGATCCAACTCGGGAAAACTTTGGATTGCTGCAATTTTTAGCTACTTCTGCGCGATATTTATTTTATGGTTCATATTCCTGTTTTTCCCTTTTGGTTGTGAGGTAGGGCTTTCCTGTTTTATTGTTTCTGCTCCATTTTTGCTTCTGTTTTTGGTAGCCATTTGTTTGGAGGCTGAGAACTAGTGTTTCCCTCCGTTTTTGTATGTTAGTTCTACCCGGTTGGGCAGGTACAAACATTTCCCTATTTTTTGGGATGAGGGTTTGGAGTTTTACGCCGTTATGCTGGTTGTTTTTGCATACGGTGTCCAAACTTGTTTGTTTTTGAATTTTTGGGGGTTTTTGTGCCCAAAGGCCAAATGGGTTTTAATTTTGAAGTTCTCCAAAATTTGGAGTTTTTACCTCGTTTTGTGTGTTGCCCTATTTTCTCGAGTTTTCTTTGCACAATGTGGGTCGTGGACCTGGATGATCCATTTGGATATCAGTCAGACCACTATTGCACTTTTATGTTGCATTGGGATGCGTGTTGCATCAGTACTATCGACGTTGTGTTCAGTTGAGTGATTTTATACCTAGTGTTATTGTTTCTTTTAGACCTTTGCTTTAATTTAATGAGCGCTAGGATTCATGTAGAATCCATACTCTCAGATTGAGGCCAGTTGAGTGAGTTCATGATGTTTGGTCTTGTTGCATCATTGGGATTCATGTAGAATCCATACTCTCAGATTGAGGTCGGTTGAGTGATTTTATGATGTATGATTTTATTGGCTTTGGGATTTGTGTAGAATCTGTCCTCTTGAGTTGTTTTCGGTTGGGTGTTTTGTTTTGCATTGTGTTCTCATCCTGTCCTTATGTTATGATCTTTGTGATGGTGGTGCGCCACACACGAGTATGTTCACTTACATTTGTCGGGTGACTTGCGAGGCTCGATCTTTCATGGTACTTCCGAAAGTTAGGATCATTGGGTTTGGGATGGGAGTATGCATGCCCATGAGCACTTGTCGTAGGATGAGCATGGGTAGGGTAGGGTAGCATATGGAGGGGGCTTCTATCCCATAGCCTAGTGATCATTGTGCCCAGAGGGTTGGTGGAGGAAGTTTTAAATAAGTGATAACTAAATGAAAATGTGTGATTGGTAAGAAATTTAAGATAATAAAAATGTGGGGTACTAGAGCCTTTCCGTTGAGGGATGTTGAATTTGCACAAGTCCAAGCTTGAGCTTTTTAATGCTAAGCAACTCTCCATGATTTTAGCCCCTACTTAGTAGCCTATTGAGTGTCTGACCAGGACCTATACTCCTTGCATTGTCTTAGGTTCTTGGTTTAGCCATCATAGTGTCTGGCATGAGTGTTAGCCATGGATGTTGTTTTGTGTGTTTGTGGTTGGATCATTATCTCCATTAGCACGGCGGGTGTGTACCTATAGATGCCACGTGGTTGGGAGGCATAGCTACCTACACCACTACTAGGGACCAGTGTACAAAGATGGTCTTGTCCTAGTGTGACCGTTGCTGGATGTTTTCACTTGATGCATTAGGTTCTGGAGTATGATTTCTTGTGATTTATGCTTTCATTGGGATGCTTGGATATCATGTTTAGATGATGTTAGTTTATTTGACGCATTTCCATATTATGATGTTTAGCATATGACTAGATGAAGTGAATTGTTGTATTGGATTATCTATTTCTTATTGGTTTAGCATGTTAGATTTCCTTATATTGATGATTAGCATGTGATAGGTGATGTTATCTACTGGTAGGATTATCTTATGCATTACTACTAGCATGTTAGATTTCCTTATGCTTATGTTGGTAGCATGTTTAGTAGTGACATCCCTATTACTATAGTACCGACGATCTGATCGGTGGCTGGGGATTTTACACGTAGGAGATAGCTAGGATTCATGATGGTCTTATGATGTTATTGATGGTTGGGGGAAACCACATACTTAGTTTGGTTATTTTATTTGGTTGCTCTGGTATTTTTGAACATTGCGATGTTACTTTTGTTCACTACGATGTTTATTTCAGTATGTTCATTACTACTATGGTTTAGATGGATAGTTTTTCCTCTTTCCTTGCTGTTAATGCACTCGAGTGTTCATTCCTCAATTTATGTGGATTCGGTACTCCCCGCTGTGGAGGTTTTCATGTTTGTTAGCTCTTTGTTTGCATTTTGTTGTCATGCTGATTTGTTTTCTCACGTGGAAAGGCATGTCCTCGCGCTAGACCATGCAAGTCCTCGCGCGAGAATGAAAGTCCTCACACAGTGCGCAGTGTGTCCTCATGTGAGACCATGCAAGTCCTCACACAAGAATGAAAGTCCTCGTGCGGTGCACATCAAGTCCTCACATGAAGCCATGCACTTTCTTGCACGAAGTGATGCAAGATCTCATGCGCAACTCAAGACCAGTGTACTTTCTCACGCGAGAAAGATGGGCTATCTAGGCTTGTCGGATGAAAGTTTGGAAGTTGGTTTTGGACACCCTTTTGGGTTTTACACCTTACTAGTTCAAAACAGATTTCCTAAGGGGTTTAAAATATATCGTTTAAGTTTAAGGATATTTATTTAATTGCTTATACTTAAGATATATTTTAATACATGCGAGGAATCTTTTGAGATAGGTTTCAGACTTCTCCGAGATAAGATAAAGATTCTAGGAAATTTTAGGGCTTCAGAAATCTAGACTTAGCCAATTTTCAAGGCTTTAGGATTTCAGGCTTAGCCAAATTTTAGGATTTTGCATTTTACCCTAGCTTGGTGTTTTGTTGATGAGTGGTTATATCTTTGAGCCCTCATCATGTGCGTTGACATTGTTGGCTTTGTTTGTGTGTATTAGTTTGGTAGTGGCATTTGGAGATTCGTTGGTTGTCAGGATTGTGGTGAAGTCTTTTGTTGTGATCATTGTGATCCCTGTATGATGTTGTCATGTGCATTCATACTTGTAAATTTTTTTTAAATTTTGGCTTGTATTTCATCCTTGTTTCCAAGGATCTCCGAGAGGGGCATTACAGGGACTCTGGTGGAGAGTTGGCAACATGCTAACAAACTGTTCCCCTCGACATTCCCTTAGGAGGCTAGTATGTTGTGTTTGTGGCTTAACTGCAATGACTATGAATCACTAATCATTCCCCTCGGCACCACCCTCGAAAGGTGGACTTTAATAGTCTTTATAAATAGGCTCTCCTAGTGTATTTTTGTACAATAATTTCATTTTGCATTGTTGGAATATATTTTCTCTCACATCATTGAGATTCTTCTAGCCCTACATTTCCTTCTTTGGTTTCTCTTCAGTAGGTTATTTGCATGTAGGTTGTCTTGGTGATCTATGAAGTTGGCTTTCACAACTTTTACATGGCATCAGAGCATCCCTGTTGCTTCTTGGTTTGAAGATTTTTGAAGCCATGATTCAAAGACACAAACCTAGCTTGTTTAAGGTTTTTCTCTTCAATCAGGAGGAAGTGTACTTTTTTGGGGCACTTTGGGAAAAAATAGATACTGCCATTGTGCTCAAAAGGCCTGATATAGTCAGAATTCATATAAGATTTTTGAATTTTGGACACTGTAGCTTCAGGCAAAAAATTTTTGGCCTCCCAGAGGGTCATACGGATGGAAAATTAAAAAAAATTAAAAAATTAAAAGGCTGTAGTACAGGCCACTCTACCCAATAGCCATCATCCTACCATCCCACTACTGCCAGAGCATAGCTTGCACCAGGCCTATGCTAAGCCAGCACCAGCTACACAGCTATGGCGCAACTCACTCCCAGTTGCCATTGGCAAGCCACCCTCTGACCATCGCCACCTAGCCAATCCATCGCCTCAGTCGCAAAAAAGAGCCCACTCGCCACCTTTGTTGGTGACACCACCCAGATCTTCCACTATCATTGTAACCAACCACCTGACCACAACCGCTTATGTTGACATCACAAACTGGGCTACTTACATCATCAAACTAGTGCTAGTGTCACTTTTCCATGCAGTGACATCATTTTTAGTCCTGCTTACATCATCTTCCTGGCCCCCTACTAATGTCATTTTCTAGTAGGGTGATGTCACTTTTTGGCCACTGATGTCAACTTTTTGGTAGCTAGATTTATTTTTTTTGGTGGCACCAGCTGACAGTCGTATGACCGTCAAATTTTTTGTAGAGACTGTAATTTTCGAGTGAGCTTGATTTTGGACCAACAGTTAGTTTTTTTGCCATAATTTGACCATAAGGTCTTTTTTCGATCTAAAAGAAGTACTAAAAAGCTAGGTCCAAGACCGAGACAATGATGCTAGTTTCATTTCATTCCAAGTTTGTTTGAGCTTCCATTTTTGGCATTGCAGTAGAGGCTTCAGTTTCCTCCCTCTGTGCATCTAGAATCTAGGTTCTTTTCTTAGTTTTTGTGCTTCCTATAGTTGTTTCTTTGGTATTTGAGGGATATATTTATATGTTGTGGGGGGATCATTTTATTTTCTATAATTTACTTCAAAATAGACCCTTATGCTTCTATCTTCTTCTCTCAATGTTGGACCTTTCTGTGACCCAGCTCATGCCACACAACTATCACACCTAGAAAGCACAAATGAATAGGCTTCTTATGTCACGAGGCTTATGGTCATGTCTAGATGAGAACCAACCTATTCTACAATGCCCTTTTGAGGTTCTTTAGTACAAAAACAAAATGGATGGAGCCATGGGATTGATTGCACTGAACATCTTAGATAGTTTCCTGTTTCACTTGGATGGTTTGACCACTCCTCAGGCTATTTGGACCAAGTTTCACAACTTGTTTGGCACAACAAATGAATTTTGGGCACTATAGCTTGATGTAGAGTTGACCTCTTTGACAATAGCCAACTTCCCCACCATTGAAGACTTCTTGGAAGTTCAAATCTCTATGTACAGTTTTGCAAGGATGTGGGAAAAACAAAATAGATGATGAGTGTATTTTTTTGATACTCTCAAAGTTGTGAGGATAGTATCATATCTTCTCTTCTACTTTCTACTCCACTATGGATGCCTTGCGTAATAGACATCAAATGCCTTCTTTTGAGACATTTTTTGATCAGTTGACATGGGAATAGGCAAAGATCCAACAGGTGGATGCCTCTGGCTCTTCCAACGAAGCATTGGTTGCTCAGTCTTCTAAGGGGAAATAAAAAAGGAAAGCCAAATCGAAGAAAGATACACTAAATACTGATTCTAAACCTCTAGCTAACCCTCCCAAGGGTAAAGATTCTTTGAAGTCTACTGAGTCTACCTCCAAGACCAAGAAGAAATCAAGTGAGACTTGCATCTTTTGTGACAAGTGTAGAACAAGATTTTAGTGTGCAAGGAACATTAACATTAAAGAAAGCATTCACAAACTCAAACTATATTCACATATAAGATTAGACAAAGGAAACAATTAAGGAATGCAAACCCAAAAAAGGAAACACTCCATGCTTCCTTGATTTTGTAGATGTGTCCTTTGATGTGGATGTATGCTCAAGATGTTCAAAGTTGCTTCAATGGTGGATGGGTAATGGAAAATTGGTAGCTCTGTGAGCTCTCAATTTGGCATTATAAGGGTAAGATTGATGGCTTTGGTTCTCAAAATAGCATGGTAACTTTAGCTCAAAGATTGTTATTGAAATGGCTTGGGATGGGATTCAATTTATAGGCCAAGGGGTAGAGGGATGGAGGGCTTAGATGCAAGGATGGGGAGATAGTTAAGGAGGTCTAAGATGCACTCAAAGGGGAGCACATGAATTGTGCTTGTTTAGCACCAATGGGAAGGTGACACTTGTCACAAGGAGGATGAGTGTGAGAGGGTAGGGTAAAGGGTTGGTTAAAGGCATGATGAGTGGGGTTGAGTATGTAAGAGAGATGTAAGAGGAATGAGTGTGGAAGAGGGAAGAGTGTGGAAGATGGATGTAAGAGTCATGAGTGGGCTTGTAAGAGTCTTTTATGGTTTGTAAGAGCACTCATGACTTGGTGGTTGGAATTTTTGAGGGGAGACTTTGGTTTGGATTAGGAAAGTCTTAAACTTGTTTAAGGAATGTGACAACATTAGGGGGTGGATTAGGCTTGGGTTTAGGATTAGATTAGAGATGTTAGAGATGTGCAAGAGGATGGCATTAATGAGGTTGGGTGAGTTAGTGGCTAAGCTTGGTTAGTATGGGTGGATGGGGTGGATTAGGCTAAATGGAGGATTAGGGATAAGTTAAGGGTTTTTAGATTTGAGGATTTTATTTATCAAATAGATTTATTTAATAAATGGGGATTTTTGGAATTAGATAGAAGAATAGGATTTAATTGATAAATAAAAGGTTATTTGATTTATCAATTAGGACTATAGATGATTAATTAAATTAATCAGCTAGGGGATGGAAAAGGATTAATTAAATAGGAATTTAATTAATGATGCCTTTAGAGATGGCTAAATTAGATTACCAAAGTGGTGTAATCAATTTTAGGTGTCTACATTTTGCCCCTCTTTGACATAGTGTTGAGACAACACTATTTCAAAAAAGTTCGAATGAAGACGACACGAAGAAGATGTTTTGGCAACAAGGTTGCCCCGGTCTCGGATAAGAAGAGGAGAGACTAGACTTAGATGATGCCCCCTCAAGAAGGCAGCAGGGAGAGAAAGTGAGGCTCGATGACTTCTTGAAAAGTACAAGAAATTGAGATGAGCTAAGACACAAGTTGGCAAAGAGAAGGGGCTGAATTAGCTCAAACTCTCACTACGGGAGAATGATAAAGCGAAATCAGGGGCATAAGAGTAAAGCAAGCTTAAGATTTTCTAGGATTGGGGGGGGATGGAGGAGCGGAGCGCTATAAAAGGAATCCGTGGTAGGGAGATGGATGATAGAATGATAAAGCTGATGCAATAGGATTTCAAAGAGTCAGATTGGCGGAAGATGGGTTTCGGAGATCCCTAGGACTAGGATTGTGGATCTCGAAAGATGAGGCTTGATGGATTGATTTTATTGGTGGATCCCTAAGACTAGGATTGTGGATCCCTAAAGCTAAGCATGAGGAGTGATTCAAAGAGATACTGATGCATAAGTTGGGGTAGGAGCGACAGATGCAGGATATGGATGGGGGATAATGGAGATGAAGGGAATCCATTGAAGCTTTTTGAGCAGGGGGATACTTCAAAGGGAAGTACCACCATGTAGTTGAGCACTAGATTTTCTATAGGACTGTTGGTTAATTGCCAAGGTTACCAAGAACATCAAGGCCTTTTCACCAACCATCCAGAGGACTGACGAACTGACTCAAAACAAACACGCAAGGATTGCCCCAGTATCACACATGAATCCTAGAGGAAGGAGCGTGAAAACGACACTAGGTAACCCACAAGAAGAAAAAGAAAACAAGCAAAAGACCTGATTAAGACCTTACGCTCTAATTGCCCCATTCGCAGCATACCATGATATGGAAGATCGTGGCAACCTTGAGGAGGGAACAAGGAGATTTCTTGGAAAAGATATTTCAAGACCCAAAAGGGAAAATCCCAAATCAAAGAAAGCGAAAATCCAAAAGAGAACCGTTTGCCAACAAGATGGGTAGGACGAGGTACTAATGGACCAAGATCATACATGAGGAAAGCTATATCCTGCAAGGACCTATCGGAGAGTACCTAAGCTGGTGGATTTGGATGAGTGATGCGTCTGGCAAGTTGAACTAAGAAGGATAACACTTTGGTGACAGGAAATCTAGCTAAAGGATGTATTGGAATAGCTAACCAAGGTGTGCAATGTGTGCAAGATGTTGATCAAGGAGGAACTGACACGAAATCTGGATAGATACAATGGTACTAAGCTAAAGAGGATGTACAAGCTGACGAACCAAGATATTTACAAGCTGAAGCTGACCAAGATAGTTACAAGCATGCAAAAGCTCAGGATGATAGGATAGCGAGATGGTTCGATGTTGTACAAGATGCGAAAGCTAAGGATGAGGGGATAGCGGAAGATATGGATTTGGGGAGGATGCATCCCAATGATGATGAGAGATTATTTGACCAAGGATAGCTAGAGGAGTAGGATGAGATGGCTGGATAGGATGGTAGATAGCTAGGATTATGATGGATATAAAGAGCTGACATTGGGTTTGCATGAGGATAGCCTAGAGCTAGATACCAATGACAAGGGAGGATGGACAAGACAAGATCTCCAAGGAATAAAATGCCCCTAGTCAGAATATGACATGTGGAAGGAGGTCTTACAATGGATGTGATAAGATTGAAGCTAGGATGGAAAAGTTGAAGATGCTAGGGAGATGGATGATAGCTGTGATGGTTGGCAGAAGCTGTAGGAGATAAGTGGATGGTGTGAGATGGAAGCTGGAGGGTGGAGGATAGATGGATAGATTGGAAGATGGAGTTGGATGACAAGATGTGACCAAAAGCATGAGGATGATAGGCTAAGCTGGGGATGGCTGGATTACGCATGATGCTTGTTTGCCAAGTTTTCATCATGGTACTTGTCCAAGGCGCTTGAATTGCCAAGTTTTCACCAGTAGACACTTTCTTTTTCTTTTTCTTTTTTTCTTTTTGACTTTGGACTTAGCTGGAATGATTTTGGCTTTCTTCAGCTATTGTTGGCTTTTTCCTTGAGATTTTTCACTAGCTATTGGAATGTTCAATTTTGTTGCTAGCTGTTGGTACACCGGATGTGTGATTTATGCAATAGATTGGATCAGATGGGATTGCTGGTAGATGGAGGGATGAAAAGGCTGGAAAGGAGCGTGAGATGGGGATGCTTGCAGGATCAACATTGGCACATGTTGGGATAGGTGTGAAAAGAGCATATGGGGGATAGATGGTAGATGTGGGCTTGATGGAGGATTTGTGGAAGTGCGCTTAGGGATATAGGCACCCAAGATGGAGTTAGGAGATGGGGGACATGAGTCACTAGATGGGGGATTAGAAATGGTGGATGCCATTATGCCTTGGGTTTCAACTTTTTTTCTTTGGGATCCACATGGTTTTGGATTTTCTTTTCATAGGCTTTTGTATTGTTTTGCATTCTTTGATTGGATTTTTCCTTTTTGGCATATGTCTTTTAAAATAGACATATGATTGCCTAGGATGTGGATTTTTAGCTTTATGCATTTTGAAGTTGGCATTCACATTGTTGTGGTAAGCTTTGGGAAGATGGCTAGGAGAAGCTTTGTGAGATGGAGAGGATATGGAAGAGCATGTACGGGGATGATGATGGACGATGTGCCCTAATATGTGCCTTTGTTGATCTTGCATAGGAACGGATGGAATAGAATTTGAATGATGGCTGATAGGAGGATGGAGGATGATAGATTTTGGGACATAGGGACCCAAAATGGATTTAGCGGATGAAGGGGGGATATGGTAGGTTGTTTTGGGTTGTAAGGATGGTGGAGGGGGGATGGCATAAGATTTCTTGAAGGAGTGATGGGAGGCTGGCATGGTGGGTTTGGAGATAGGCTTGGTTTGGGGGTGTGGTGTACCAACACCTTTAGATGGCGAGCCTTTGGATACATATCCAAGACCATGAAATCCTAGATTCTTTTGTGCAATAATATGTGTTTTGATTCCTTGCTCTTGTGGTCCTAAACCTTGACCTTGATAATGCCATCGATTGAGCATTTGAACTAGCTGAGGATACTTTTTGCTTGTAGAAAATGGTGGAGGTGCTTTATCAGATGTACTGCAACGGGGAGATACTGTTCTTAATTCTTTTGCTGAGAGGAGGCCACCATGGATGAATGTAAGTGAACCAAGAGGGTAGATTATAGATGGTGGAATAGTTTGGATAGGTGGTAAGATGGAAGCATGGAGTGGAGGAGATGGTAGGATAGGCTCTTGATTTAGCTGATGGGATGAAAAGATATCCTATAGTAGAGGAGGTATGGCTTGAGTTTTTGGAGATGGAGGGGATGGTGACTGCACTATGGATGGAAGACATGGTGCGATGATATCTTCGTTTATGCTTTGGGGGATGTCAACATGCTTTTGGGCAGGATCTTGATAGGATTGGATTGGGATGGATGGTGCGATAAGAGGTGAAGGGATGGATTCTTCAAAGGTAGTGGATGGATAGATTGGAGATTCAGTAGTGGAGATGGGTGAGTAGAAGATGGGTGCATAGGGGTCATTATGGGAGATTTGGGAAATGCTTGGAGGGGAGGTGGATAGGATTTGGAGGGATTTGATAGGTGGTGGGCTTTTGATGCTTGTGGGAAGTGGAAGGATTTTAAGCAATTTGATGGATTGTATGGGGATGATGGCTATGGGAGATGGAGATGACATTATGGATGGGGAAGCTTCATCACTAACTACTTCACATGGTTGGATTAGATGACATGGCTTATCGACTGCTGGAGGCTGATTTTCTTGTATTTCCTCTGGGAGATTCCTTGGAGACTTGTGTGTCGGAGGTGGAGGTGAATGAATAGGAATAGCTAGTGTGATGGGGGTGGGAGATTGGAAGCTCGGTTGATTGGGTGATGGAGGAGAAGCTGGGATATTAGATGGCATGACTAGATAGTTTGGAATAACTCTTGGATTTTGGGGGATGGTTGGTGGAATGTTCTTAAGGCTCTCAAGATACCCTTCATAGTCAACAAGCTCTTCCTCATCATTGGAATAGGAGGTGGTAGGAGCCAAGACAATATAATCGAATATATCATGATAGGATTGGTACTTCATGCTTTGATGATGAGTTTGATGGGGATGGGGTCTTGCATATGGATGAACATGGAAGCTCATGGTTGGATTTGGATTAAGCTCAGATTTTGGATTGGTTGATGAAAGATTTCCTAGGGAGAGTCAAAGCTGTATGACAAACCTAAGAAGGATTGGTTAGACATTTTTGGCTTTCCTGTGGATGGAAGACTTCAAGGGCATGTTGTCAAAAAGTGAGAGTTTTGCTTTCCTATGTGCAGGATTGGTGGAGATTGTGTCAACTTAAGGATAGACTAATGATCCTATGGGCATGACATGAGATTGACCACTTGTGGATCCCAACCTTTAGCTCAAGGCGATGAGGGATACAAGTGACAAAGCTAGATTATCCTAGACAATGCTCTATCCGAGGGATAACCTTGGTGAGATTGGTTGATTGGTAGGATTGATTGGATAGCAAATTCTGGCAGAGTGACAAAAACTCTCTAAAGGCTTGGGTGTGATTTTGGATTGGGTTGCTAGTTGGCTGGGGGGGATGATTTGGATGGACTTTGGATTTCGGATTGTTCTAAAGCAAAGAACTAAGGGAGCTTGGATGATCTTCTGATGAGGCAGTGACTACGCTAAGTATGCCTTGAGCTAGGAGATTTTTGCTTTTCTGGGATTTTGACCAAAGTTGGCAAACATTTATTCAAAGGCTATGAACAAACAAGTATACAAAATTTTGGAGCAAGCACATCAAACACACCAACATCCTAGGAAGCTTTCTACAAGGATGAAATCTGGTTTAGCTAGGGAGTCCTCAATATACGCAAGGTACATGAGGCCCATATCTGTAGATGAAATCAAAAAGATGTCACACAACCGAGAGGATCGGTAACCCACTTCTCCTCTTTCACTTCTCAAGGGTATAAAGTTCCTTGAGGCTTAGCCCGAGTGACAAAATCTTGATCCCAAGAGAGGTGTCTTTCAATTCACCTCCTGATTTTTATACTCCGCTGGAACGCTGGAGTTGAGGTCGTCCCAAGGGGTGATGAAATCCCCAAGTAGGCCTCCTAAAAAGAAACAAGGTTTTGGATCCTAATCTTATGCACCCAAGATGGCCTCGAAAGACGACAAGGGGAGAGAAGACTTGGATGACCTTGGGCTAAAAAACAGACTTCTTTTTCAATTGATGTTTTAGATTTTGTAAGCTATGGTTGAAGACACTCGTGATTATGGCATACAATGTTCATTCCAACTTGACATTGTCATCAACATAATGGAAATTGAGAATTCATCAACGTAAGAAATACGAGCGTCATTGAGATGCGTCAAAACCATGCAATGTTCATTGATTGTTAGGCATTCAAGATTGTGTTAGAGTGTTTTAAGCCCAAATTGGAAGTGTGAGATATTGCAATGATTAGTTGATTTTTGGCATTCAAGATTGTGTTCATTGTTTTAAGCATGCATTCCAATAAAAGGTTGATTTTTATCCATGGCATTCAAGAGTGTGTTTTTGAACAACATTCATTTAATGGAAAATGTGTTTAACCATTCAAGTTCATTTTTTAGCAACATGCATTCAAAGACAAATGGTTAAACATTCAAGTTCATTTTTTTAGCAACATGAAAACCTGCAAGAAACATGGTTAGTGGTTCCATATGTGCTCCAACCTGCAATAAGACAAAAAAACAATTTGATTAGTTACCCAAAATCTTCCAAAATGAAAGCTTAACTATGAGAAATTTTTTTTAAACTTTTTTTGCTATTTTTAATATGCGTAAAAATGCTTAGAATGGTCTATTTCCTACGGAACCACTAAAAGTCAAATTTTGATTTATACTCTTTTTTAAAATTTAAAAAAAAAAAAAAAAACTATAGATTCATTTGTTAGAGTTTTGAAAGCATGCAAACACAATGACTTGAACAAGACAGCAAAAAACTAGGCGACAAATCCTGAAAAACAATACAACAGGCGAAGACGCCAATCTGCGCAGACGACGGTCTGATGAAGAAAGTAGCTGGCGGCGTCGGAGATGACAGTTGGCGGATTGCAGCGGCGGAGACAACAGCTTGATAGGCGGAGACGCCAAAATTTGCAGACGACAATCTAGGCTTTCGGAGACAGCGGTTGAGCTCGTGCAGACGACGGTTATGCAGGCGTAGATGATAATTAAGCTTGCGGAGACGACGATTGAGTTTGTGCAGACGACAGTTTATCTCTCGCAAACGACGGTTGAGCTTGCGGAGATGACGGTTGAGTTTGTGCAAACAACGTTTTGCAAAGATGATAGGCAGAGATGCCAAATTGCAGAGACGACAAGCGGAGACGCCAAGCTGCGGAGACGACACTGCGCGAAGGGAACCGACGGGCGTGGGTTTTTTTAGAATTTTTTTTTTTTAAAAATTATTTTCGAATTTTAAAGAGTGTGTCCTTCTCTTTAGTGCGTCCTTCAACCTGCAAAAACAAGAAAACACACCTTGCAACAACTCAAACAACATAAACCATTAGATTGTTAGTTCTTAAAAGCAACATGTAGATTGAAATGGATAAAAAATGACCCATAGTGGGGTCCCACCGGACGTGCCAAAATGTAGAACAAGATTTTAGTGTGCAAGGAACATTAACATTAAAGAAAGCATTCACAAACTAAAACTATATTCACATATAAGATTAGACAAAGGAAACAATTAAGGAATGCAAACCCAAAAAAGGAAACACTCCATGCTTCCTTGATTTTGTAGACGTGTCCTTTGATGTGGATGTATGCTCAAGATGTTCAAATTTGCTTCAATGGTGGATGGGTAATGGCAAATTGGTAGCTTTATGAGCTCTCAATTTGGCATTATAAGGGTAAGATTGATGACTTTGGTTCTCAAAATAGCATGGTAACTTTAGCTCAAAGATTTTTATTGAAATGACTTGGGATGGGATTCAATTTATAGGCCAAGGGGTAGAGGGATGGAGGGCTTAGATGCAAGGATAGGGAGATGGTTAAGGAGGGCTAAGATGCACTCAAAGGGGAGCACATGGATTGTGCTTGTTTAGCACCAATGGGAAGGTGACACTTGTCACAAGGAGGATGAGTGTGAGAGGGTAGGGTAAAGGGTTGGTTAAAGGCATGATGAGTGGGGTTGAGTATGTAAGAGAGATGTAAGAGGAATGAGTGTGGAAGAGGGAAGAGTGTGGAAGATGGATGTAAGAGTCATGAGTGGGCTTGTAAGAGTCTTTTATGGTTTGTAAGAGCACTCATGACTTGGTGGTTGGGATTTTTGAGGGGAGACTTTGGTTTGGATTAGGAAAGTCTTAAACTTGTTTAAGAAATGTGACAATATTAGGGGGTGGATTAGGCTTGGGTTTAGGATTAGATTAGAGATGTTAGAGATGTGCAAGTCGATGGCATTAATGAGGTTGGGTGAGTTAGTGGCAAAGCTTGGTTAGTATGGGTGGATGGGGTGAATTAGGCTAAATGGAGGATTAGGGATAAGTTAAGGGTTTTTAGATTTGAGGATTTTATTTATCAAATAGATTTATTTAATAAATGGGGATTTTTGGAATTAGATAGAAGAATACGATTTAATTTTATTTGATTTATCAATTAGGACTATAGATGATTAATTAAATTAATCAGCCAGGGGATGGCAAAGGATTAATTAAATAGGAATTTAATTAATGATGCCTTTAGAGATGTCTAAATTAGATTACCAAAGTGGTGTAATCAATTTTAGGTGTCTACAACAAGGATGGAAATCCTATTTCTAGGTGTTGGAAGTGTTTGGAGACTTTAGAGGAAGCCATGCAAGAGCATCACATTTCAACTCCTAAGTCATCATCCCCCCTACAGGGAAAGGTCACACTCTTACTACTTAAGCTATGACTTCTGGGCCTACTTGGATTCTCGATTCTAACGCCTCTCACCATATGATAAACACTTTGAAGTTGGTCATCTCACTTGGTCCTTGTGCTACTTCATAGATTTCTATTAGGAACTCATCACATCTTTCCATTATGGGTTCTAGTTCTGTTGCACTAGCTAGGGGTTCTCTATAAGATGTTCTTTTTGTCCTTGACATTTCGATGAGCCTATTGTCCATTTATCAAATTTTCCACTCTGGGTCTAGTAAGACAATTGAGTTCTCACCACATTATATGGTTATCCGAGACTTACATGATTTTGAGATGATTGTGGCTACTAGGAGTGTTGACTCTGCATCTCGCCTCTACAGATTTGATGGATTTAAGTCTTCTGATGACACAGGTTCCTATTTGGTTGCATGTGAAGATTCAGTAAGCAGACTTTGGCATGAGCGTTTTGGCCATGTCAATTACAAATATCTTCAATAGATGAGCACACAAGCACTTGTTCTTAGGCTTCCCCATATTTCTTGTACATATGGTGTTTGTCAGGGTTGTGCACTTGGCAAGCAACATAGGGATTCTTTTCCACATGGATGAGCCACTCATACTTTGGCACCTTTGGAGTTGATTCATAGTGACTTCATGTTTTTCCCCACTCCTTTTTCTAGTGCTAGACATATGCTTACTTTCATTGATGACTTCTCTAGACACACGTCTTTGATTCATTTTGAGTCTTCAAGACATTTGTGGAGAAGTAGTCTGGTCTTTCTATTTGGCAGATACACACACATAATGGGGGGAGTACTTGAACCAAGCTTTTATGGGTTTTTTCTCTAAATATGGTCTTCAACATTAGTTTTCAATGCCCTACACCCCTTAGTAGAATGGTGTGGCAGAGAGAAAGAATAGAACACTTCGAGAGATGGCTAACTATATGATTCAATCCAGGTCCATGGATTTATGTTTTTGGGCAGAGGTAGTCAATTATGCCAACTATATTCAGAATCGAATGCCTCACAAGGCAGTTCAACATATGACTCCTGAGGAGGCTTGGTCTCATGTCAAGCCTGATGTATCTTCATTCTAAGTTTTTGGTAGTGCAGTATGGGCATTTGTACCTGATGCTCACTGAAAAGCGATGGAACGAAAGAGTCGACCTCTCATTTTTGTTGGCTACTACAAGGATGTTAAAGCTTATAGGTTCTTTGATCATGATTCCAGAGAGGCCCTATTACGATGGGATGTCCAATTTGATGAGAGCCTTCCTACAGTCCATACCCTACCTTTAGCACCTCCTTCACTTACCACTATCCCTCATCTCTTCCAGTCTCTTTTCTAGATGATGAGGATGATGATCTTGGTGATCTCCATTTACCTCCACCATAGGATCCTCCGCAGATGTCTTAATGGGCTCAGGGTCCAGTTGAGGCCGCGGGATCTCTTGCTGGTGACCATTCCACTTCTCATCACACCTGTTCTCATACTGTGGGTTCTAGTCTTCTAAGTCATGTTATTTGTGATGAACCTCAGACATTTGTAGTAGCAACAGGAGATTTAGAGTGGGACCATGCCATGAAGGAGGAGTGTTCTTCTTTGATGAAGAATCATACTTGGGATCTTTGTCCTCTTCCTAAGGGAAGAAAGTCAGTGCGATGCAAATGGATATATCATACTAAGTTTGTTGCTGATGGTTTGATTGATAAGCACAAGGCATGTCTTGTTGCAAAGGTTTTTTCACAAGTTGAAGGTATTGACTACAGTGAGACATTTGCCCCTATCACCAAGATGAATTCTATTCTCCTTGTCTTATCCCTCATAGCTTCACAGGGATGGCCCATTTTTTAGATGGATGTAAAGAGTGCCTTCTTTCACGGTGATCTCACTAAGGAAATTTACATGAAGCAACCTCCAAGATTTGTCCAAGATTCCTCCTTCGTTTGTAGACTTTGACGCTCATTATGTGGTGTCAAACAAGCCCCTTGGGCTTGGTATGAGAAGATTGACTCCTTTCTACTTTCTACAGGCTTCACTCACTGTCGTTTTGATCCTATAGTATACATTCAACATCTTGGAGATGAGGCTTTGATCCTTGTCCTATATATTGATGATCTTATTCTCATAGGTAGCTCATCCTCTATGCTTCAAGATTTTAAGCGTGCATTGATAGTGCAGTTTGAGATGTTTGATCTTGGCCTGCTGCACTATTTTCTTGGTCTCCAGATTATTTAGTCCTCTACTGAGATTTTTCTTTATCAACGGAAGTATGCTCAATTCAGTTGATTCCACTTTGTATCGATGGTTGGTAGGTAGCTTGTTGTACCTGAAACACATTTTTCCTAATCTTTCCTTTGTAGTTGGCCTTGTCTCTTGGTTTTCCTAGGAGCCTCATGAGAGCCACTGGCAAGCTACCAAGCGCATTTTGAGATAAACTCAGGGTACACTTATGTATGACATTCATTACACATCAGGGACTCCTCACATTGTTGGCTACATTGACTCAGATTGGGCCAGTGATGTTGATGATTAGAAGTCTACTTCTGGCTTTGTTTTTTGTCTTGGCTCTGGTCCTATCACATGGTCATGAAAAAAGTAGCATGCTTGCACACTTTCATCTACAGAGGTTGAGTATAGGGCAGTAGTGCTTGCTAGTCAGGAGATTTTATGGCTTCAACAGTTGATGACTGAGTTTGGTTTTCCTCCTGATCGCCCCACTATTCTATGGTGCGATAATCAGAGTGCTATTCATATTTCCCACAACCCAGTGGAGCATCAATGCACTAAACATATTGAGTTGCATATGCACTTCATCCATTAGCTAATATAGGATGGTGATATCTCTTTGGAGTACATTCCCATAGATGTGCAGGTTGCCTACATCTTCACCAAACCTTTTGCATCGCCACACTATCTTCAGTTGTGACCTATGCTTGGGGTTAGAGAAGTTGTCCTTGGGGGCTCTTGTTGAGGCCTTCCTTCCTTCACCTTTTTTCAGCATGTTTTTAATTACCCCTTTTTGAGGGAGGGTTTTTTCCATGAGGTTTTCCCTCTTTCTCCATTTTCAGAGGTTGTATTTTTTACATTTCTACATGTTTGCCTTTCTTAGCCTAGTTGTTAGGACCCATTATGCATTTCATCATAGGTTTTGTGAGCTTAAGTGCATTTCCCTAAATTTCACTTAAGGTGATGTTTAATGTAAATTATTATTATTTATGCTTTACTTAAATTTACTTAATTAAATGCATTATTTATTAGTTTGTTATCTAAGAGTAAGCATACTCTTACGTGTTGATTTGCTGACAACACAAAAATTTGCACCTACCTTGTCATACTTATCATCTCATCTACATGGAGGATAATACACTTTTCATGGACGTATGCTTAGTTGTCATGCTTATCTCCTAGCTCTTTCTAGCTCATTCTAGAAGTATCCTAGAGGCCTTATAAATAGGCTCTCCTAGTGTATTTTTGTACAACAATTTTATTTTGCATTATTGAAATATATTTTCTCTCACACTATTGAGATTCTCCCAGCCTTACCTTTCCTTCTTTGGTTTCTCTCCAGCATGTTATTTGCATGCAGGTAGTCTTGGTGATCTGTGAAGTTGCCTTTCACAACTTCTACAATAACAACTCAGGGGGATGGATGTAGCACACAACCCAATGCAACATAAAAAGTACAAAAACAATCTAACTAACATCCTATAGATGATCCAAGTCCATGATCAATAACATGCCAAGAAAACTTGAGAAAATTGGGTGGCACACAAATCAAGGTAAAAACACCAAAACTTGAAAACATAAAAAATAAAATCCATTTGGTCTTTGGGCACAAAAGCCACAAAAATCCAATAAAATTTAGGTTTAGACAACGTATGTGAAAACAACAGGCATAATGGCGCTAAAGCCCAAACTGTCATCCCGAAAATAGGTAAAACATTCATAATTGACCAACCAGGTAGAACCAACAAATAAAAATAGAGGGGAACACTAGTTCTCAACCTCCTAACAAATAGTTACCAGAAACATGACTAGAAACTGAGATGAAATGAGAAAATGGGAGAGCCCTACCTGATAGCAAAAGGAGCTGAAACAAGAAACAACACAATAAAATAAATAACCCACACCATTTGTTGAAAATCATGGCATAGCAAGGTCTCCCCAAGCCGGATCCAACGAGATTGACCTCACAAAGATCCCACACCTGCAATGCTCACAACGAACAAAAACGTGATCCTCTAAAAGAGGATACTAAAAAAAGATCTCAATCTTGTAGTTTGCAAAAGGTGAGAAATGAGGAATTAATTTGCTCTTTCAATACTTATTCAATTTTTGAGTGAATAATTGGTTAGGGCAAATAGCTAGTTAGACTAGCTAGACTCTGAATCAACCCAAATGAAAATAGGCTATTCCTAGAAATAGGAATTTACCTATGGAAAAGTTGCTAGAAATTAAATTCAATAAAATTTAAAACTTGAAAACCCAAAAATCACATAAATTTCCTTAACAACTTTTGCAACAATGTGAACCTCTAAATGCATAGACACATTCACTAGTCTAGTCACATAATGCAAATGAGTTTAGATTCAATAATCACCAAAAGGTTTAATTAAATAATTAAATAAGGA
The DNA here is from genome assembly GCA_028749045.1 of Cupressus sempervirens. Classification (NCBI taxonomy): domain Eukaryota; kingdom Viridiplantae; phylum Streptophyta; class Pinopsida; order Cupressales; family Cupressaceae; genus Cupressus; species Cupressus sempervirens. Next base: position 109,527,853 of record CM053783.1, read on the forward strand.
TACGTCGACCATACATGGATGACATTGGTAATAATGAACAACTGAATCACTATCTTCAAGTGCCACTACCAGGGATATGAATCGCGCACACTAAAGCGCACGATCAAGTGCAATTACATATAATATGATAGCCGAAGCAATATATATATATATATATATATATATATATATATATATTACAAACCTAATTTAACCATTTACTTAATTATATTGAACTAATCCACTTACATCAATCATGTTCGCATAAAGCATAATGAAACAAGAATGAAGTAAATCACCATAACATAAATCCAACAAAAATAACATAATCAGAGATATGCCCAAATAATGCATAACCAGATATCATCATAAAACATACTATCATCTCAAAATGACATCAACATGCAAATATGATAAACTAAACAACATAGCAATATAGCATCTATAATACTAAAATCAAAGTATGACATCTGACCCTTAGGTCATCTCAAATGCAGAAATAATAACATAAGTATAAGTATCTCTCGAATCAAAATAAACAAGGTACAAACTACAAACATGAGAGGCACTACAATATATACATACATACATGAAAACAATAATGCACTTTCTAAGAGTCTACAATTGTTTAACAAAATTAATGTTTTACAAGCAAATGCACCTAAAGAACTATTAGCTCAAAAGCAAGAAAATGTTGTTGAAACAATATATAAATTTCTTGACATGAGACATCTGCAAGTGAGGGTGTTGAACAATCTCAAAAACTTGAATGCTAAAATGAAAGCTATTAATGATTAAACTCCTATGCTAGAGTTGCAACATAATGTGAAGTTGATTTTAGATAAGGTAGAGGCAGATATTCAGAAGTTTGATAATCAAAATTTAAGGCATGAGAGTGAAGAAGAAGAAGCGACTTTAGAAAGAAAAGGAGAAGGAGCAGCTTTAGAAAGAGATTGTATGACAGACACAACATCTAGACAATATTAATGATATTATGGGAGCCTCGTGATTATGGCATTTACACAGAAGAAAAACTTGCTTCTTCAACTCCTTATACTCAACTCTTCACTGAAGTTATTCTTCCAGTAGTGAGATCATTTATCTATTGTTGTTCTTCTACTTGGCAATAAATTTAAAAAAAATTCAATAACTTAGCAAGGAGCTCATTGAACTATGTGCATTATGATGAAAAACAATATTTTCTTTGTCGAAGAGAAAAAAGATAAATTTTTTGAACACACGGTTCTACCAAAAGAAAAATAAAAAAATAACAGCCAACAATGCTTTAGATTGTGGGGAATATATCTGACTACTTCAACCTTGGGCCAAGGGATTCTTTGTACCATTTTTGTCTAGTCATCAAAAATAGTTCACTGAGGAATTATTAATCTCCAAGCAGTCAATCTAAAAAAATGATTTAAAAAAATAATCAATAGTCAAGATCCAATTAAATGAAGAAATATGATGCACCCAAATAAATATAAATAAAATAAGAACTTGGAAATTGTAAACCTAATAAAAGGGGAAAAAACACTGTCACTGCATGATCAATTCTGTAACACCCATTTCTGCAAATAATTTGACAAACAATCCATAAGATGGAAAACTATGTAAAGACTAAAATTCTCACAATTAAGCCAAATAAATGTGGATCTAAATACACAGAAAATTTGAAGTATAATGAAGTATAAGCAGTAGGGGTTTTACATTGCAATTTACTTTCTGAAGTATAATGAAGACTATACTAGAAACTATTCTTTAATCTGCCTTTTAATGTATACAGAGGTTGTAAACAAAATATCAATATTCTCCCAACCATTTTCTACCATTCATATGTTTTGAGATGATATATTAAATAATAAATTGTAGAAAGAAATTAGACGAACCTAGATTCATGCCAAGCCATGAAATATTGAGCATTAACAAAATAAAAATCAACTTCAAAATAATCCATATGCAAGGGTGACTGTAGAAACTGGATAAGAAGCTAGTATCCACAAAAAAAATGTGAGGAATGAAAATAAATGTGAACCTTCTTATCTAACAACACTTCTTAGTGACAACTCATCAATCGAGAAGTATAGGCAAGGCACATGAAGTATTTGATAGAATGCTACAATGATATTTGTTAAAAAGATTGTCTAAACTTTCATTCAAAAGTCAAACATTGGCAGGCATCAGGTTAGAACTAAAGGACATCATGCTCATGTGGAATGGAGAAAGCTTGTAGAGGCACCATAGTGAAGGGAGACATGAATATTTGTTGCAATGTGTCAATAGAGGTCATCCCATGAGATGGATAAAAGTGGAGTGATAATTACATAGAATATAATGATCATAGAATATGCACAATATGAAAGCATATACAAGTATATGAACAATTGGGCAAGAGGCCTCAAGAGACTGAATTTTTTTGGAAAATTGATTGGTTTTATGAGTAATATTCATACAAAATGTGGCTTGCAGAAATACTATGTTGTAATGTGGCTTGTAGTTCATACCATGGAAAATTGTATTTGATCCTGCTAGATGGGAACAACTGATTGTTCATTTTATTGTACCTAATCTAATGACAATTCTACAAGAATCTATAATCAACCCAACTAACCAACAACTAGACCCAATTTACTGGGTTATGGCTAGTTTCTTTCTAAAAATATTTGCTATGATGTGTTTTTGTAAAATTTCCTACAAACTCTGCCCCTTTTTCCTAGTCTGCGTTATTTTTGTGGAGGATCTTGAGGTAAGTCACTTAACATGGGTTAAGTGAGTTTTATTGTTTTATTATTTGGATTTTGGAATATGTATGCAACTAGATCAATTTTTCTGTTGTGCTAAGATGTAATAAGCACCTTAAAAAAGATCTCTAAATATACATATATAGAAGGAAATATAATGAGATACCTGTTTAGAAATGAAGATTTATATAACCCTTGAAGAAAATGGCAAAGTTAGGGCATGACAATGAAATCATAGAGAAAGGGCACAACATGACAATGAAATTGCAAAGCAAGGGTACAGAGGTCACAAGGGCACAACATGGCAACAAAATTGCAGAGTAAAGGCGTGATAACAAAATCACAGAGCAAGGAAACAACAAAAACATACAAAGATCACAAGGGCATGACAACCAAATTGCAAAACACATGGATGACAACGAAATGTAGAGATCACAAGGGCTCACCAACCAAATCGTAGAGCAAGGGCACGATAGTGAACTGCAAAGATCACAACAATGAAATCATAGACCAAGGGCATGACAACAAAATTTAGAGATCACATCAACGAAGGGCACAACAACGTTCACAACTCTCCACCCTCATTCGGATCTCTCAATCCTCTTTCCCACGCAACTCTCCACAATCAAAACAAATGGAGAATGATTTATGTCATTTTTTTCTTTATAGTCATGGGGCATCACAAATACAGCTCTAACATCAGTATTGCGACGATGTTGGGTCAATTACAAAAAAACATGAAAATCAACACAAATTACACCTCCATCGCAATGTGATCCCAAATGTAGTAGTGTGATTGGGCTTGAGTTGTTTGTTTGCTACCCTTTGCCCCTCTCTTCCTTTTCACTCCTTTATCTGCTTCAAAATACTCAATTTCCCGCTCATGTCGATGAATCATTTTCGACCTCACTGGTGATTGAGTAGGGAAAGTTGGTATTGTAAAATTCACACCTTTATCTTTGGTAGGCCATATTGTGGCTTGTAAAGGAACAACCTGTGGAATTGGATCAAGTTTGAAAGGCTTCTTGATCCATTCCCTTACCAGTTGGACTATGTGGTGAGCTCTATTGTTGATGTTCACATTCTCATCCCTACCAATCTCTACATTCATAATCGACCTGTCATAGGTTTTGTCACAATTGTACAATGGATCCAAGACATCTTCAGTGTCTTTCTCGACATCCTTGAGCATGATCTTCATTTTAAAGGCCTTTTCTGCCAGATATAAAGTCATTCTAGAATAATCCCTTATTCAGATATCATAATCATCTAATGTTCCTCTAGTGCATCTTCATGTACAAATTGCTTCCCTGCCAGATGCATGACCATCCCTATGTTGTCAAAATAAGGGCAAGGGGAGTTGTAGTCTTCTAAGGGATATTGATCCCATTTTGAATCAAAGGTCATGATGTCTTTCTTCTACTTGACCTTGAAAGCACCAATGGTGATTGGCCATACCCATGTCTTCTTAAGATGTTTCCTCACTTTGTCATATGCAGATGTGAGTTGCCTCGAAATCTCCAACAAAATGAGCCTATCCAATGGATATCTTAGGAGCTTCTTTGGGTTAACCATGGTACCAACTAATCTGAGGTAGGTGAATGTTTTAAACTGGATGTAGTAGGCACCGATCTCTGTGATTTTGGTTGCTGCCTCTACTGATATCCTTTTGGCGTAATCAACCTATATGAATCTAATGATTGCAAATATAAAATTGTCATTCACTATTCGATACTCTTTTCTCTAATCCAAGAGTCTTCACCAACTAAGGATATACCATATAGGGCCATGCATTAGCATCTTGCATGCTACCTTTTTTGTAAAGTCCTGGGTAGTCATCTATTCTAGCCACCAATAAGTACACCAAATATGATGTCATGTAGAATTTGGGGTCAGCCTTAATAGCTACCAGCTGCTCATCTAGGTTATCACTCAACATTGTGGTCCAATTAATTGGTATCTTGGTCGTTCAGATGGTTTCTATGAAATGGACAATCTAAATATTGAGATGTCTAGTTGCCGGTAGGCCCATGACTTTGCTTAAAAGCACGATGGCATATCCCACATCAGCCTTCATGTATCCTTAGGTAATGTCTACTTTGTTGACTCTGCGGCCCACTATTGTTCTATCAATAAAAAATGATGATTGGATTATCTCTTTGGCTTCCTTCTCATGTTTCTAATACCATCTTTATGCTCCTTCATAAGATATGTGTACATATTGATCGACTCTTGGCAAGTGGAACATTTTCTCAATGTTTCAAGGTTAGAGGTCCAAGACTATCTCACCTGTGACACTCTTGACAACCTTTTCTTTAATGACATAATTTTTGGTGAGAGCCATGATGAGTTATGAAGATTGCACGAAAGTAGCATGTGACACTGTGTTGACTAACCTTGATCAGATGAGTGCTAGTACCATTGCAAATCTTTCTCTTGGCTAATTGTAGATGGTGAGGAAGGCCTTCCAGTCAATGTGACCAAGCTCAGTGTCTCTAATTTCATAGTGTCCACCTTGAAAGTGAGATTTCCTTGGTGTACCTAGGTATTAGAAAACTACATGTTTTGGACCAATCTTTTCAGCCATTGAAGATGACGATGACACCATTTTATTTGCACATGAAAGGAGACATTAGTTCGAAAACCTAAAATTTTGACCTAACATAAACCCTAACTGACAAAGACCTAGCAAAAAAGCCTCAAAAATAGTGAAAAACTAGTTAATCCCCTCCTATAGCCCTGTTATGCAGAAAAACACACCTAAGGGTGTGCTAGGTGCACCAAATGGTTCCTCTATGATCATTTTAGCATAGTTGTGCATGTGCACGCCTAGGGAAGGTGCGCACATGTGCATGTAGTTGCACACATGCGCTTGTGGTAGTGCTTTGAAGGGGAGGGACTTAGTTTTTCATACTTTTCTTTTGTGCATAAAGGGTGTGCACATGTGCACCAAGGTTTGCATGTGCGCACCCTTATATGCCTTAAGTGCATTGAAAAGGTGTGTATGTGCACACCTTGAGGAGGTGCACACATGCACAACTTTTCCTTAGGTTATTTTTTCTTGGTTTAGTTTTAGTAGAAGGTGCACACATGGGCACCTTGAGGAGGTGCACGTGTGCGCACCTTCTAGTGTTCTCTCAGTCATAAGTTTATTTTTTAGTTTTAATGGATGAATAAAGGTGTGCACATGTTCGCACCTTTGGTGTCTAACATTTGTTTGTGTTTTGCAGGGTTGAGCACACCTTGAAGGGTGCGGAGGTGCGGGTGATATTGGAGCACAGAGATAAGTGAGTGGAGAGGGAGGGGTCATGGGTTTATATAGACTTGGACCCGGGGTGCGCACCCTTCAAAGATGCTCACTTGCACATGTGCACATCTTCGGAGGGAGATGAATATGCACTTGTGCACCCGCACACCTGATGGGGTGCGCTAGTGCACATTTTTGCACCAAAACCTTCAAAAATCTCCAGTTTCTCCCCAACTCTTACACTTTAGACTTGCCCAGTCAGAGATTGAGGTTTGACCTAGACTTATGAAGAGTTCCAACATGACCTAGGCCCTAGACTAGGGGTCTGTTGGTGTTTGAAAATGCTGGAAGGTTTTCAATTATCCCAATGAGAAACTGACATATCTAGGGGCAACTAACTCCCATTTTCAACATGCCATTTCTGACAACAGGCCAACTATAAGGCATGACCCTTCTTCTACTTTAGGCTCTGCTAAACCTAGGCGGGTAGACCTCAGATTCAAATGATATTGTACTAGTGCAAAAACATATCCCTGAATCTATTAAGTAGATTTTACCCTTATTTCTCCTAATAACTCATGCAATAACAGAGATCTATAGTAGCTGAATGAAAATCTATGCAATGCAGAAGCTGAGTGAGGGTTAAACATTTATAGCTCTTCAGCATAAAATGTAAACATTATTTGAATTTGATTTGATTTTATGTGGGTGGGGAAATTGGATGAAAACCAAGTATGAATCAACAACTTAATGACCCTGTACTGATCAGTGCCTGATCCATTGGGCAAGTTATGAATCTCCCTCATGCATTTTAGATATCTGATACTGACTTGTATATTTAGATATACGATCTATCCATTTACCTTGTAAATAGACATCAATGTTCAACTTAAATCTCATTCTTACTTGATATCCTTCTCAATAGATCTGCAACCTTGTTGAATCTATGAAGCATTTACACAATTCCTTGAATTATCAGCAACAATGAGACAACATACAACCTTAAGGGACTACAACTATGACCTAGGCTCTTTGTTCAAAGATCATAAAACATTACAACTCACTGAGAATGGAGACAAGATTCAAACTAAAACTTCACATTTACTGTTCATTCATATTGATTTCTTTGAAACAATACATGAAAATGCAGGAAATTAACTCACAAGCTACCTAATAAACTAGACTGTATAATAACAAATGCTATCATACAAGAGAGAAATTGGTGGGAATGAGGAGATGATGGGATGGGAAGGGGGTATCACAACCAAAGCAAAGCTTCATGGTCTGGAACCAACACATCCCAGATCTTCCATTCAAAATTCATCAATTCCAAGGCCAATTCTGCCAAGTGTTTCCATTCTAGAGACTTTCCAAATTTTCCAACCCCTACAAAAGAGAAGAAGAATAGAATAAATATAGAGGAAGAAATTCTCGGATTCATTATGCAACTGACATGTGTCCCTTTGGAATTCCTTCCCAAGAAGATCAAAAGAATCTCTCTACCTTCTCTCTGTAATTGAAAATCAAATCCTTTCATTTTTACCTCTCAAAGACATCAAGTATCTTAGAAATTTGATGATGAAAGAATGCAACTGATTTCAAATGTTAAAATGCACTCGGTAAAAGTAACAAATCAGTTGAAAATGCTTGTAGAATGCAAGAAAACTGATTAATTCTAATTTTCTTCACGTTCAGATTTCAAAAGGTCTTCAAAACTACCCTGTGACTGATTTTTATCATCAATGAAGAAATCTGCTCATTCCACTGCCAATGCCCCTGATTTCACAAATTGACGTACAACGTGAATTGATGAATACCTGTGCATAATCTGACTCCAAAAATGGAAAATTCAGCTCTTCCCGATTTCGATGGTATATTGGAGCGCCCATTTCGGTGAAAAGATGCCCTAGATATGGCTGTTTGAAAATCAAACCTCCATTCATGGCTCCATGGCATTTTGCAAAAAAATAAACTTTTACCAAACTTTAAACTATATAAACCTTCAAACTTTATTTAAAAGTCTGAGCTGCATGTTAGGAGGAAAATATTTGAAATTTAATTTTTAAAACTTTTGAATTTTCCCTCACAAGTTCCATCCGAGTCAAACTTGGTTTGACCATCTGCCACTTGTCACTCTTTTACTGGCTTTGAACTCTAGCAAGACCCACATCTCATCTTGACTTTCCTTCCACGTCATCGCCAAGTCACCCATGCCATGTCATCGTTGCTACCTCGCTATATTAACTTCCTTGCAACTCTCCCATAGCGAGTTAACGACAGCCGTTGGATTCGCCACATGGCATGATCTGGTGATCTCTAAAAATTTCCTACCACATCATCGCTTGGTTATTCTATCCCACGGCCTTGCTGCCACTTGGCACCATCCGGTTCGTCGACAACATTTGAAGCGGGACCCATGATGCTTATTAACTCCCCATCGGACTTCTTTTGAATTTTTCGGCTAGTTGCTATGTCGCTAGCCAAAAATTGAATTTTTCGACCAGCCCCATAGTGACTAGCTAGATTTTTACATTTCCGACATCTTAAATCTGGATGACATCATCTATCTTATTTAGGTGTTTGTTCAAAATTTATTGCCTCGTTACCTCCAACTAGCATCATCGAAGCCTACCTACGAGCTTGACCTTTCAAAAGCCCTCTTGTCTTGTTGACTCAAGGTTAATTGCATAAAATTATATTTAAATATCATAACTTATACAAACATAAGGCATGTGGGATAATGCTCTGCAAGAGAACTCCTCCCTGTCTGCTTCACGTGTGCGTGGCCCTATCCACATCTAGCCTGCGGCCTTTTAAATCCTTGACTAAGCCCTTTTTTAACAGGTATCACCGCTAGCATTGGTTTCTCTTTTATTTTCCTGTGGTCGCTGCCTTTTCATGATTGAGTCGGCTCCTTCCTCCATACACTGCATTCGTTCTCTGGCTGCGAGCAGTGGGGGGGATCTTTGCCACGGCTTGGGCTCTATTCCTTCCATGCGTCAGACTTCTTTCTGAATAGCATGGAGCTTTGCTTCATTGGCGCGAACTCTGCTTTGAAATGCTTTCCCTCTTAATAAAACAAAAGAATATTGATTTCACTTTGTTGAATCGGCATTTGGATGGCAAGTTACATTTGAAATTGCCTTGTTCTTATTAGATGCATGGGTTTGTTCCTTTAAATTGCCGTCTCTGCTCTGTTACTTGTAGTGGCTTCTTCATGGCTTCCATTTTTAACATGGAGTCAAGCCTCTTCAAGCTACGTGAATTTTCTTTGTTGCCTATTGCCATGCATTCCTCTTAGCATGGGTTTCTCTGAACATGTTTGAAACTCCTCTCCCCATTCTTTTAGAAACTACAACCACCACCATCTTGGATGTGGGATGTAGTATGTGGACTGCCCTATTTATGCTGGCATTAGAATCCTAGAAACTTTCATCCTTTTAATGTGTGCTCTTCTTGTCCATGTGGGGGTTATACAGGTTCCTTGTGGCGTGGATATCCCTTTTATGTTTGCTTGGAGCCTAGCTGCGTGTGGAGTCTGCTACCAACATGGAAGTTTTGTCTACTTTTGTTGTGATTGTTTTGTTCCATAGGCATGTCGAGTGGGATCCTTTTAACGACCTTGGGATGATGAAGCAGCCCTTATGCAAGATGCCAGTGGAGAATCTGCACCATATTTAATGTGCAAAGTGGGCTCCTCGGCTTCAATTTTTAAAATCGATTCCTCTTTTTAAGGAGCAACTTGTCCTCTTGGCGTTGACTGGATTTTAAGGGACACCCCTATTCAAAAGAAAGCATAGGCTATTTTCTCATAACGCCTGGTTGCTCTTTGATCACGTGTGGGGTGAGTTCTTTCTTTGCATCTTTGTTCCTTATTTCATGGCTTTTTCTTTAAAGACATCTCTGCAACATGTTGATTGTTCTTTAATAGACTGTGTGTTCTCCTTGTCTTGTCTGTGTGGAACTTCTTAGCGCGGGCCCAACCTCTTCTCTAGGCGTGGATCTCCTTCTATAAGCCGTGGGCTTCTCTGTTACATGCTGCCCAGTCTATACTATTATACATCTGTATGTCTGCAAGTGACTTGCAATTGAAATTATATTCTTTTCTCCTTCTGAGGTCCCTCACAGCTTGCCTATAAGGAGCGATGAGGTCTTCTCTCATAAGCCTGAAATGGGTCTCCAAATACTCTTCTAGACTTTCATAACTGCCTTTGATCTTGTTTACAGGAAGTTCACTGCAGTTTTCCTTCATAAATTCCTGCTCTTCCTCCTCTATCAATGTTATGTCTCTGAAACCCATGACAACTCCAACTCAAAACAATGGTCGGGCTATAACTGGCATGGAATTCCTTCAAACCGGTTCCCTCTAATTTTCACTCATCTTCTTATTATGAAGCCATCAATTTATGGAAAATTGATCCAAATAACATGCCTTGCAGTTATAAAATTTAATTCCATTTATAAATTATAATCAGAGAAAACGATCCTCAGTTATCAAGTTGGTGCAATTAGTCGGACCCCAAACTGGGTCCGACTAGAAAAATTTCGTTTTCAAACAACTAAACCATCAAACCAACCCACTGATCATCTCAAACTGATTAGAAACAAATTTGATTACTGACTGATCGTTAAAAACACAATTTATGACTTCCTGCTAACTATCAAATTTTCACCAGGAGCTCCTTTGACTACCTTTAAAAACTGACCCGAACACCTGACCAGGATCTGACAACTGACACACTGAATCTTTTCTCTGCATACTTCTACCCTGTCAGATCTTGTCTCATGATGAATTCAAGGTCAAAAGATATTGACCATCAAAGTCGCCCCTTCAGAATTATCTGCACCAAAACATGTTAGAATACCATAAACTGGTCTTGGATTTGGCTCGAAAAACTAGGCAAATGGGCACATGGAAAGACGAAAATTGGGGCACTGGTAAATTTTCATGAGGAGAGTATGATTATACGATTTGGGCTCATGACGAATCATGGGACGAATTTGGAAAGTGTCTGAAGTTGGCTACCTGGATTTGTAGGATAGGAAACAATGACAAGATAACGATTTTTACAAATGGAATGACTTTGGAAAAGTGTGCAAACGGATTCGTCAAGATTTGAAAACTGACACATTTGTAGTATTTTTAGTATAGAACACAGGGAAACAAACCATTTGATCTTACCTATCACGGATCAGGAGATATGACATCATGAATAGGGGTTCCAATCAATCTGCAAATACTGACACTAGTAACACTTTAGAAATTCCATTTGGAATCGCGTTTGAAAACTGATCAAATAGATTCATCAAGAGCTGAAACTTGAAATGTGACAAATCTCTGACGTCTATAATGAAATGCAAAAGGAATTTTAGCATTTGGATCAATTGGTCAAAAGTTATTACCTGTCAAACAGGGCTTCCCAGAATTATGTGCAATGTGCATCAACATGATAGATTTAAATGACCAACTTTGAGGGATTCAAAATCCAGTCAAATAGACTTGAAACAACTCGAAATTTGAAACATAGACTCTCAGGTATGGACACTAGATATTCCCAAAGTAGTGAGTCTTGAAACATTTTTGGGTGCGAGATATTCAATGGAAAACACAGCCTCCTGTCGCTGTTTGACACTTAGGTGAAAATGTAGATTTGATGGATGCTCAAAACAGGACTTCACAAAATGGCTCAGAACCTCAATTTAACTTCATGGAACGCTTAGACAAGCTGAATGGAGGGTGTTAGAAACATTGAACACCATTTATGCATTAACTCAACAGGGGGGTACATAGGCTTCACAAAGCATTTATAGGCCTGATTTTCTCAAATTTTTTGAAATGTGACTGAAAATGAAGCATGCAGTTTTTAGTCCCAACAGGGTCTACGAGAAATTTTTTACTAGGGAGTCCCCATTTCTAGAAGAAATGGGACATGCATTGTGAAACCACAACACATAGCAACAAAGTTCATGCCAAAAATTTGATAGAATTGATTAATATTTTAATTTAAAAAAAAATATTAACATGAAAATAATTAAAATTGCATGTTGATATTAAAATTACAAAAATTTGAAATATTTTTAAAAAAATAATTTGATATTAATTATTATGATTTTATTTTTAAGTTTGAGTATGTGAAAATCGTCATGTTAATTTAATAAATTTATTTTGTTTTATTAAAAATAAAAGAGTTAAAGTTTATAGAAGTTATATTTCATTCTTATATATAGTACTTAAAATTATATTATTGAATTATTTTATATTTTATATATTGTATAAAATATAAACATGTTCAATATAAAATATAATATATATAATGCAATTTATAATAACTACTAATAGTTATAATACAAAAAAAAATTTCTTTTCTGTTCTAATTTTTTTTTTTTGATCATAATTTATTTTGTTTTAAAAATGATAGAAAAATTCAATGAAGATATATTAAATTGTATGAAAGAATTTATAGTTTTAACTTTTTTTGATCTAGATTAAATTTAATGTGTTAAGTGAATTTGAACCTAAGACCTCCCATATGAGAAGCTCACAAGTTACTATTGTGTTGTACTTGCCTAATTTATAATTTTAACTTAATATAGTTAACGTGTTTAATTTTTTTAAAATTTTTTTAAATTAAAATATTAATTAATGGAAGATATAGAATAATAATGACAATAGTTTATTTTAAATAAAATAGTAAAAATTTAAATATATAATTACAAAGGTTATATTTTTATTCATATTTGTTAATTAATTTCAAATTTAAATGTAATATAATTTTATTATCTATTAGTTATTAATAAATATTAAAAATGTAGGCAAGAGTCTACAACACAATGGTAAATTGTGAGCCTCTTATCAAAGAGGTCTTGGGTTCGAATCTACTCATGATTGCACTTAATAAATAATAATAATAATTAATTATAGAACATAATAATTAATCTTGGCATAATTATTCCATAATTAAAAAAATTGGTGAGAAGATAAGTATGAAATAAAAAATTGACATATGAAATTATTAAAATTTTATTTAACTTTGTTAATGTTATTTAGAAAACTTAAAAATTGTGCAATCAGAAAAAGAAAAATTAAGAAGACAATCTATAAACTTGTGAAAACTATTTCAACTTCACCAAATAAATTAAGAAGATCTTCAATTAGAAAAAAGAGTATTTTTTTTTGTCAATGGCTTTATCAAATATGAAAAATTCACATGAAGAAAAATTATGAAAGATGATTGGTTTCAATAGTTTAATGAAGAATTAAAATAAATTTATGTTTATAGTTGTACATGTAGAACTAACATTTCCCTCTGTATTGAAAATAAGTTGATTAAGAAGATAATTTATAAACTTGTGAAAAACTATTCAACTTCATCAAATAAATTAAGAAGATCTTGAATTAGAAAAAAAAGGTATTATTTTTGTCAATGGCCCTTGACTCACAAAGAACTCACCAGATATATGTGTTGCTATGTGACCGATGATCTTGGTCCCTCAATCGTATGTGGTGGTGGCCTTCAATAATAATATATATATATTTTTAAAAAGATTGAAACATCTATTTGTTTGATTCTCATCAGCTTTGAAGAATTCCGGGATAATAAATTATTATTTCCTGGGGGGCTTCTCCATTTAGAAGTGCACAAATTTGGTTCAGCCTCACAGAAAACGCTATCCCGATGCGTACTCACTGAAGAAATTAAAGTTCCTCGAGCTCAACGTGGGCTTTTTCATTCTTACACTTCAACTGAGCTCGAACCACAAGGAAAAGATCATTTCCTGGTAATCTGGTTTCTCCATTCGAGCTACATCAGTTGATTCTCGCACAGCTAGTATATCTTGGCAGCCATGAAATGGCCAAAGCAAATAACCCCCGAATATGTGGCCCAAATGATTAGGGCAGAAAGAAACGTGAGCAAAGCTCTTGGCATCTTCAATTCGGCAACAGGCGAATACCCGAATGGATTTAAGCACGACGAGGACACTTTCGGTCTCATGATTGGCAGGCTCGCCGCAGCAGGCCAATTCATAGAAGCAGAATCGCTGCTAATCAAAATGCCCCTCGAAAAAATACGCTGCCCAGAAAACATATTCGTTACAATGTGCAGGGCATACGGAAAAGCTCATCGACCCTTGGAAGCCCTCAGAACTTTTCGCAGAATGAAAGATTTCGAGTGCAAACCCACTGCGAGGTCGTATTCTGTCATATTTGCGATCTTGGTTAAAGAAAATCATCTGAAGCTGGCCTTTGAATTCCACGCCCACATGAAAAAAAAGGGCATCGGGCCAAATATCTACACCTACAATATTCTGCTGAACGCTCTCTGCAAAAATCCGAAAACCCTAGACAGGGCAATTAGGGTTTTTAGAGGAATGCCCGCGAAGGGTTTCGTGCCCGATGCATATTCTTACAATATCATAATAGATGGTCTTTGTAAGCATAATAGAGTGGCCGAGACGGCAGCGCTTGTTAAAGAGATGAATGGCCATAGCTGTGTACCAGACGTGGTAACTTATTCAACCCTAATACACGGGGTTTCTAGTTTGGGTAATGTGGATGCTGCACTGGAGCTGCTGCAACACATGCTTGCGAACAATATCAGTCCAAATGTTGTCACTTATACAAGTGTCATGGCCGCCCTTTGCAACGCCGGGAGGTCCTCGGAAGCCCTAAAGCTTCTGAGCCAAATGAAGAATGAAGGGAAGAAGCCTAATTTGTATAGTTATTCCAGTTTGATTCATGGATTTTGCATGGAAGGGAAAATTCAGGAAGCGCAAAATATTTTTGATCAGATGAAGCTTAGGGGCTGGAAGCCCGATGGGCCATTGTATGGGAAGCTTATAGACGGGCTGTGTGCTGACAAGAGGTCAGAAGATGCTGCCAGTCTTTTAGATGAGATGGCTCTGAATGATGTTGTGCCAAACAGGGGTACCAAGCATATTCATGAGAATATGCATAATGTTGTTGTCCAGGGACTCTGTAAGGAAGTGGGTAAACAGAATAAGGCTTGTCAGGTTTACTTGAATATGGTGAACAGTGGTATACGCCCTAGTTTGGAGACCTTGAATTTGATGTTAGATATATTTTGTAAGAGGGCTGACGTGGACAAGGTTGATCGAATTCTTCGTGACATCTTGGCTAATGGCTCTGCTCCAGATCGTTTTACATGGAGGAAAATAGTGCAAGTGTTCTGTAATAAAGAAAAGGTGAGGGAAACGGCATTCTTGCTTCAAGATGAGCTCACAAATTAAAGTCTACGGAAGGAATACTCCCCCATTGGTGCTGCAAAGATACCGCATGATGGTGCCTCTAAAACCCTAACTGGGAGAATAAGCTTGGTGGTGCATTCTTGATACACAGGTTAGTGTAAATGTTTACTGAGCAAAAATATTCAACTTTTATGAATGAAATTGGCCAAGTTTTTTTTTTTGATCGCTCAAAAAGGCTATATCTGTAGGGACACCTAGACAGCGCGCATGTTGTAGAGTACTACTTAGATGACAGGTTGTCCTGCTTCTGAATAATGTAATAGATAGGGATTCGCTCCAGAATAATTTTGCAAATCGCCAACCCTGTTTTAAGACCCTGGCAGGAATAGCGAATTGATACCCACTGCAATAGTGACTCGATTGCTAATTCGTTTTCAGCTTTAATATTTCGATCTCTGTTGTTGCTGAAATTCACGTTTTTGATGCTGGAAGCAAATTGCGGGTTTAGTTCTAAAAGCTTATGCTTATCTTGGATTCAAGCTCTGTATGAACTGCGTTCTAAAATAAAGAACAGATGTTCAGTAGCCGGCTCATAAACCTTTCATCCACAGAGGGCTTTCGCCATCCCTAAATGGGCTTCAAGGGGTCCCGGATTGTAGCGGAGTGCTTCATTAAATTCCTGAATTGCTCTATCATAGGATTTTTCCTTCAACAATTTGTTCCTCCTGTTCACGTTTTCAAATACTAGAACTAATTTCTTGACTTCTTCAATCTGATGCAGTCCCGCCTTAACAAGGTTTGAGTACCGCAGTGATTTTCTTATGGGCGTTCTACATTCAGGACTGCAAAGTGTAAACCATGTTGCAAACAATATGAATATTAACTAAGAATTTAAACAAATTGCTTACCAAAACGAATCGAATCATGGCTTTTGAATACAGAAATCGAACTACGGAAGTTTCAACTCACCATTGTTTAAGCTTAACAGCGACCGCGCCAAGCTCAGCCTCAAGGACTCTCTCGTCCATATTCATCCATGTATCAAGCCCGCTTACTTCGAATACATGCTCACAGTCTATAAGCTGAACGAATATATCTGTGGATTCATATTACTCAAAAGATATCTGAGTAATGACATCAACATGCTTAGAATTGCAGGTCCTGCACAACTTGGGCCAGGGCTCCTCACAAAGGCCTGAGAAAGAGGCAAGAGCCTATGACACTCCTCAAAATGTTGAGGAGTGTGATCGGAAACATTGATGTAAAAAACAGTGACACAATTGAATCCAGAAACATTCTAAGGTTATCTATAGATTGTAGAAATCCACCTGCTCTTATTGTAATGAAGATGGTCAGTATTTGATAATGTAGTTTGCTAGTTTTCACAGGTTGTTTCATCCATTGACCTACTGGTGTTTTTGGTTATAAACAAGTTTTATTAACCTCAGAGTGACAAACAATACCATCTGTCCTCAGAAAATTTGAAGCAGCATTTCTTAACAACTAGAGATTTATCACTTCTTTGATTGTGATAAACAAGGGAACAACTTTCTTCAAGGTGATTCTTGGAGCCACTAACCTGAACCCAAGGTTGCCAAATCTCTTCCGTATTTCATCTCGGATGTTTTTAACCAGGAGTTCATATCTGGCAATGGCTTACAGAAGAAAAGTAGGAAAAATAAATCGTCAGACTCTTCAGGTCTTAATGTGTGGGGATCTTATGTTGGTCTACAAAGAAGAATTCTGGGAATATTTCATGTTGGATTTTGTTAACCAGGAGCTAGGAGTTTATATCTGGTAATGGCTTAGACAAGGAAAATAGGAAAAATAAATCATTAGATCCTTCTGGTCTTAATGTGTGGGAATGTTGTATTGGTCTTTAGAAGAAGAGCCTACTTCTCTTTGTGAAAAAGACGATGAACGTTTGGGCGTGCACCCGGCCAGAGAGGTCTCAGCTTGGACCTAGACAAATGAAGAAACGGCCATGCCTAATGTGAAAACTGAGGAAAGGCCAAGGCCTGAACCTACTCTCGAAGAACTCCATATAACAGATGATAAAGTATTTTGAAAGATTTTGTTCAATTTTGCAGAGAGTCTTGACAAAGGGGATGACCCCAGATCAAGGAAGATATGGAACACCTCTACAATCATTTCCATAAATTAAAAGACTTGCAAGAGTGCGAGTGTTAGATGTTGTGTTAGACAAGGAAAATAGGAAAAATAAATCATTAGATCCTTCTGGTCTTAATGTGGGAATGTTTTATTATTTTATTATTATTTGTTAAGATTGATTATTAATTTATTATTATGTGTTAAGCTCGTGCAGGCTCGAACCCAAGGCCTCCTAGATGAGTGTCATAGGCTCTTGCCTCTTTCCAGGCATGCTTTTATTAATATGTTCATCTCTGCAATTAATTTCTACTTTTCTTGAAGGTATTTGGGATTTTTCTCTGCTACCAGGTTATAGGTGTATTATGTATTCTAACAAATGAAATTTATCAATAGAAGCTTTGCCATACATGAGGGTACTCCTTCATGTGATACTTGCATATGCATCTCTTTAAAATACTTCTAAGTGATTAGTATGGTTTAAAACTTGTGCAGCTTGATATCTTGATTAGTAAGTTGAAAATGGCCTTTGCACGATTACTCTATAGAAAAGCATGACAGGAAGGGAGAAAATTGAATTACTTTTCTGATCTAGAAAATGCTACAAATGTGAAACAAGAGGGAAGAGGAATCCTGCTATATTTTGTACAAGACTCTGTTTATTACTTTCAATCAATATTTAAGTGATTGTTTTCACATTCAAATCTAGGACAGCATAGACCACTCTTCATCTTACCGAGTTTTATGTTCTATGCACTCTCAGGACACTGCAGTAAAAAACGAAGACCCATATTTCATGACTAATAAGCTTGACATGAAAATATCGAAATGCATAAGAATGGGATAATCATAGAACTTGTTTCAATCCTATTGGCTGGGCCAGCTAATGGATACCCTATGTAGAAGGCAGGCTCAGCTTGGCCATTTGTAGCTCACAGTAGTACACAACAAATTAGAAGGGAAAAATAACTCTTCTCAAGATTATCTTTATTTCTATGTATTTTTATGAATGATTGATCCTGGTGGTTGTGTTGTTCAACAAATATTGGATGGCCATCTTCAATTTTGAATGAGTATTCTTCATTTCTCTATACAATTGCTCTATAACAGGTAATAGGCCTTTATGTATAACATTTGTAGCTGATCTTGCAGAATCTATTTGCAGACACAATAATAATTTGTAGTGTGAAGAAATTGTATGGGTCCAACTTAAATGATTTATTCGAGTGACACAATGTCTAGCTACTAATATAAAAAAATCTTGGATAGTACGAATATTGATATCTCATTGAAATCAATGTAAATGCATGATTACCAACAGCATTTTCAAGCTCTCGTCTTAATTTAAGATTGACACCAAATGTGAGGCTACTGTATCAAACATGGTGGTAGTTCATCTTTTTGATCCTTTGGTACCCTTTGTCTTATTTAGAGGGCTTGATTTATCATAATGAACTTGGTCTAATGTTTGAAACCTAATTAGGTAATGGTGGGCTTCGTCTCATGCACCAAATTGGTGTTTCTCTTGATGGTGACCTAAATAAACCATATTACATTTGTTTTCAGGCATGAACTCTTAAGGAAAGTCCAACTCTTAAGACATTCTAGAACTGAATTTTCTTCAGAATTCTACATTATATGAGAGGACTACGTAATGCCAATTCTACATTATATGACAGGACTACGTAATGCTTCCAAAAATACCAGTAATACATAAACTGTAACAGGAAGGGCAACAGGCAAGTATTATAATACTAGGCCTGCCTGCCTAGAAGTGTCGTATATCATGGAAAGCCTAACACAGAATTCTAATGTTGTTCGTCCATCAAATATGGTACAATCATGGTAATATTATTATTACCTGACAGCCGTATGCTCAAATCCTGAAACTAAAATGTAATGAACAATGCTTATAGACTCCTTTATAGCACAAGCGACTCCTTAATAACCACAAGATTCACAACTCTTCACTGCAGACTATTCAATCTGAAGACAGTAAAATGTTATTAAGCACATGATTAAAGAAATGCAATGAACACTAAACATATACCGCGAAATATCTTCATCTCCTTGATTGAGTGAAATAGAAGAACTCTATTCTATTGATATGCTCTACACTATTTGAATGACGATTACTCTAGGATAGTTTTAAGCATGACCAAACAGCTGCATGATCTTACTAACAAATACTTATAAAAGGGCTTAGGAGAGGTTTTTTTATAAATAGAAGTTACATTTTTATTACTATTCACTCCAATCAAACAACTCTTATGTAGTTTTAAAAAAAAAAACCTAATGTTGACAAAAAGATCAATGTTTGAACACATGAGAACCAATAAATGTTATAAAATACATAAATAAATTCATTAGCAAGTGAAATAAATAACTTTTTGTTTTAAACAAGAGCCTCAAAGCGTCACAGTGCTTGCCTAATGCATAATGAATGCCAAATACTGGTCAATTAGCATTGTGAATTCATTGAAACAATAATCTTTAGTACTACTATTTTATTTTGTGTGGCAAATATATGGCCCAACAATAGAAGACAAATATAGAAAATTGGATTTTGTCTTCTTTAAATTTGTCATGCACACAAAAAATCTCTAGTTTTGATGAATAAAAAATTGACCATCTTCAAATGAATAATCAGCTTGTACACTTTGTCACTGCTGCACAATATGCAAGAATAGTTACAACTTTAACATTGTCAGTCCTGTATTTCAAGGTGGAGGTGTAAAAGTGACTCTAATTGCCTAAGGTTTGTATTATAGGCTAATAGTAAACAAAAGCCTTCCAGGGTTTATTCTTTTACGTGAGGATTTTGATTTAGAATTTGTTTAAAAAAAAAATTAAATTGCTACAATAGCTTTTCTATATTTTGGATGCTAAATTATTCTTTGAGCCACTTATTATAATTCTCAGTCATATATAGGGTGATTGCAAACAATGACTCTAAAAAATTACTATTCTAATAGAGTTTAAGAGAAATTAGGAAAGAATGTGTTGAAATTAAATCAAGAGTTTGCAAATTTTTGTTAGGACTTGACTTTTGACTCGCCATTGAAGTTCTTGTGAATAGTGCAATGCATTTTTAGTTAAGATTAGGTAAGATAAGATAAATTTATTAATGCCCAACAAGAGACCAACAAGGGTCTAAGGGATTGGAAACAGTACAAAGGGCAAACGCCAGTAGGGGGAGCACCAAACAGTGTCCACGGACAGAATGTGAAAGCAAAATAAACAAAAGAACCAAGAAAAAGGAATAAAAATAGCTAAGAACTCCTCACATGCGATAAGTAGTCCAGAATGGAAAGATGGACATTAGGGCAATCAGGTACTCTGGAAGGTTGCCTTTGAGATCTACTAGAGGGACGTTGTCGAGTGTGATCTCTGCGGGGTCTCACAAATTTGATGTGAACCAAGATAGTGCAGAGGGGTCACTTCAATCCTCGGGCAGGAATTGTAGGACTGGAGAAAGAGGTGATGAGTTGTGTAGGGGTTGATGTAGAGCAAGATTGGAGTTGTATAGTGTGCTTGCGAAGCTGTATGGTCTCCTGAAGATAGAGTGCAAGACAGTGTTGGTCAATATATCTGAAGAATGAGGGAAGAGACCGACACTCTTTGAATAAATAGTAGAACCTCCCTCAGATCTCATAGTAAATGGGACAACGAAAAATAAAGTGAGACTCAGTCTCGACCTCCCTGAGGTGACAAAGCTGACAAATCCTGTCCTCCCTACCAATCTGGTGATAAGTCTGAATATGTAGCCGGTGAGAAGCCACCCTAAAAGATCCCAAGGAGATGCAAAGAGCGTGAGTCCAATGACGAGTGAGGTATCGACGATGTAAGATGATCCCGTCTTGAATATCAAGAAAGTGCTCAACATAGAAAGCCATGCACAGACGGAGCCCACTTGGGGGATTCCTCCAGGTCGTGATAACATATTGTCTATAGATGTCAAGTCTAACATGCTCATTCAACTCCCACTGAGGTGGAAGACAATGGGCAAAAGCATCCGGAGAAAATTAGAAGGGGGGAAGACAATCCAAAGTAATACCAATCGAGCCCAAGAGAGCAGAAACCTAGGTGTACCAACAACGAGACCTGTAACCAGAGTTTGAACCCGCAACTTCCATAGAGGAACAATAAGCCAAGTAGGAATATCTATAACGATTGTCAGAGGAATTAGCAAAGCTTCAAAGCTTATGAAGGAGCCAAACTAAATCAAAGATGGTCCCCAATTTGAAAGGGTGAGCACCAAACTCAGCCAAAACAATGCTGTGTGGTGTGAACTGGTCACATCTTATAATGTGCCGAAGGAAAAGAGTTTGGACCCTCTCAACAAAGGCCCAGTCAGAGTCCAAGAGGGAGGGGCCCCAAACAGTAGAGCCATAGAGGATAGTTGGCTTGACCAGGGAGTCAAGAAGATACATTTTAGTTGTGGTATCTTGGAAGTCGTCTCGAAAGCACTGTCTCTCAAGAATAGCAAGGTATTCGAGCCCCTTGTTGACTCTAAGCTGCATGGCTGGTCTCAGGCTGAATTGAGGTCCAAAAAGCTTAACCCCCAAGTAAGTATATGAAGATGCAATCTCGATTTCGGTACCCTAGAAGTAAAAATGGAGATGGGATGCCATTAAACAATTGAAGATCATAACCCGAGTCTTGCCTAGATTTACAACTAGCTCATGTGAAGGCCAAGCCATCAAGGAGCCGTTGAAGACCATTGGGAGAAGATGTTAGGAGAATCACATCATTAACAAATAGGAGAATAGAGATCAATACCTGATGTAAATAACAACCATCGCTAGGGAGCAAGCAATCATAGAGAAAAGCCTCAAGCTCATCAATGTAGATGCCAAAGAGAGTGGGGGAGAGAGGACAACCCCGTTTCACCCCGATAGTGCTCTGGATAGGATCACAGAAGCTTGTGGAGTCCTGTATCTGCCCTCAACGCGCTCGTATAACCTCATAATAGCTATAATAAGAATCTCTAAGATCTTGATGTCCTTAAGACGTTGAAAGATAGCCGCTTGAGGAACAGAGTCGAAAGCTTTGCAGAAGTCAACAAAACAACAATAAACTTTCGCCGAGTAGTGGCGAGCTTCCTTGATAATGGCTCGTAAAGTCAAAATGTGATCAATGGTCTGCAAATTTGAATGAAACCCATCTTGACCTCTTGCCTGACAGTGTTGCTGATCGAGCTCACTGGACAGGATACTGTTCAACACAGTCGCATAGAGTTTGGCGAAGTTATGCCCAACCATGATGGTCCTGTAGTTTTCGGGGTCAGAGGCTAGACCAGATTTATGGATCCAATAGATAATATGTCGTGACTAAGAGTTAGGGAAGCCGACACAAACCACTCGATTAAAGAGCACTGTAAGAAAGGGACCTAGAACAGAGATACCCAACTTGAAGAATTCAGCTTGAAATCCTTCCTCATCTGGAGTTTTGCTACTGTTCATAACTCTAACTGCCTCACTGATGTGGGAGAAGGAGAAAAGGTGATAATAGGTGGGGTGGAGGATGAGATGGAGAAGGGTTTGGCCAAGAATATCATAGAGCATGGAGGTGTGGGAGGCAAGGGAGTGAAGGTCTAGAGCAGGGGGGGTGAGTGGGGAGGGGGGTGTTGGCGAGGAAACATGGTGCGCCAAAAGATCTTTGGGGATTGGAAGAACATGGCACAAAGAGACTTACACTGCAGTAAAGTGAACTTTTGTTTCTTATGGCAAAGAAAGGGGCGATAGTCGAGCCTCAACTGAGAGGAAGAGGAGGAAGTAGTAGTGGGTGGAGCAAAGAGAAGCATGCGATGAAAGGATTTGTAGTCCTTATCGAACCACTAGTTCATGGGGCAAGACCTGCGAGTGGGGCGAGGGGTGAGCGAGGAGGTGCAGTGGGGAATGGAGAGAAGGGTAGACTCCCACAAGGTAGACACAAGTGAGTGAAACATGGAGGTGACATCCTCAGAATCAAGCAAGGGGTCCTGGGGGAGAAGTCGTCTGAGGTAATGGATAAAGAGCTCCGTGTCACCATCGGAAAAGCAAAAAGAAGTATGAGCATGGGGGGTGGGAAGAGGGGGGTGAGAAGAAGCAAATAAGCAAAGAGGAGAAGGTGTGAGGGGTCCCCGAAGGATGATGCTAAGGGAGGGCATGATTAGCCAGAGGAAGGCGAGAGATGGTAAAGTGGCAAATGAGAGGGACGAAGGAGGCAGTAGAGAGAACATAATCAACAACACATCACCACCACCATGTGGCCAACAAGTGAAGAGTCCATTCAAGATCACTAAATTAGAAGACTCACAAAGATGTAACAAATTACGACCATACCTGGTGAAGGGCCCCTGACAATCTTGAGAGAGCTGGAGTAGACCAACAGAACCAGGATTAGAATTAGTTGTCCACATGGGATCAAACTTGCGATCATGGAAAGGAGGTTGTAGGTCTCTGGTCCGTGCGTTAAAGTCTCCCAAAATAATGATGTCCCCTGTAGCAGAAAATTTGGTAATGTGTTCAAGAAGGTTCTCACAGGAGTCCTTACCCTCAATGCTGTGAACTGCATAGAACGAAGATGCTGGTGGGAAGTAACAGACAATGATATAGGTATCCTTATAGAGCAAGGTTCCTCGATCAATGCGAATCCACATGAATCTGGCATAGCTGTCGGAATGAACCAAGGAAATTTTATTAAAAAGGTGGTCCCGAATAAGATAGGCCACTCCACCAGAGCCTCTAACCCCACCAGAGCACTTGATTTCATCTCTAAAAGAGGATATCCACTGATAGCTAGAAATATCGGGAAGAGGACGCATGGGGCTCTCATGTGTCTTTGTAATAAAGAGAAGGTCGACAAAACCAATAACATCATTAAGTAAGCCAGGCATAGACCAGAGGACATCATTATTGTTCCAACAGTTGAGACACAAAGAGCCAGTGCTCAACTGTCGTTGAGCTTGTCATTTGGCTTTAGAGGCTGCCCTCAGAACCGAGCCTGTAGGAAAGGTGTTCCAGATTACTGCTTTAAGATTTCTGATGACTGCATATTTACCCTCTTGTCTTGTTGCCACAACGAGGGCACGAGCTTGCTTGAGTTTTGCTACCTGTGATTGGGTAAGATCCTCATCTAGATAGATCTTAGGGGAAATAGAGAATAACTTTTTCTTTGCCCTAAGAGACTGCAACCTATCAAAGAGGGAGAGAAACCGGATGAAGAGAGTACCATCAGGGCCTAACCAACACCTGTCAAGAGTGATGTTTGAAATGTCCAGTTGATCCTTGAGGAAAGAGTATCCAGCAGTCGAGAGATCATCAATGGAGGAGAGACCACAGACTCGTAAGTTTAGTTCACGGGTCGCCTAATCCACTCATCGTCCATCTTCTCTTGAACTAACTTCTCAACGCCAAAAAGGGGAACCTCAGCCGCAGAAATGCACAAAGAAGCCGAAGACTTCACCTTTAATTCAATCTTTGTTAACAGTGAAGAATGCCTATCAACAGTCTCCGATTGTTTCTCCTTGATAGTGTCTTAACTCCCTGAGCTGTATGGTAGTAGATTCCAGATTAGTCTTGAGGTCTGTATTTCCAGCAATTAGAGATTGTACAGTATCTCGTAGAGTGTGGTTCTTGGATTCAAACAAAGCCAACCGTTTTGCAATTTTAACGTAGAGTGAAGTTGATTGAGCAACAACACTTTGTAGGACAACATTAGTAGACTCCACTGTAGCCAAACAATCAACGAGCTGCTGGAGTTTAATTGGATCAGAAAAAGGTGCCATAGCATATAAAAGGTGTCCCTAGAAGCACACAGCCTTATCATAGACCGAACATTTTGTCAAATAGTTTATAGACAACCATGTAATATAAAAACCGTCAAACAGTTGGAACTTGTTTGAAGATGTTGGCACCAAACTAGTCCTTGACAATTTCCGTGTGGTAAAAGCCTCTAACCATTAACAAGAATCAATCAATTTTTCTACCAGCTATCCCTGCAAACAATCCCCATGGTAGACACAGGCAAAATAGTCAAAAGCAAGCGGGAGATGCCTTACCGTGTCGTTTCGGTCCTCTTTCCTCTCTGCAAAGGCTAAATTAGACCCAACGACGATCACACCAAGAAACTTAATCCAGATCCGTGAGCTGCAGGCCGTAGTTTCTTTAAATAACCCAAATTAATCAAGAGTCGTGAACCGTAGGTTGCAGTATCCTTCGTGCCTTGCTTGAACCTATTCAATACCTTGTTGTGTCGTGCCTTGTTCGATGCCTGTTCGTGACCTGTTCAATGCTTGTTCGTGACCTTTTCGATGTCGTGCCTTGCCTTGTTCGATGCTTGTTCATGGCCTGTTTGATGCCTGTTCCTGCCATGTTCGATGCTATGTCGTGCCGTAATAGGAATTTTCCGTGACAACTTTTTCAACTTTTTCAATGTTAGAATATATTTATGCATTGCCAATTTATAGGTTTCCACATTAGACTAAAATAACAAAAGCTTTTGAACTCATATATTGGTAATGATGAAATAGATGATCTTAGAAACATTTGCAATGTAAAGACAAAAGGTTTGAGGTTCAAATATGAGTAAGAAAAGCATAAGTTGTATTTGGAGAAGTCACTTGTTCAAACCAAAGGCAAATACTTAGGATATTTGGTTTTTTTAATAGATTAAAAGTGTAACTATAAAAATGTTGTGAAGGTTTAGGAGGTTTGGTAGCTATTTTTAGCTCTTCTTCAAAGGGTTGCGAGCTTAGATAACTCAAGTATAGGATAGTTGTGTATCTAGTGGAAAAATATTGCTTCCAACTTGCTCAAGATGGAAAACCTCTTGTGATTGAAATCAAAATTTTATATGCATTTATCTATGGTTTTCTATTATTACAATAGTCTATTTTTGTACACTACAAGAGTGTCCATGATTAGATGGAGTTATATTGTTTAATAGCTTCTTTTATTGATTAAGGTTTGAAGGTATGTTAAAAGTCCATTCCCATTACTAAAAAGATTTGAACACCATAGCTCAAACATTGATACTATGCTAGTATGTCAAAAGATAATATTATATATTATAACTAGCAATTGCACCATGATGTGAAATGGGTGTGTTTATTTTTGGCACATGTTTGTGTACTACTGATGAATTTATGGCTAGGATTGTCCCAGTATATGATGACACTTTGTTATAAATAAGTAGTTTGTTGTGTTGAATGAATCCAACACATTAGACTCTAAACAATTATAATTGTAGTATGAACAACTTATAGATATTAAAAAAAAAATTGTTTTATTGATCAACAATTTTTAAATACAAGTAAAATGTGAAAATCTATTATTTTTTTATTCTCCAATTAAATACAATATAGTATCTTTCCAAATTATTTACTAAAACCATCTCCTCAATAATATTTATATTACTAAGAGGGTTAATCAAATGACCCTATTACCATACATGTCATATCTATTTTTGATAAACATGTGACATAATAGAGGGGTTTGTGGTTAATAGTTTGTCCCTCTTGCTAACTTGGCTTTACCTTGACTCTAGATGCCCAGAATGTGAGGAACAAAAGGATGTCACCAACAAATGGGTCAGTGTATGTGTTATATCACTGCTTTCTGAATTATAAGGTACAACTCCCTTATATGCAATATATGCAGTGAATTATGTTTTTAATAGATCATTAGGATGGGGGTATGCTCTTAACCTGAGAGCAGAAGAGGATAAACCAAGATGCTCATAACTATAAACACCCCAAAGAGAAAAAGATTTGGGCAATAATACCCAATGGAATGGATATCACAAGCTACCTTAAAACCCTTTTAATACTACTCCTAATCTAAATGTAGATTAGTCCTCCGGAAATCTAATCTAGGGAGAGAGCAGAGATGCACATGAAAGATGAAATGGAATCTTCCTTAATTGACAACCCTTTACCAAAATGGAATCTGACAAGGAATTAATAGCTCCAAATGCATCTGTCCTACAATCCCATAGAAACTATTTTAAGATGCAAGGTTAGCTCAGTTAAAGGAGACAATGAAAGGAACCTAGGCATGTTAGTCCTAAATGGAATCAAAACACCACATTACCTAACTGCAAACATCATACAAATCCTTCATTCCATCTGACTCTTTGATTCTAACTCAACATCTAGAAATGCAGGGGGGAAAGTTGGACAGAATTGCCGATGCTTTCTATTAACTTAGAAAATTACATATATAGGCCCCCTCTTAGGGTTCTTGGCTAGTTACAGATTCATCAATTGCATTAATAGAGCACTTAGATCGCTTAGAAATGCAACAATTACCAATAACAATTCAATACATCAAAGAAAGAAAGCAGAAATGGTTAGAAACCCTCAAAATGATTCATATTCCTCTTTGATCTGTAACAGTCACGTTGGCACCAAAATTTATATTTCCTATCCTAATAGTCACAGCGAGTTTGAATTCTTGCCATCGATCTTGAATCAACTATCACGATTAAAACCTAACGATCCTTTTTACTTTTTCTTAATGACTTCCTGCATGGGTCTCTCTGTGTACAAGTGTCTAATGCTCGCTTTCCTGCATTGGTTATTCTTCATGCACTTTCAAAAAGTGGGGAAATGTCAAACATTGATCAATTGAGATCTAACGATTGCCATGAAACTAAAAACCCTTTGGCATGTCTTAAGCTTGGAAATTGGCCCTTATGATCTTACGATAAGTTGTGACTTGTGACTTTGGAAACCTTCACTGTTTGCTCTTGCAATCTCACGATCATTGCCTTTCATATCTTCAAAAGTCTCCTTATAAACCTTTATGCTTATGCGATTCTCCATTCATCGTAAGATCATAACCCTCTACAACCTTTTGCACTTTATGTCTTGTGATCTTATGATCAAACAAGGTTTGGTATCATCAAAAAGCCCTTTTAAGCTTCTTATGATCTTATGATCACATTCAACTAATTCTTGTCGTGACTTTGGAAGCTTTAACTTAACCGCTGCCTTTACCTTCCAATCATATGCTAGTTGTTATCTTTTTTACTGTAGCCTCAGAAGCCTTAACTTTTACCTTTACGATCATGCGACTGACAGTTATCTTCCCTTTTGTCTCAACTTTAGAGACTCCCATGGTTTGCCCTTGCGATCTCATGGTCCACTGTCTTTTGTAACATCAAAAGACCTTTTGACATGTGCTCAATCCTTTATGCTTATGCATCTGTCCCCACTCAATCTTAACCTTTCTGCTTACGATCTTATGATACCCTTGCTCTCGTATGGTCAAGAGTCCCCTTTTTAGCTCTTGTGATCATACGCTGGCCGCTATCTCGTAACATCATATCACTTGCCATTTACCATGAGACACTTATGATGACACGACAATAGGACAATCGTGAGATCAAAAACTTGAAAATACACACAAGCGATGCTATGACAATATGGTATATTGTAAGATCAAGATACTCAACACTTGCCTTTATGATCCTCCTTCAATCTTTATCGTAACATTGGAAGAGAGAAAACAACTTAAAATACTTAAGGGCATGACTTTTCAACTCGTGATGTGGGGATTTTGATGCATTTCGCGCCATTAATTTGATTTCCATCTAACGGTCGTGATTTATTTCCAAGGTGACTTGACTATTCAACTCAATGATGTGGACATTCAGATGTGTTTAGGATTGTTGATTCGATTTCAACTTTGGTCTTTGCCACCTTTGACTATGTTCTTCCTCATTTCTGCATCTTTCAGTGTTCATTCTACATCGAATTCAACTGATCTTGTTTCTAGCTTGTTTTCATGATCTGCATATCATCTTTTAACCTCGGTTCTCGTATTCTTCGCTGCCATTTGCCTTGAATATGCCCATGACCTCTCCATTCTATTCTTTGAAGTTACGACAAAGGGAAGATAGTTGCTAGTTGTATGATTGTAAATGTAAAAGTTAAGTCTTTTGAGGCTACGGTTAAAAAGATAACAACCAACATATGATTAGAAGGTAAAGGTAGTGATTAAGTTAAAGCTTTCGAAGTCACGAGAAGGGTTAGTTGAATATGATCGTAAGATCGTAAGAAGCTTAAAAGGGCTTTTCGATGATATGAAACCTTGTTTGATCATAAGATCACAAGACAAAGTGTAAAAGGTTGTAGAGGGTTACGATCTTACAATGAATGGAGAATCACATAAGCGTAAAGGCTTATAAGGAGACTTACGAAGATACGAAGGCCAGTGATCATGAGATTGCAAGAGCAAATAGTGAAGGTTTCCGAAGTCACGAACCACAACTTATCATAAGATCATAAGGGCCAGTTTCCAAGCTTATCACATGCCAAAGGGTTTTCAGTTTCATGGCAATCGTCAGATCTTAGTTAATCAACGCTTGGCATTTCCCTGCTTTTTGGAGGTGCATGAAGAATAACCAATGCGGGAGAGCAAGCACTAGACACATGTACAAAGAGGGACCCACAAAGAAAGTCATATAGAGAAAGTAAAAAGGATCGTTAGGTTTTAATTGTGATCATTGATTTGAGATCAACGACTAGAATTCAAACTTGTTGTGGTTGTTAGGATATGAAATATAAGTTTTGGCGCCAAGGTGACTCTTACAGATCAGAGAGGAATATGAACCATTTTGAGGGTTTCTAACCATTTTTGCTTTCTTTCTCTGATGTATTAAATTGTAATCGGTCACTGTTGGATTTCTGAGCGATCCAAGTGCTCTATTAATGTAACCAATGAATTTGTAATTGGCCAAGAACCCTAAGAGGGGCCCTATATATGTAATTTTCTAAGTTAATAGAAAGCATCGATAATTTTGTCCAACTTTTCCCCTTGCATTTCTAGATGTTGAGTGAGAATCGAAGAGATAGATGAAATGAAGGATTTGTATGATAGTTGCAGTTAGGTAATGTGATGTTTTGATTCCATTTAGGACTAGCATCCCTAGGTTCATTTCATTGTCTCGTTCAACTGAGCTAACCTTGCATTTTAGAATAGTTTCTATGGGATTGTAGGATAGATGCATTTGGAACTATTAATTCCTTGTTAGATTCCATTTTGGTAAAGGGTTATCAGTTAAGGAAGATTCCAATTCATCTTTCATGTGCATCTCTGCTCTTTCCCTACATTACATTTCAGTAGGACTAATCTGCATCTAGATTAGAGTAGTAGTAGTATTAAAATGGCTTAAAGGTGGCTTGTGATATCCATTCCACTAGGTGTTATAGATTGTCCAAATCTTCTTCTGCTTGGGGTGTTTATAGTTATGAGCATCCTAGTTTATCCTCTTCTATTCTTAGGTTAAAAGCATACCCCCCATCTCAATCATCTATTAAAAGCACAATTCATTGCATATATTGCATATAAGGGAGTTATACCTTATAATTCAGTGGCCGGTGATATAACACATACATTGACCCATTTGTTGGTGACACCCTTTTGTTCCTCATATTTTGGGCATCTAGAGTCAAGGTAAAGACAAGTTAGCAAGAGGGACAAAGTGTTGACCAATAGTTTTTGGCGACTCTACTAGGGACACCCTAATGAATTTCTGGTTACCGAACGATTTCTGCTAAGGAGAAATCCTAATAGGATCTTTGGTATCTAAAGATCAATATTCCCTAGTGTTCTAAATTATCCTATATGTTCACGATTGACGACTCTGTATAATGACCATACCTAATGGTAAGAAGATGGTCAGGTCTAGGCTTGACCCTACCCTTGAAGACCTCTATAGATGGAGTGACCCTTTGCTTCATCAACTTTATAACAAATATCAGAAGTGCACCTTTTATATTGATAGTTAGAGACTTTGGCACCAGGTTTGTACAAGATATCATGAGATAGAAGACTAGGCCGATTGTAAGATAAATGAGTTGACACGAGGGATGGAAGAACTAAAGAAAGAACTGGCAGCTAGAGCTAATGCTCCTTAACTTGTTTGTACCTATGCTCCTATAGAAGAAGAGCTTACTCCTCCTTGTGAAAAAGACGATGAACGTTCAAGCGTGCACCTGACTAGAGAGGTCTCGGCTTGGACCTAAGCAAATGAAGAAATGGCCATGCCTAATGTGAAAACTGAGGAAAGGCCAAGGCGTGAACCTACTCTCGAAGAACTCCATATAACAGATGACAAAGTATTTCAAAAGATTTTGTTCAATTTTGTACAAAGTCTTGGCAGAGGGGATGACCCCAGATCAAGGAAGATATGGAACACCTCTACAATTGTTTCCATAAATTAAAAGACTCGCAAGAGTGCGAGTGTTAGATGCTGAGGCTGAAGCAACCAATGGTAGTTGAGCATGAAGAACTACCGGTGAGGTCCCCTATGTTTGGCCCAATTAATAAAAAACATGCAAACCCTCCTGATGCTGAAGAAGGAGACAATAAGTCTTCATTAGATTCATCTGATGAAACAAAACTCAAGTCAAGGAAAGATAGTTATCATTATATTCCAAAGCATCCGTCTCATCCAGGAGGTGAAACGTCAATGGTAGCCGAAAAGGTAAGCAAAGAGGAGCAACCCATGAAGGAATCTTACGAGTGCGAGGAAGAACTTCAAGAAGAATATGTAACATCATTTCCTTGTAAGGATCTCTCTCATGATCCAATTTTAATTAAAGAATGGTGTCCTCAAGTTATCAACTATCAGCTTGTGGAAGAATCAACTCTAAGGGTGGACACAACCCTTCTTTATGATAAATAAGAGATTGTTTGTGGATTCTTGTCATCCCTTAGAATGGACGAGTCCTTTCAGATTGACCCAGGTTTGGAACTAAAATCTGATGAAGGGTTGTTAGTTTGTAGATCTCCTTCTCTGTGCTATGTGACTAGTTTAAATTTTGAAAACAACGATGATACATTGGAGGATGGAAAGGATGAAAATAAAAGTGTATATTAGGACGAACTCATTTTCCAAAATGATGCAATTGATAACCATCCAATAGCTAGCCCTATGCTTGAAGGGATGTCATTCGGTGTCCTGAACTATGAGGCTAAAGTCCATGAGGAGAAAAATGATGACCAAGACCTTTCTGGCCATAAGAGGTAGGTCATTTTTGCTGAAGGTAGTCACTAGTATCTTCTTTCCAGCATTGACGACCATCATTTGCAGAACACTATTAAAGGCCTTGAAGAAGATGAAGTGATTTACAATGAGGCATGATTATTTGGACCGTAATGGACATATAGCCAACTCTTACATACAATCAAAGAATTGTGTGGAGTCATGTTATTTCTATTTATAGTAGCAATGTTAAGAAAACAATGTAAGCTGCAAAGAAAAGGCCCCTATTTTGCCCAACTAATCAATGGCTTCACATAAGTACCCTTTGTTGCTGGTTTCATAAGGGAGATTCATCTCACCTTTGTAAATATGATAGGTTAGGTGCGTGTTTAGTTTAGTTGTTCTTCTTTCCTTGCTTTCCTGCTTTTTGTGTGTTTGCTTTTCTTTTGTGTTGGCTACCTTGTTTCCCCACCACCCAAATGCATAACATCTTCCTATGCTATTTAAGACCGTACAACCCAATGAACTAAGGCACTGATCTTTTCTATTCGGTGTTTTCTGTAATAAAGGAAGTAGGTAGCCTATTGTTGTGTGTTTTTCTCAAACTTTCTACGAAACTAGAGATTGCTAGGTTCCTGCCTAGGCACTAACATGCCTAGTTCCCCAGTCAGAGCCATCTATTGCCATGATTTTAGTCCCTTATATTTTTCAAACTTCTAGGATTAGGATTGAGTCAATGTGATGTAAGGCTTGTGTCTAGATTACCTTCAAGGAGCTTCTCCTCTCATCTATTCCTTTGTGTACACCTAGGTGGGCATTCAAAAGCAATCTAACGCATTCATTCATATTAGGTGATTAGGAAATGAAGGGTAAGTCTATGCATTTCCTAGATGAGAGGGAAGTTGTTCTGAAACCCTAATGCTTTGATCAAGTGTTCCATTGAAGACATGATATAGGTAGAATGGAGAGATCATGGGCATATTCAGAGAAAATGGCAGCGCAGAATACGAGCACCGAGATTAAAAGATGATATGCAAATCATGAAAACAAGGTAGAAACCAGATCAGTTGAATTCAATGCAAAGTGAGCACTGCAAGATGTAGAAATGATGAAGAACACGGTCGAAGGTGATAAAGACCAAAGTTGAAATCGAATCGACAGACCAAAATTCATTTGAACGTCCACATCATTGAGTTGAATAGTCAAATCACCTTGGAAATAAGTCACGACCATCAGATGGAAATCAAATTAATGGCATGAAATGCATCAGAATCTCCACATCATCGGTTGAAAAGTCATGCCCTTAAGTATTTTAAGTGGTTTTCTCTCTTCTGATGTTATGATAAAGACTGGCGAAGGATCGTAAAGGTGAGTGTTGAGTATCCTGATTTTACAATATACCATATTGTCATAGCAATGCTAGTGTGTATTTTCAAGTTTCCAATCTCACGATTGTCCTATTGTCGTGTCATCATAAGTGTCTCATGGTAAATGGAAAGTGATAGATGTTACGAGATAGCGACCAACGTATGATTGCAAGGGCTAAAAATGGGACTTTTGACCATACGAGAGCAAGGGTATCATGAGATTGTAAGCAGAAAGGTTAAAACTAAGAGGGGCTAGACGCATAAGCATAAAGAATTGAGTATATGTGAAAAGGTCTTCTGATGTCACAAAAGATAGTGGATCACGAGATTGCAAGGGCAAACCATGGGAGTCTCCGAAGTTGTGACAAAGGGAAGATAACTGCCAGTCGTATAATCATAAAGGTAAAAGTTAAGGCTTCGAGGCTACGGTGAAAAAGATAACAACCAACGTATGATCAGAAGGTAAAGGCAATGATTAAGTTAAAGCTTCTGAAGTCATGAAAAGAGTTAGTTGAATGTGATCGTAAGAAGCTTACAAGGGCTTTTTGATGATACAAAACCTTGTTCGATCATAAGATCGCAAGACATAAAGTGCAAAAGGTTGTAGAGGGTTACAATCTTACGATGAATGGAGAAACACATAAGCGTAAAGGCTTATAAGGAGGCTTCTGAAGATACAAAAGGCAGTGATCGTGAGATCACAAGAGCAAACTGTGAAGGTTTCCGAAGTCACAAGGCACAACTTATCGTACGATTGTGAGGGCCAATTTCCAAGCTTATGACATGCCAAAGGGTTTTCAATTTCATGGCGATTGTTAGATCTCAGATGATCAACGCTTGGCATTTTACCACTTTTTGAAGGTGCATGAAGAATAACCAATGCAGGAAAGTGAGCATTAGACACGTGTACATAGAGGGACCCACAGAGGAAGTCTTAAAGAAAAATAAAAAGGGTCACTAGGTTTTGATTGTGATTGTTGATTCGAGATCAACGATGAGAATTCAAACTTGCTATGACTGTTAGGATATGAAATATAAGTTTTAGCGCCAAGGTGACTGTTACAGATCGGAGAGGAATATGAACCATTTTGAGGGTTTCTAACCATTTCTACTTTCTTTCTCTAATGTATTAATTGTAATTGACAACTATTGGATTTCTAAGCAATCCAAGTGCTCTTGTTAATGTAATTGATGAATCTATAATTGGCCAAGAACCATAAGAGGGGACCTATATATGTAGTTTTCTAAGTTAATAGAAAGCATCGAAAATTCTGTCCAACTTTTCCCCTTGCATTTCTAGATGTTGAGTGAGAATCAAAGAGTTAGATGGAATGAAGGATTTGTATGATGTTTGCAGCTATGTAATGTGATGTTTTGATTCCATTTAAGACTAGCATGCCTAGGTTCCTTTCATTATCTCCTTCTGTTGAGCTCACCTTGCATCTTAGAATAGTTTCTATGGGATTGTAGGACAGATGCATGTGGAGCTGTTAATTCCTTGTCAAATTCCATTTTGGTAAAGGGTTATCAGTTAAGGCAAATTCCATTTGAACTTTGGTCTTTGCTACCTTTGACTGCGTTCTTCATCATTTCTGCATCTTTCAATGCTCACTTTGCATCAAATTCAACAAATATTGTTTCTAAGTTGTTTTCGCGATCTGCATATCATCTTCATTGCCATTTTCTTTGAATATGCCCATGATCTCTCCATTCTACTTGTATCATGCCTTCAATGTAACACTTGATCAAAGCATTAGGGTTTCAGAACAACTTCCCTCTCATCTGGGAAAAGCATAGACTTACCCTTCCTTTCCTAATCACCTAATATGAACGAATGCATTAGATTGCTTTTGAATGCCCACCTAGGTGTACACAAAGGAATAGATGAGAAGAGAAGCTCCTTGAGGGTAATCTAGACACAAACATTACATCACATTGACTCAATCCTAATCCTAGAAGTTTGAAAAATATATGGGACTGAAATCATGGCAATAGGGTTTTACTTTTATTTCTACTCAATATATTTGGGCATTTCCAATATGAAACAACTTATGTTGATACGTTAATTTTATGATGTATTTGAATGTTCTATAACATAAATTTAAATCTAGCATTGTTGGGTTATTTTTGTGAGATGTTAGGTTTTTTTAAAATATGTTTACAAATTTTCAAATTGCGTATGTGTGATGTTTGGCCATCTTGTACATTTTTATAACGTATCAAAGATTACTTTCAAATTTGTAAACATAGACATTCAAATTTGATCTTTGCTTCAATTCTCATACTCTTTTGAAGGTTTGTCTATGTTTGTAAAACCAAAGAGTCCTCAAACACTTACAAAAGAATGTACTCCTACATTCTTAAATTTAGTGTTAAGAATATTCTAAAAAGTATTTTCTACAAGTATTGTTACCTATTTTTTCAAGTTCCCAATTTAAGGATTTACTTGCAATTATAGAGATGATGTAGAATTTGACTTTCACAAATTTTCATTGAAGAAAGAAAAATCATATAATTTAATTTTCGCAATTCATCTAAGTAGGTTATTAAATTTAAAATAAAGTATGAATTTTTTTTTTCATGATTTATATTATTGAATTACCTTTTATTGGTCCTGCATGGTTGGAGGTGCATTGTTAAGTATTGATGATTGAAAAAGTTGTACATTTTATATAAGAAACACTTTTGAAATAAAATATATTTATTGGTTTTAAATAAATAAATAATAATATATTAATATCTCCATGATATGTTTTTGAATGCTTAAATTTTTTAACAAATGAATATATTCTAGATATTTCCCTGATATGTCTCAACAATAAAATATTTAGTTTACAAATAAAACAAACAACAAAAGTTCATGTCTTATCTATGTTGCCACGTGTCACACTTTCTTCTTAACGTGCCATTCCAAATTTTCATACAAGTGTCACTGTCTTCCGCAATTCCAATTCTTAGATATGGTAACCATCTTTGGTGCCATCCTCTTCTAATGATTCAACAAAATATTTTTTTCTGCTTGAATTTGGTGTTTTGTTGTGTGGATCTATTTGTATTTGGATTGAAAAAGATCTAGGATAGTGGAAAATGAAAATACTTTAATGTGTTATAATCATTGTAGTTGAAGAATACCAGTGACTGCATTAAACTCTAAGGCATGCCTCTTTTAGGCGATTATATATAGCTCTCATCCTTTGCAAGGTCTTGCTATTTTTTTTGGATAGGTAATGGATTGAAGCTTTGATTATTTACTATTTATTTATTACTATTTGTTGAGATTAATGTGTTTACTTTGAGTGGAACCCAAGAGCTCCCAAATAAGAGGCTCACAATATACCGTTGTGTTGTAGGCTCTTGCCTACAAGGCCATGTTGTGTTGAGCAGTCATTTTGCATGATGCTTAATGACATAAATCCTTTTGAATCTCTCTCTTGAAGAGTTGATCAATGATTAACTCGATTTCAGATGGTTGTTTTTCAACCTATTGGGTAACTCAATTGAAGATAAATGTATATGTTCACAAGGAGGCCTTTGCTAGTACTAACCAAGGAATATAAATGTGATCACACACACACACACACACACACACACACACACACACACACACACATTGTATTTTTCTGTTTTATGATGAATGCAATTTATCAATGCAACTATATGAATTCCTATTTTAACCAAGTGTTTGAAAAACAAATAATAAAGATAGAGTAACGGGGGATTAAAGAAAATTACTAAAAGGAAAATTCTTAACGTTCATAAGCTAAAGTAACATGTCTGTGAATTAAATTATCAAAAGGATCTTGGTGGGAAGCCAATAAAATTAGGAGCAATGCTTCCTTAATTCCATTGATGCAATCGTCAATAGGAACTTCAATAATAACTGAAAAATGTTTCACGTTTCATGAAATCGTGAAGCCATAGAAAGTGCACTCACACTAGACAAAACACTATGTAAGAACAATAGTGATAATTTCTCCAATTTGTCACAACAACGAAATTCATTAACACAAGGCAAGCACCAGAACTTAAATATCGCGCAATCATAACAACACAATAAACCAAAAGCTCCATTATTATTCATGAAAATGCATTCACAAAAATAACACACTTTGACAAGATTTACTACACTTTGAATGAGAGCACCAATAACATATATTATTGCATCAAAATAACAACATTGAATACATATTACATCTATGTATTTAAAAGAAATCCTCTCCTTTTGTGTTAGGAGTCAGAGCTCTTCTAATACAAAGATTATGGTAAAAACTAATAAAATAAAGCTAATTACATAAAAACTAACTCTCTAAGTCATGCTAAGTAGGTCTCCACCCTTATTTATATCAATTAATGGGTGCATGAGCCTTTAAATGACTTAAAACAATGAAAGAAGAAGATAAGACGAGAGAAGCCATGAGATGATCTGAGAGTCATTGAGACTTCTAAAAATGCAAGCTTGGCCTTGTCTAGGTGTTATTGGGAGTTAAACTACCATCAAAACATGTTTCTGATTCATAGAATGCTAAAAACAACAACTGACAGTTAACTCTCGACACACTGCTTCTTCAAAATTGTCAGCGCACCTCTGAAAAGTGCACCTTGAAAAAATGTACCTTGATGAAAGGACAAAAAAATTGACATAATTTTTTCTAACTCCACAAATTTCCAAGAGAGAATTTTTCTGACTACAATTTTCCAAGAGTGTTTCTAACTCTACAATTTTTAGTTTCCACCATTTGGGTCTTGTTGATCTTCAACCAAAATGATGTGTAGATGTTTTCCTTTGAAATTTTGGATGATAGAGGTGATTTTTTGAGGGGCTAATAAGTCCAAAGTTTCATACTTTTCCCTCACTTGCCTATGGAAATCATGACGTGCGACTTCTTGCGCATTCCTTGGAACTTGAAAGTCATGGATTTGAGTGTGATTCTAGCTGTTGCAGAAAACAAGGAAGCCATGGTAATTTTTGAGACCTTGGGGGCGGGAGAGCTCTAAATGTTTTAGATATGCACGCCTATACACCTTTAGAGACAATTCATTCACCAAATCTTCAAATTGCGTACCTTCACACCTTTAGGGAAGTGCGCAAGGTGCTTAATTCACCAAAAAATCAAAGTTCTTAGTTTTGAAAATAGTTTCTAGTTTTTTCTCGAATGAGCTTTTTGATCACTCTTGTGTACTTATTTTGATCTTTTTTGATGATTTAGGCCGAGTTCGGTGCTCACCCATTTAGACTTGCAGCTATTTTTGACTTGATCTGGTTTCTCCACCGTCTTTGTGGCTTTGCTGACTCAGAGGAAGGCTAACACAGATACCCTTATTAGCCTACTGCTCCTCAGTTGCTATTGCTGACGTTGATCCTGCCACTAGAGCCCACGGTTGGTATGCTCAGGCTACTATCCTACTGAGTTCAGTGGAGATCGACATTGATCATCTTCCTCCCTACCAGTTCTCATTGGATGCCCCTGCTCATCTACTCCCTTCTCGGCAGGAGTTGAACGGGCATGTCAGACTTGACATTTACAGGAAGTATATCACACGGACCTGGGTGGATCCTCCAGGGGGACTACGTCCAAGGATGGCTTTCTACGCTGAGCACTTCTTAGTTATCTGAGATGGGATTATTGTACGCCCTGAGTACTTGCATAGATATTGGACTCACGCCTTGCATATCTCCCTTGGCTCCTTTAGGGTGGGCTCACACAAACTTCGAATTTAGGTCAATCACCATATTGCTAGAGAGGATCGGGTGTGTACACTTTGTACCTTAGCAGAGGCAGAATCTGAGATACATTTTCTTTTCAGATGCCCCATATACTACGAGATTAGAGGGAGATTTTACTGTTTGTTTAGAGATTGCAGATCCCTCTCAGATTTTTTTAGGTACACCGATCAGCGTTGCATTGCACTCTATCTTTGCGAGTCCTTACAGCTTCGTGACCATACTTTACAGCTTTCATTTCCCAGGAGTTAGACCCAAGCACAGCTTATTACGACCTTCTTCTCGCCCTTAACTACTCGGGGTGTGAAGCAACCGTACAGTTTCCCTAACGCGGGTTGTTCCAGATCGGTGAGACCCCGCAAGGAACCTTTTTGCCAGCGACACTCCTCTCGTGGCACTCAGCTTCATCACAGGGCTTTTGGTAGCCGCACAGATCAATCACTGTTGGACCTTTTCCCTATGAAGACGGATACCTAATCTTTTCTGTGTTGTTTCTTGCTTTCTTCTTCTTTTGTTGTGCTTGTTCTTTTTTGGACACTGTTTGGTGTTCCGTTTGTCTGCTTTTTCCTTGTTGTAAGCTTCCAGTCCCATAGACCCACATTGTGGTCTTTTGTTGGACATTAATAAATTTATCTTATCTATCTTATTTTATCTTATCTTCAACATTTTGTAAAATTGTGCACTTGCGCACCTTAGCATCTTTGAGACTTTAAGCATCTTCAAAACTTTAGAATTGCGCACCTCCGCACATTCACACATGCATATCGCGCACCTTTTGGAGTCCTTCAATTTATGCATATTTTAGAATTATAATGCACACCTACGTACCTTTTGGAGACAATTACTCCACCTAATCATCAAATTGCACACGTGCACAAATGCGCACTTGCACACCTTTAGGGAAGTGTGTAAGGTGCTCAATTCACCCAAAAATCAAAGTTCGTAGTTTTGAAAAGGGTTTCTAGGTTTTTCTCAGACTAGGTCTAGGAGCACTCTAGTGTACTTATTCTTGATATTTTTGATGATTTATGCCCTCTTTATAGTCCAACATTGTCATAGACTTCAACTCCTTTTGCTCCTTCTTTATGAAATCCGAAGGTGCCTGTTTTGAAAATGCAAATGCAATACCATGGTAATTTTTTGTGCTACAGATGATGCCATGATGACCTACACAAAAGATAAACATTAGTATGCAGGTGCTAGTGGTTGAAAATGATGCAACTGACCAGACTCCTAAACCTGAACTACAAATTTTTCACTCCCTAAGGCACATTGGAAGATACCTTATTCCGTGGAACAAGCTTCTGTGAGACAAATAAAAGGAAGTTCCCATTTCCAAGGTGAAAAACGGGGCATGTGTTGTGGAACCACAACATGTTGTTTATTAGTACAATTTAATTGTTAAAAACTTTGATTTCTGTCTTAGTCTTAATTCAACACTACTTGATTTGTCTAAGGGATTTCCAAGGATAGCTCTTTTACATAGGATGAGTGTAAAAAGAGTTTCTTTACTAGAAACTATCCTCCATTTAGCAATGTGCCTAGACGAAAAGGTAAGCACAAAAATGTATAATAAAGGAGGCATAACATAGTAGAAAGACCAATTTTCCCTAAAAAAAGGATAACACTTAGTAACTAAATGATATTGAAGCTATGAATAGTGGTACAAAGGCAAGATGAGAGTCATTGTTTCTCTCATGTTTCAACTATGAATTCAAAATCCAATAAATATATTTCCAAGACCCGCAATTTTTTAAGAAAATTCCTAACATTGAATGACTAACACAAATTTTCTTGGTATTTTTGGCAAGTTCTTATGTTTTATATTGTTGGAAGGTTTGAAAAGTAATTCATCAAATTGTTCATTTAATCTTGTAAAAGTGCAAATTTTAAGTTTTATCTAGTTGATTAAGAGTAATAGAGGTTTATTCATTTTGTCAAGAATTGTATAGCCCATAATTGTTTCCTTTTGTTTTAGAAGCTAAAATTATTGCATAAGATTGCTTCCTTTCGTTGTGATTGATTTAGAAGGTTTTTGTTTAAAGATTTGTGGGTCATTTGGATTTAGAAGTCAACATTGTAGGAATGGATATTCAACTCGTGGGATTCTTCCTTTTGTGGTGGTTAATTTTCTTTGTTTTCAAGAGTTTGACTTAACAACACACTCTACTATGATTATTTTAGGTGACTCATTTGAATTTAGAAGCTAATATTTGATTTTTTATCAGATTTTTTTCTTTTATCGTAATTTATTCTGTCTATTTTTTCTGTATTTTTTTTGTTTCTAGATTGGACTGTTTTGTCTCATTGATGTTTTAAGTTCTTATTCTGTCTCTCTATCTTTTTGCAGTTCCTTGGTATTTTACTTCAAGAATTATATCTCTCTCATTGCAAAAACCTCTGGTCCCTTTCAAAACTTAGTATGTTTCAAGGAGCTATGACAAACTGACGATAAGGACTTGAGCCAATCCATAAATATGTATTTTATAAAACTTTTTTCATGTAGTGTAACTCATTGAGACATTGCTATTGTGTGAAACTTGTTTTCCATTTCTCTAGGACTATCCAAATTCCCAAATTGTAGAAAGTGATTATACTTACTTGAAAGTAAAATGGAATCTAAAATCTTATTATTAACATCATTACAACTAGAAACCAATAAAAACAAAATCAAAGAAAAGTTGTAATAGTTTTGATTAAGTAAAACCAAGTTTTGAAAGGACCCGAAACCTTGTACAAAGGGACAAGAAAGATATAACAATGAAAAACTTAAAACAACTGTGGAGAACCACCCGAAAAACTAGCACTACTACATTTAACATCATTTTTCGACCAAAAATTTCGACCATCAACTAAATAAATTTAGGGTGGTCGAAATGTAAAGGCAAAAATTTCATTTTTTTACATATAAGACCCGTGTTGGTCGAAATTTCGACCAACATAGGGCTTATACATCCGCAAAGTTCAAAAAACATTTGCCCAATTACATTTTTCACACCCGATTTCATTTGACGTTTTTGGAGCATTTTCGCATGGTTATCTCAACATTTTCACATGGTTTTCTCTGAGGCTAGTTTCGTTTCAGATTTTCTCCACCCACTTGATTAATGACGCCTGCTAGCCCTGGGAATAATATGAAAGGGGGCCCTGCATTTGCATCAATATAGGGGGGGCAGAATAGTAGTTTGAAACTCTCGATATTGTCTTTCTTTCATTCTTCCTGATGTGCTCGACTTCAAACGCTGTTCCATTCACGACCTCCAATCACACCTGCATCTTTGTTGGTCGAGGAGAGGGATTTCTTTTCGAGCATATTTCCATAGGTACATGTGTATTTTTGTTGTAGGTTTTTATGATAATATTGAAGATGGAAGTGAATACTATTACTATCATTATTAATTTTTATGCCAAAGTTCAACCATTGTTGTGTAATATAAATGGGAGAGTCTCCGCTCAAGTGTTTTTTCTCAGTGATGTTTTGATGATAAGTGTTAAAAAGAGTCTAGTTGCAAAAAGAATGTAATGTACTTGTTGTTTCATTTTATTGAAAGTGTGTAGATGCAGATTTATCATTTGGAATGTTGGTCTATTGTAACAACTATTATACTTTTTGTTATAGTAATGAAAGAAAAGAAAGGAAATGTATATGCAGAAGCTGTAGTTGTAAAAGCTTAGAAGAAATAATAATGACAAATTTTTTATTTTATAAATATAGTTGTGTTGGTATCATATTTTTTTTGTATTTTTGTTTTATAAATATAGTTGTGTTGGTATCATATTTTTTTGTATTTTTGTTTTAATAATACATAATTATATTGTATCATTTAGACAACAGTTTCATATTCAAAAAAAGAACAAAAAGAAAAAAAAATTGAGTGTGTCTCTCTCTTCAACTCTAGAACATTCAACTTAAACATCAACACATAAAGATAATAATTTGAAATCTGGTGTGTTTAGTGCTTGGAGTTGTACCCTCAATACCTAGGCCATGTGGGCTATAAAACATGATATTCATGTGATTCTATGTTAGATGGTGATGATGATAATGAATAATCACCATCTACTACTAGCTCATGTAGTGATAAAAGGTCTTCAATGCACCTCTAACTACAAGTATGCCATGGAAAACTTGTGAAGGAGATGACTCCTCAAACTAATAGACTATCATGGAATTTTTTTGATGAAGATGACACCTACAAATACTGGACTATCTTCAAAAACTTATGATGAAGATGGCA
This sequence comes from Cupressus sempervirens, assembly GCA_028749045.1. Classification (NCBI taxonomy): domain Eukaryota; kingdom Viridiplantae; phylum Streptophyta; class Pinopsida; order Cupressales; family Cupressaceae; genus Cupressus; species Cupressus sempervirens. Next base: position 109,571,439 of record CM053783.1, read on the forward strand.
CCTAAATTTACTAGACTATAATTGAATTGATGTACTTTGGATCCTTCACTGAAAGTCTCTGTCATTTTGTTAGAAGATGATTTATCTTCTAGTTCAACCAAAAGAATCTCTCTCCTATATTTCAACATTACATTTAATTGTTGCATTGCAATTAGGTCTTCCTACAAGGGTTTCCATTTGGATGAATAACAAACTTGTTGGTGTTCTAAAACTACTAAGCAACAAAATGCTTAATACCAAGATGACAATACTCACACAGTCTAAAGACTAGCCAATTCTTATTATCAATTGTATGTGCACACCATTTGGGCCAAACTTCTACAAAACCAAGGGTGGTTTTCTACTCTTTTGGCTCTGCAAAACCAGGGTGGGTATACCTAGGGATGATACAAGACTGGGAAAACTATATGAGAATTATCTTAGTTTCATTCTGATTCTCATCTCAAATTCTCCAATACATGTACAATTCTTGATACTTTAATAAACACATCCCATATAACAGATATGGTCAAAAATCTTCTATAGGTCTGCAGATGTTCTCAGCAATAATGGCTAACTAAATCTAAAACATTCCATGCAAACAAGTAGAGGCCAACTTTGAAGATCTACAGGAAATAAAAGTAAAGTTGATTATAATTCTTCATTTTAACAATCATGCGTGACACATTTCTCTTTCAGCTAGATTAAATTTGATCAGTGCCTAAATCATTGGGGTTCAGAGTCTACTAAAAATCTCTAGATCTAATTTGTTTCCTTACAACAAATTTTATCAGCAATTCTTATCAGAAATTGTCATTCAAAATCCTTTCCACTACTACAACAACCTTATCAAATTCATCAAAGCTTTTACTTAATCCATTGAATTAACAACCATGATAAACAGATATACAACCTAATTGAACTGCATTCAATTGCACAAGCCTTTACTTATACGACATCAAGATAAACAAGTAATCAAAAGGAGACAAAGTTCAGAAAGAACTGATATGGGGACAGTTCATAATTTGTATTCATTTTCCTTGAAAATTGTATACAATTTACAATAGACTCAGAATGACCTTCAGAAAGAAACACAGATCATTCTATATTCATGTATTCTCAAGATCTGATAGAGAAAATACATCACGAATTTTTGCTCAAAAATGGTGGACCAAAAACAGACTAAGTGTATCACTTAGCAAATAGAATTTGGACCTTTTCTCTTGCCCTAGAATTTCACTTATATAGTGTGAAATGCAACAAGCTTCAGGCTAAGAGAAACTGACAGGGATCTTTTACAAGGAATATCTACACACTCCTATCACAAAATGACAAAACTATGGGTAACAGAAGATATCGAAATCAAATAATTCCTTTCAGTGGGTCAGCTTCTGTTACATGTTCTGATGTTGCCGAGTTGGCTATTGATCTGATTCATCTTCATATGTAACTGCTAAATTAGCCAACGATGAAGCTTGTTCTGACGAGGGCACATTAACCTCCACCTGCAGGCTTCCACCACCTTCATTCTGCATGGTAAGGACAACTTCTACCTTTTCCTTTTCTTTAATTGTATTGGCATCTTGTGGTCCCGGTTCTGCAACTGAAAGTGACAAGTTTTTCTTGTCTTCTTCTTCTGATTGGGTTTGAGTAGTGATGGTATCAATGATTTGGACTTCCTCACCCTGCACCTCATCACTGTCAGTTTCATCTACATCAAACTGTTCATTAGAAGGCATTTCTGCCATCCACCTGTCAAATAATGTGTCATCTGGCCAATTGAATTGCAAAATATCCTTCTGTTTCTTTATTATATAATCAGCCTCATTATCAATATCAACAAATTCCTGTTTTAAAGAATCAAAGAATATTTTGGCTTTCACCATTTCTTCTGTTGTGGTGGTCCACCGTGCATGCCCTGTTTCATTTATGACTTGATTCATTCTTAAACAGAATAAATCATCAAGTTCCTTCGCCCATTCCTCTTTTCTTTTCAAACTATTTTTCTTATCTAGGGCATGAGGAAATAAATTGAATTTTTGGCTCTTATATTTGTCTAAGTAGCCTATTATTATCTTTTGTAAATGTATCCTTTTGCTATCAAAATCAGCAAGATCAGAAACAATGTCAACGGTTTTATCAATCTGATCAAGAGAATTATTTATAACAGATAGACACAATAAGGTTATTGCTTTCTCCCTTCTCACCCATTTGTTCACAATAGGCTTTAGAGCCTCATCATCTGCTTTGAACTCCTCTCAGATGTTAATCACCCTGGCCAATTGATCATGGATTAGTGGGCATTCAACCTTGTCTCCTAGATATGTAAGAGCTATTCTTAGTTTATCTTCATATTTAGATTCCAGCTCTACATGTAAGGCCCACAGTTTACTCTTTTCTTCTTCAAAATCTTCAGTAGTGTAATACTGTGGCCCTTGGGGTGTGTCTAGTATTTCAATGAGGGGGGTAGATTTGAAAGGTTCAACAGGGGGGCGAGGGTATGTTATTTTAGGCCTGGTGGATTTTCCCACTAGCTTGTTCTCAAGCTCAACTCTCCTTTTTACCTCTTTATTGTAGGCATCCACAACTGCCTCATATTTACTTTGTAATTCAAACATTTCCTTTTCCTCCCTTTTAGCAATAGCCAAGGAAAACTGAGAATAATCCACATTCATGTGGGCTGCCTGTACGTGTGAGGTATCAACAACTCTCCTCACAATAATATTCCCTATCAGTCCTGAACCATCAGGCTGTGTTAATACAATCCTAGATCCTCTTCTTAATGACCACATAACAAGAGCAGCTTGATCATCACTAAAAGAAATCCCTGCAAATTCCTTTTTATTTGGGTCTTGTAACTTCAGTCCATTAGAAACAGAGTTGAAAATCAATGCATCTGCAATATCCCAATTAGGCAACAATAGTATGTTAGAAGTTTTTACCATTTGCCTTCCCTCCTCAGGGGTAATGTTCTAGAATTCTTGCATCATTTGCTCCTTTATTTGGTTTTGGATGGAGGCTTCATCCATTTCTGGATGCTTTGTTTTCATGTTCTTACATCTTTCCTCAAAATTGTGGATGTTTGCCCTCCAAGCAAATTGATGGAAAGCCCTAGACCTTACAAAACTATCATCTGACAAAAATTGCTGGCTGGCTTGTTCCAAAACAAGGTCCAATTCTCTTCCCTTAAAATCAGCTACAGTCAGCTCGAGGCTTGGCACAGGAGGTTCCTGGGGGTTCCCTTCATCGATCTCTTCTTGAGTGAAAAAAACTCCCCCTTGTGATCCAATTTGTTCAATTTGCTCAATAGTGAGCTGCTCCTCCTTGGTTCTCAAAGGGGTCTGTGAAGGTGAATACTCCTCAACATGAGAATCCTCCTCTCTTATTATTTTCCTCCTCTTAGGGGAGGGCTCAGTAGGCCTCTCTTCCAAAACCCTACTAGTGGACTCAATTATTTGTTTGCCTTTGTCCACTGTATTTTGTTTATTTTGAACAATAGTATATCCTGGTCTTTTTTGGATAGTTAATTGACCTGCTCTTATATTGGGAGTAAAACCCAATCTTCCCATTACTTCCTTGGCCTTATTCAGGTAGAACCTAATAAAGAATTACTTCTTTTCATTCATTGCCTCTATTATTTCAGGAAAATTATTCATAAGTTTTCTCATCTTATCTACATTTGTAATTGCATCGTCCAAAGGACTATAATTTGGATCAAAACAATGAATGAAATCCAAAATTTTAGAAAAGACTTTCCACTTTTCTTTCCTAGTCTCTTGCTCCTGCAAGGAGCACTCATTCCTTATTAAGTCTTTAGGAAAATAAAATTCATGCTCAATTTTACCAAGCTTAATTCTCTGCCTCAGAGCCAAATGATAAAATCTTTCAGAATCACAAAAACGAGGATGAGAAGTGGCCATCTTATAAGGATTCAAAATCTTGTGCAGAGAAAGCCAACCTCCTTTTGTGATTACAAAATGATGAGCCATTATGCAAGTAGGAAAAATTGACCCCTTTTGTCTTTTCAATAGAAGGGCTTCCTCCACTCCTCCCAGCTGCCACAATATCTCAGCAACTCCTACCTTCAAAGGCATTTGGTAGGGTAGTACGTGAGGGCTTCTTTTAAAACCATATATTCTAAATATAGTAGAATTAGAATATGGAATGACATCTCCCCAATTATGTCAAAATTTCAAACCACTTGGGTTGTCCATAGGCCTAATGAGATTCATTAATGCTTTGGGGATTCTGGGATTGTCCCTTAATAGGAGGCATCTCAGTTTTGAAGCGAAATACCTATCAAACCTGACAAAACTGACATTCTCTGCATCCCAAGTCATATCTGCACTCCACAATTGAACTGGTAATGCTTCCCCACTCTCTTCTTTGTCTAATTCCATTTCTTTACTAAAATATGTTACTCCCTTGAATAATAATAATGGCCAAAAGTTTTTTCCACCTTACCCTTAGCAATTCCAATCAATCCAATGTGAATCTCCTCAGCTAAGTAAGAAGCAAAATCAAAAATTATATCCACACCAAAAGAGGAAATTTGAGTAATCATATACATAAAATCCACAGGCATGAACTCTTCTTCATCTCTCCCAAAAACTTTAAAGACACAAGGACCTATATATTTCTATAGCCCTAGAATTGAAGTATGCCCTTTTGAAAGGCTCCCTGGAGGATGCTGTTATTGTTGGCAGTGTTCCAATTCTACCTATGTGTGCGCTCAACGCTCCTTGCCTAACTGCATCTCTCTTAGACATATACTCATTTTCTAACCCTTTCAAATCCATGGGCACATGATAATCAGTGACAGGCCCTAAACTGAAAACTTCCGTAATCTCCTCTGCGCTGATTGTAATCAAGATTTCACCATCAGTTCTCCTCACTACCCTAAGGGCTTGATCGTAATTCTTAGCTACAGCTTCCAAAAGATCATAATCCATGAAAACACTGGGAACCACCATTTTCCCTAGACCAAAATTCTAGATGTTGGCATGTGGGGCAAAAGGGTTCCTCTCTGAAAACCATTTTTTGAATAAAACAAGACCAGTCTGTGAAGTTGTTGCATCCCTAACCTAGTTTCCTTTGTCATACAACCCATCTGCTATTTTCAGCCTAGGGTTTAATGAAGTTAGCCTCTTAACTTCTACAGTTTCAACAGTGGAAGAAGGGAGCAGTTCAAGCAAATCATCGTGGACATTCCTATCCAAATAGTTCTCTTGACCAGAAAATGCTTTTTGTTTTGGAGCCATTTTAATTAACTCTCGAAGGAATTGAAACAACAAGAGGATTATAATGCAAGTACTTACTTTGAATTTCGCTTTAGTTCTTCTCAGTGTTACTCCAATCTTTCTGCGAACAAACTGCTTCACAATCTTAACGAATCCAACACGGTCTTCTCAACAACTATTTCTGCTTAGAAATGCTCTAAATCTTTGTTCGAGTACAGTGGAATTAAGAAAATCTTCTGTGTTATACTCTATTTTTCTTCACACGCGAAGCTTTCATCTCTCATAAATGCATAGGGTGGCATCACCTTCTATATTCAAATTTACACCGTGGATTTACGAAAAATCCTACGATCCAGGGATGCAAGCAAAGACGACTCATGTTCCTCTTGACAAGCTGATAGTCAACCCAATGAAAATTTGCCATGTGTACCTTTCCTTCATTGTTGGCACCTCTGAACTGGACCCACAGAATTTTGAGGACACATGTCACTTAGGCGCTATCTCGCTATACATAAAGAGTGAGCACCTTGCCATAGCGAGATAGTGCCCGTCATTGATCCTGATTTGATCATGTGGATGACATTTGATGCATTGCTCAAAAGAAATATGGTGGGCCCCTTGTCACCATGTCGCTATTCATAACCTTCGTGCAACTCGCCATAGCGAGATAGCGACGATCATGGATCTGAGATAGATCTGATGATCAGTCTTTCATATATTTTGTGAACAGGGCGTGGGTCCAATCATTGATGACGTGATGAAATCCTGGCTATATTACCTGCTGCTTGGGGCCCATATTTTTTTATTTCTCGGCCGGGCGCTATGTCGCTAACAACAAGAAGAACAAGTTCCTGATAGAGACATAGCGAATCTTGGTGTCTTTTCTTTTCCTGGTGTATACGTGTAGCCCATTAGATGCCAGCGTGTTCCAAAGCTTTATAATTGATATTTGATGGAGTACTTTCTGGGACCCACTTACTCTGAAAAGTTGTCGTAGTACTACTTTCCGTCTGGGCGCTATGTCGCTAATGATGAGAGACACCAATTCTCCGATAGCGACATAGCGATTTCTAGTGACTCATCAAAATTTAGGGTTGGAAAGATAAAGGCGAGTGAAGTCATAACTACCCTCGTTAATGCATCTGACACATAATAAAACAACACGTGCACCACGCAACCTGAAAAAACTTATGATCATCAAAAAATTTAAAAGTGACTGCCGACCATTTTTTTGGTGAAGGCGTCATGTCGCTAACGACGAAGTGCCCAATTTCTTCGATAGCGACAAAGCGACTAATCGAAAAAGCTAAGATTTCTGTTGACACCTTTTATACCTCAATGTTGTAATTCCTTTTCAAGTTCTAACATGTCTGTTGTAAAGATGATGAAATATCTCTGAAACAATACAATCTCCGGTCACCGTATTTTCACTTGACGGTACCACTTTTCAACTTAGCGGTGGTCACTATGTCGCTAAGGGTAAAATACTTGTATCTTTTCATAGCGAGATAGCGATTTCCGTAGATCTTTTAGGGATCGGGCGGTCAGAAACACAAAAGAAAAGATGTGACTCAGGGCGCGGAAAGTTTGAAAAGGATGGGAATCTTCACATATTTTTAGTTTCGCGCCCGAAAAATTTAAAAGAAAACAAGACCTAGGGTTTTGACAAAAATTTGCTTCAAAGACCTACAAAATATGACTTGGCTAGAAACCCTATTCACCATAGGTGGATCCCAATCTGAATTCTTCTATACCTTGGACAAAGGAATTCGATTATGCAAAAATTCAGACCAACAAAACTATCATGGAAAAATTGTGACGAAGATGCCACCTGCAACTATTAGACTATCATAGAAAAATTGTGATGAAGATGACATTAAAAACTATTGGACTATCATGTGTAAAAGTCAGAAAATGATTCCAACATATGAAATTAAGTGTACTACATAGGATAGTGATGACTGAATTTCCATGCCCTCCAAATTTGGTGGTTGTAACATTTATACCAATTTCATTTGTGGGATACACACTCTTTAAATACTCCAGGCAATTCCTGAGTGTGGATGTTTCAAATTCCTTAGTGTCAAAACTTGAATATATTTCATGCTTATCATTTCCTCTAGCAATTCTTACGTAAAACATCATTAAAATAATTGTTCCCTTTGACAACGTCAAAGAGTGTATATATACAATATTTTTGAAGTTTCTTTGTGCTAAATGAACCTTTTGTGATCAAGTCTTGTAAATATCTTGGTTGGTACAACTGCAGATTTCTTACTGGTTTTGTACTAGTACCCAAGATTAACATTGATGACATTAGTAGAATTCCAAGTTTTGCTCTTGTACTCCTATTAATTGTACTTGATTGTTGAATATGTTAAAGAAGAAACAAATGCCAGTTAATTTACAGACTATAACTGACCTGAATTGGTTGATGTATTTTTTAAATGTTGAGATGCATATACTAAGAATTTTTTGTTGCTGCAGGCCAAGCCATAGCTGACAGACATGTCAAAGCTTCCAACTATTGTGGATCCTGTGATTAAAGAGTTGCTGAACTTGAAATATCTTCAGCAAGTAAGTTGCATGCAAAATATTTCTTTTGAAGGGAATTGACATTATTTTTTAAAATACATTCAGTTTATATAATTTTACTCATGTTTTGGTGGATAAAAACTTAACGTTCTTCCACATTTCTTGCCCATTTTATTGCATATCTAAAATAAGACATAATCTTGCCATTTTCCAATAGCTAAATGTCTTTAACTGTGATTGGAATTTGGCATAAAATGTATTTTTTAGGTTAGATTGTTAGCTAGTTCTGGTTGATTGCCATTTGAAAATTAGAGGTGCTAATCCTTTTATTGAAGATAAAATTTATAGTGCACTACATATGATCACACTTACCCAAAAAAGTTGAGCCAAACATTTGATTATCTAGATTGAAAGTCATTGTCCACTTTATAATCCTAGCAAGAAGAACACCATAAGTGCTTGTGAACCAAGTATTTATGATGAAGCAAGAAGGAAAGAAAAATGAAAAAATGTGTTGAGTCGAGAGATAGACATTGGAAAGAAAGCCATTGATTATAAAAAGTATTAAGATCAAGTTTAAAAATAATGTTTTAATTGACAAGCACAAAGCAAGATTAGTAGCTAAAGAGCAACAAATTTTCCTTGTACATCCGTGCACTATCTCCATGATTCCATGTTTGGTCCTTAGCCTTTTTGCAATAACCACATGATCGATCATTGCCAAATAGTGCCAACATACTATGTGGAAAGGCCCTTTCTAGATCATATTTCAATGCAACAATTTATCAAATGATGGCGCTTTGAGGGGACAATGATCATCTTGAACCGTGTGACTTTGGCTCATTGCTTCAAATTTGTTAGAGGATATAGAAACTTACTGACTGTAAACAACAGGTATGTTCTTAGAAAAAAAACCCATACTCATTGTAAACAACAAGTATGGACTTAATGCATATTTCATGAGTTGTGGTTCATAAAAACCCATACTCATCAGCTTGAATTGTTTGTTTAATACCCAATGCATTGAGGTGATGCTTACAATTTGAATTCATAACAACCATTTCTCATCAACTTAAATTGTTTGTTTAGTACCCATTGCATTGACGTGACACTTAAAAGGTTGAAGTATTGCAACTTCCTAGAAGGTATGCCTACTCAATTCCATGATGATCCAACTTTCCTTCATCCTTGGGAGAATGATGCAGGAGCATCAAGGTCAAGGTTGAAGGCATCAGAAGACATTAAGGTCTCAAGATAACCAACATGACCATGTTAGAACAGTTGATGTAATAAGACCCTGTGAAGGTCCTTTTTGATATGTTTGTAATCATTTTAGTTACATTTGAAAACATTAATTAACAAAAACCATATGTGCAGATATAAACATTAATCACAACATGTCCAATTTATTTGTAGGTATATTTTCCTGTGAAGAAAGACCACGCCTGACAATATGAATCTAGAAGAAAATAATGAGACAATGGCTGCATTGTGGGCTCAATTCCAAAGAAAACTTGATAAATGTTATTGTCCTTGCAAAAAGTGTAAGGGTTTAAAGAATCGAAGAATTCTAATCACAACAGCCCAGAGTCATTGTAGGCAATATGGTCATGTTGAAGGGGGCCATGATTTTCGTCCATTGTTGAATGTCGATTTCCTACTGGAGGAACATGGAGGTGTGAATATCCAAGTTGAGGATAACGCTCCCATGGAAGAAGATGATAATGTGCCAGAGGACATGATTGAATAAGATGGTATTGGGGCAAGTGATGAAGAGCCTCACAATGATGGTACTAGCGAATATGATAATAATGATGAAGATGGTCTTGATATACCTTTACTTGAGAAGGCACACGAGCCCTTATACCCAGGCTCCTAAACAACTCTACTGTCGGCTATAGTGTTGTTGGTGAACTTAAAGGTTATGAATAGCATATCCAATGTAGCAATGTCACGTATGCTAAGGTATCTCATTTTTGTCATCTTCAAGGTTAGCATACAATTACTATTCATTATATTAACAATGCATATTTGTTGTTGTAGGTTGATTAGTGAGTTTTTTTTACCACCATCAAACATTTTTCCTCATTCGTACCAAGAATTATCTAACATTATGGATCAGATTGGAATGAAGTATCAGACAATACATGCATGTCCCAATGATCACATTCTATATCATAAACAACATGAATTTGCAACAGAATGTCCTGATTGTCATGTTAGTAGATATCGGTCAGATCAAATAACAAAAAAAGTGCCTCACAAGGTTCTTCGGTACATTCCCATTATTCCACATTTGGAACGGTTATTCAGGTGCGCTAACTTAACACAATTTATGGATTACCATGCACGGAATAGAAGTCAGAATGACATTATGCGAATGCCTGCCGATGGTTCTGCATTTAAAGAGATAGAAGAAACATGGTCACACTTTAAAGGAGAACCTCGTAATTTGAAACTTTCATTGGCGGCAGATGGTGTCAATCCATATGGAGATATGAGATCTGTTTACTCAGTATGGCCTATTTTTTTTATTAACAATAACTTTCCTCCTTGGATGTCCATAAAGAGGGAGCACATAATGTTGTCAATGATTGTGCCAGGTAATTTTTTTTTTTATAGTTATCTAAATTAATTTATAAATAGTGCATGAAAATGGTTATAATAATTACATAATGTTTATGTTCATTCAATTGCTAGGTAAATACCAAGTTAAAGATATGAATGTGTATATTGAGCCCCTAATTGACAAGTTGTTGAAGTTATGGAATGACATCACTATGTATGACATCTCTAGACCAATAGGACATCGACAATTTCAATTCCATGCAATGCTTGTATGGACAATACATGATGCCCCTGGGCTAACTCATTTTTGCGGTATGTTATATTGTTAAGATACATATTTTTTGTTTGTTATAGTGCTTATACATTACTATCAAATACTTAAGTTGCGCATGATAATTGTACATGATCCAATTATACATGATCTTTTAGGTCTTCAGACAAAGGGAAAATTTGCATGTCCAGTTTGTGGTCTGAAGATGAAATGTTGTCATTCGAAAAGTTTAGGAAAGCAGGTGTTTGATGAGTTTAGACACTTTCTCCACAATAATCATAGGTGTTGAATTGCTGAAAAACATCTTTTCAATGGGAAAGAAGAGACATCATCAAGGCCACGAAGAATGACACCTCATTTATGGAAGTTGGAATAGAATCGACTAAATCATCGAGGTAATGTCCAATTTGTCGTCCAAAGTTTACAATTTGTATTTCGATATTGTCTTATATTTACTAATGCTGTAACTGATGCTTGTGAAGGTCGTTAAGGCATCAATGACCAACTTCCTAGAGGAATGAAAATTTATCCTACTCAATTTAGTAGGTTACCATACTACAAGGATCTCCCAATCGTGCATTTGTTTGATGCTATGCATATTGGAAAGAATGTAATAGAGACACTATGGAAAATGTTGGACGGAAGGCGTGATAGAGAACAAATTGCTAAAATTTGTACTGACATTCATGAATCTAATTATGCACTAAAAGTTTTCATTGAATCAAATAGGAATGGAGAGCGCATAAATACAAGTGCCCTTCCTTGGTTATTAACGGAGCAACAAAGTGATGCATTAAAAGAAGTCATAAAAAAACAAAATTTCCAACAGGATTTGCTGCAAATATAAGCACTCTTCTATCAAAGAAAGGTGATTTTGGGCCAGGGTTGAAGACACATGATTGGCATACCTTCCTCAAGGTAAGTCATGTTTTCTATTTACAGTATATTTGTAAGATTGAATGTAGTACTAGTTGCATTATTTAATAATATATTGAAATGATCATTTTTTAATGATTGCAGTTCGTCCTACCTCTATCCCTTCCACAACAGTTTGACAACAGTATTAAACAAGTTATATATGATTTTGGAGAATACATGAGGTTAGAAGAGTGTTTTTTCTTAGATTTGTAGCTTTTTATCTGAAATCTATTGTATAATTTTATTTGAAATCTCCTCTATGTGTTTTTGCATGTTGAATCTCATTTAGGTGGTTGTCATCTAAAGAAATTGATAAAAAAGATATAAAATATTGGAAGAAAAAAATTCCACAGCTTATGTGTGAAATGCAAAAGTGTTTACTTCCAACATTTTTCAATGCTCAAGAACACTACCTCATACATCAAGTTGAGGAGATTGAATTGTGTGGACCTGTACAAGCTAGATCAATGTGGATGGTTGAGAGGCATTTTAAATTTATGAAGGGCTTGGTTCGATAAAGAGCACGTCCTGAGGGTTCTATGATAGAGGGATATATGATATACCAGACCATGGTTTATACCAGTGAATATCTTCCAAAGTTTGCAGCAGGTATCCATCTAGATCGCATTTGGGATCCCAACTGTAATGAAAAATTCAAAGGGGAGTACCTGACGGGGAAAGGTAGATTGAGGAGGGTGAGAGGTAATTATAATTTTTTTTTTTTGTAATTTAACAATTCTTATCCATCATCAATATATATAAGTTGTTTCTAACTGGTGTAATTGTCTTCTTTATAGTTGGTTGTGAGTGGGATGCACTACACTTGTATATTGCAAAAAATCTTGATTGGATGATAGTGTGGATTGAACAGTCTCAAGAAAATGGTCGCTCATTAACATGGGATGGTGTTGCATCATTGGTTAAAGAAGCTCATTGTAATGGAGATCCCAATGTTACGCCAATGGTACTTGATCTAATATATGGCTTAAGAGATACAAAGGTATGCATAAGATTACTAATCATGAGACATAAGTTTAATATCAACTCATAGATCAATGAGAAGATTCTTGACATGTTTGAATAATTGCAGGTCAAATAGCACAAAGCTATGTACTACCATGGCTATAAATTTTGCACAAAAAAGTTAGCTGAAACGAAGAAAACGTGTGATTCCAGGATAAGTGTTGTCTTCGCGGTCACCAATATTTGATTTAGAACTAACATACATCCTCAACAATCTGAAAACCGATGCTATGGCATTTTGGATGATATACTTGAGTGCGACTTTAATTCATTCAAAATAGTTCTATTTGTCGTCAAATGGTTTAGGTTACGACTGAATCGAAATGATCCCGATAGGACTGTTATTGAGCACGACAGTGGATTTACTATGATTAATACAAGGTCATTTGAGCCAGTCGGAGATGAACCCTATGTTCTTCCAAGTCAATGCGAGCAAGTGTTTTACTTTGGTGTTTCAGACAAACCAGGTTGGTCATTTGTTGTTAGACATGACCCAAGAGGAAGGCCGGTAAAGTATAATGTGATCGAAGAAGAAGATATTGAAGAAGCACAAGAGGAAGTAAATGATTATCAAGAACAACAGTTACCCAGTGATGAAGAAGAAGAAGATGGTGATGATTTTGGTCGTGCTAACGATAATGGTGATAATGATGATGATGATGCTGATGACGATCATGATCATGGTGACGAAGATGGTGATGATCATGGCGATGATGGTCATGATGATGATAGTGATCAAGAGGATGATGATGGTGATGAAGATGGTGGTGGTGACGACGACGATCAAAGTGACAAGTACAATGATGGTGATGATGATGATGATGATGACATGGATGACGATCATGATGATCAATGAAATCTTCAGGTACGATCAATGTCAACTATGATGGGGTCTTGTATGACCAAATATTTCTTTCCAAACCATATGTGCACATATAAACATTAAGTAGAACATGCCAAATATTTTTTTAGATATAAACATTAGTTATGCTAAATTTTTAACTTAAGACAAATGATTTACATATACAATCTACTTTATTATTAATATTTTTTTTGGTAAGTCTATTACTTTAATTTCGCTACTAATTTCTAAGACTTACTAATTTTTTTCACAGGGCGATATGGATGCACCATGTCAGACACCTTCAGTAGAGGTAAACATTAATTATTGTAAATTTTAATGTTAATATAGAAACAAATGTCCTATTATTATGTTCTTTTCTTTATGGCTTTGGAGTTATTTTGATGAAAGTATACGAATATTTGATGTCACAACTAATAGGAAAAAGCTAGAATGATCGTTGATCAAATGCAATCTGAAATACGGGCATCATATCTATGTGACATTGGCCTTAGTACTGATCCTGTATTCATCACCCAACAAATTACACAAAGACACACTGATAAGCTTGTTCAAATTATCATCAAGGGTGACAGAAATGAGGAGAAAGAGGCACTGAGAATAGAATTGGACCGTAGAATCCAATCTTTGAAAGTAAGCAGTAATTCAACTAAAGCAATAATAGAAGTTCAATAGATATTAATATTTTATAGTATCTTATGGATCATGATCTCTGATTTTATGTGTTCTTGTATAGATATATGTGCTAGTTGCGACATCACATGCTGAACATGGTCAGGGTTGTTTCACAGTACCTTCGTGTAAGTAACACTTTATTTGTTTTGATCAACATTATAACACTTACCTTTTTTTTTGTCGACGTTTCTCGCTAGTATCCCATAAACTGGAGACAGAAATTGATGATTCACAAATATAGTGTAAATACCCCTTTGTATTATCCTTTTCATATGACTAATACAATAACCAATAGAAAACCAATTGAATGCTCAGAATAGATTGCCATTTCTGTCATTTCAATTTGCTTATCAGAAAGTACAATGGAAGCAAACTCAAAACCTCTGCATACTATTGGACCGACTGAATATGTACTCTTCTTGAAAGAAACAAAAAATTGCACAAGTCTCGGACCATCACAATGCCTTGAAAACTCATTTATATAGCATGAGTTACAACAAGCAAAGGGCAATTGTGATTTGACAAGTGTCCAAGGAACAAAGCATCATACAAAAGACAAAAACAATCACAACAGAATGACAGGCGTATCAAATATTCCTTCAGGTAGGCCCGTTCCAGTTTCTGTTGTGAATCATCAACTTCTGATTTGTCTCTCATTATTTTGGCTCCTCAGAATACGTGGCTACTAAGCTGGCCAAAGAAGGATGATCTTGTGATACCTCCAAATCGGTTTTCTCCTGCGGGTTCTCATTGCTTTCACCCTGAGCAGGCATTATTACCTTTTCCCCTTCTTCTTTTTTCAGTTCTGGTGCAGAGGTGTCAATAAGCTGCACCTCGCCTTCTAGTTTCTCATCATCATCTGAACTGTCCTCCTCTAATTGCTCATCCAATAGAAGATCTGCCATCCAAGTGTCAAATTGTATATCATCCGGCCAGCTGAACTGTAGGATATCATTTTTCTTTTTTAAAATATAACCAACCTCCTTTTCAAAACCAACAAATTCTTGCTTCAAAGAATTAAAAAAAAATGGACTTTAACCAATTCCTTTGTCGTGGTGGCCCACCAGGCATGCCCCTTTTCATTAATAACTTTATTTATCCTTGTGCAGAAAAGGTCATCCAATTCTTTACTCCACTCTTCCTTATTTTTCAATTTCTTCTTTCTATCCAAGGCACAAGGAAATAGATCAAATTTTTTATTCTTGTACTTATTCAAACAAGAAACAATTTTTAGTTGCAGAGCAACTCTCATGTTATCAAAATCTGACAGGTCATTAGCAATATCATACAATTTTTCAACATGGTCATGGGAAGAATTTATAACTGAATAACATAGAAGGATGATTTCCTTTTCCCTTCTTCCCCATTTATTAACAATAGGCTTCAGGGTATCATCATGAGTTTTCAATTCCTCCCATATATCTATTACTTTTACCAACTAATCAAAGAATAAGGGCCACTAAATTTTGTCCGCTAAATACATTAGAGCCTTTCTAAGCTTATCCTCATACTGCGTATTTAACTCTACATGTAAGGCCCATAGCTTTCTCTTCTCTTCTTCAAATTCCTCGGCTGTATAATATTCAGGCCTTTGAGGTGTGTCTGGTATCTCTCCAAGGGGGGTGGATTTAAAAGGTTCCACTGGAGGACAGGGGTATGTTATTCTTGGCCTTGTGGATTTTCCCATTGCCTTGCTTTCAAGTTCAATTCTCCTTTTTACCTACCTATTATAGGCTTCAAGAAGTGTTTCATATTTATTCTGTAACTTAGACATAACCTGTTCCTCCTTCTTAGCAGTGGCCAACACAAACTTAGAAGAATCCACATTCCAATATGTTTCCTGTACATGTGAAGTGTCAGCAACCCTTCTTACAAGTATATTTCCCATCAACCCAGACTCATCTGATTGTGATGGTGTGGCTCTAGATCCCTTTCTCAATGACCAACTGACCAATGCAGCTTGATCTTCAATGAATGAAGTGCCTTGGAAGTCTCTTCTATTTGGGTCTTGCAACTCCAATCTACTTGAAACAGAATTGAAAATTAATGCATCTGCAATATCCCAATTGGGCAATAATAAAATGTTAGATGCCTTTATCATTTTCCTCCCCTCCTCAAGGCTTATATTCTGCAATTCCTTCATCATTTCTTCTTTAATTTGGTTTTGCATGGAAGTTTCATCCATTTCTGGATGCTCTGTTTTCATCTTTTTACATTTCTCCTCGAAAACGTTCATGTTTGTCCTCCATGCAAACTGTTGAAAAGCCCTTGATTTCACAAAACTGTCATTAGTCAAAAATTGATGACTTGCCTTCTCTAATACAGGGTCCAACTCCCTGCCTCTATAATAAGCTATTGTTAGATTCAAACTTGGGAGAGGAAGTTCTGGAGGGTTACCCTCATCTAATTCTGCTTGAGTAATAAAAATATCTCCCTGTGATCCCATTTGTTCAACCTGTTCACCAGAGAGCTGCTCTTCTCCAATCCTCAAAGGGGACTGGGTGGGTGAATATTCCTCATCTTGAGGCCTTTCTTCTGTCATTACCTTTTGCCTCTTAGGACTAGGCTCTTCAGGTCTCTCCTCTTGGGCTATACTGGTAGATCCTATTAGTTGTTTGCCCTTGTCTATAGGAACCCTTTTATTCTGAATTATAGTATATTCGGGCCTCTTTTGTACAATTATTTTATCAGTTCTCACATTTGGAGTGAAAGCCAACCTCCTCATGACCTCTCTGGCCTTATCAGGATATGAATCAATAAAAAATTGTTTTTTTTCATTCATGACCTCCATTATTTTAGGGAAGGTATTCATGAGCTTACTTATTTTGTCAGCCTCTGTAATAGCATTATCCAAAGGATCATATTTATTATCAAAACAATGAATGAATTCTAAGACCCAAGAATAAAATCTCCATTTTTCCTTTTTAGTTTCTTGCTCCTGCAATGAGAATTCATTCCTTATAATATCCTCTGGATAATAAGAATCGTGCTTGACCAGTCCCAACTTGATTCTATGCCTCAACATCTGATTGAAAAATCCCTCAGAATCACAAAAACGGGGATGAGATACAGCCATCATATACTGCTCCAAAATTTTATGCAAAAAGATTCATCCCCCTTTTGTAATCACAAACTGATGGGCCACTGTGCAGGTAGGGAAAATTGACCCTAATTGCCTTTTCAACAAAAACATTTCTTCCACTCCCCCTAACTACCATAAAACTTCAGCCATTCCCACCTTCAAAGGAACTTGGTAAGGCAAAACATGAGGGTTCCCCTTGAAACCATAGATTCTAAAAACAGTAGAAACATGGTAGGGGATGATATCTCCCCAATTATGTGAAACTTTCAAGTCATGGGGGTTATCCATAGGCCTGATGAGACTCATTAGTACCCTAGGGATTCTGGGATTGTCACTCAATATGAGGCATCTCAATTTAGTAGCAAAATATCTATCAAATCTGACAAAACTAGCATTACTTGCATCCCAGGTCATATCTGCACTCCACAACTGGACTGGCAGTATTTCCCCATTCTCCTCTTTGTTTAGTTCCATCTCATTACCAAAATATGTCACTCCTTTGAACAAAAACATATGCATTAATAGAGAGTAGTGACCAAAAGTTTTTTCCACCTTGCCCTTCGCAATCCCAACTAAACCAATGTGAATTTCTTCAGCCAAAAAGGAAGTAAAATAAAAAATAACATCTACACTGAAGGAAGCAATCTAAACCATCATGTACATGAAACCAATGGGCATAAATTCTTGCTCATCTTCACCAAAAACTCGGCATAAGGTCCTGTATATCTCTACAGCCCGGGAAGTGAAAAGACTCTTCTTAAAAGGATCTCTAGAGGCTGCAGTAATTATTGGCAAAGTTCCTATTGTACCAATATGTGCCCTTAGTGCACCTCCCCTAATTACATCCTTCTTTGCTTTATATTCATTCTCTAATTCTAGTAGATTGATTTGCACATGGTAGTCTGATAATGGTTCCAGGTGAAAAACCTCTCTAATTTCTTCAGGAGTAATCGAGACCAGAGGCACACCATCCTTTCTTCTTACAACCCTAATGGCTTGGTCATAATTCTTAGCAATGGCTTCAAGCAAATCATAATCCATGAAAAAACTTGGGACTACTAACTTTCCCAAATCAAAATTCTAGACATTAGCATGCGGGGCAAACAACTTTCTTTCTGAAAACCACTTTTTAAACAAGATAAGGCCAGTTTGAGTAGTTGTTGCATCCCTAACCCAGTTCCCCTTGTCATATAGGCAAGAACCAATTTTAAGCCTAGGGTTTAAGGAAATTAACTTTTTAACTTATGCAGGCTGTATAATAGATTCTGGGAGTAATTCTAATAAATCATCGTGGACATTCCTATCCATATAATTAATTTGCCCAGAGAATGGTTTCTTAGGAGGCATTTTGACAGTATTGAGAGAAGTGGAATGCCACAGAGGTTATAATATGAGTACTTACTTGACTTGTTGAACTTGTTCTTCTCTGAACTTCTAAAATTTCTCTCGAACGACAGAAGAATAGTTTCACGTCTTTACCAGGCTTAACACGACACAATCAATCTGGCTCTTGTGCTTAGAAAATTTGCAATCTCTGTTCGTGTGGGACTGGAATTAATGAAAATCTCTATGTTATTCTCTATTTCTCCCACACGCGAAGCTTTCACTTATCATAAATGTGTCGAATAGAAAAATAGAGTGGCGTCACACTTTCTTTTTTAAACTTGTGCCGTTGATCCTTGGAAAATCCTACGATCTGGGAATTACAACTAAGTTGACTCAGCTTTCTTCTTAACACATTGGCAGTCAAGCCAATAAAACACCTTCACCTCTACCTTTCCTTCAAGGCTGGCGCTTCAAACCGGGCCCATGCATGACTACGCACACGTGTCATCAACTCGCTAACTCGTTATACATAATTCTCGAGCACCTTTCCACAGCGAGCTAGCAATGATCACTGATCTTACTTTAATCGTGTGGTAGACAATTGAAACAACCTTTAAGAACACGATGGTGGGTCCATTGCTCGTTAACTCGGTATACCTAATTTTCGCACATCTCTTTACAGCGAGTCAATGAGCGTTGTCGATCCAAACTTGATCTTGTGGACAGCAATTTTACTTCAACAGTAGTGGGCCACACTCGCTAACTCGCTATACTTAACTTCTGAGCACTTCTTCATAGCGAGTCAACGCCACCCTTTGATCCTGGCTCGATCTCACGATAAAAAATCTTCGTACCTAGTACACGGGAAGTGGGTCCATGATATCGCTGTCCATGATATGGGCCCTACAGATTTCTACCAAGCATTGGTCGAAAGTTCGACCAATGAATGGTAGAAAATGCACTAACAACGCCAACATTTTTTGACCACCGTATTCGTCGAAGTTTCGACCAACCTACTGGATGGTCAAATTTTCGACCAAAAAGTTTTCAACCAGTTCTGTCTAGTTTTCCAGCATGCATTGGTCAAAATTTCGACCAATGCATCGTAGATGTCTACCAAGCATTGGTCGAAAGTTTGACCAATGAATGGCAGAAAATGGCTCAACAACCTGGACATTTTTCGACCAACGTATCGGTCGAAATTTTGACCATCCAGTATGTCTGTCGAATTTTTGACCGAAAAATTATCGACTAATTCGTTGGTCGAATTTGGTTGAAGATTGGTCGAAAAATGGATCAAAATTTCGACCAATAAAGGTCAAAAAATGAGCCCAAATGTACTAGTGTAGAGGGACACACTAATGTTCCCAACATGAGGGCAAACAACTCAAGTAAAACAAAGACCATCAAGATTCACATTTTGGTACCTTCTTTTGAGAAAGTAAAGCCATATCAAATGAAGGCTTGGAGGATTTTCCTTTTTTCCCTTTAACTAAAGTCCAACCATCTTCCACCTTCCCTGCAAATTTTTTCCAATCCCCACTAACCCCCAAAATTCCTACAGCCAAAGAGCCAACAATAGTGTTATGGAAAGAGTCAGCAGCAAAAGGGACAACAACAAAATTCTGACTCAAAGCAGGCAAAGGGTCTGGAACCACAGCAGATGGATCATCAACAACACTTTGAGTCACAACCATAGTAGGAACAACATGTGCAACATCAGAGACATCAACAAAATCCTCATCCAAAGTGAGATCAGTATGCAAAGAACTATCCAACCCATCCACAACCGCAGCAGCTTTCTGAACTGTATAATGATCATCTGAAACCCCCAATCACCAAGAATGTGATTTCTTTGATCTAACCTTATCAGAGGAGCATCGAGTAGCAAGATGGCCACTATTATGACACTTCCTATAGGGTAAGTGCACAAAGTTGTGGTGCCAAAGGGGGGTATAAGGGGACACCTTTTTCTTGAAATCTACAAATTTTGAACTTCAACAAGAATTTGAAGATAGTTACACTCAAAATTTTAAGATATGAAAAAAACAAAAGTCGTAGTCCTTTGAATCTAGTTTCTAAACTACTAATTTTTTTTCAAAATGGTTTAGTTTAGGTCCTCGAAAAAGGGGGCCACAAAAAGTGGTACTGTTTATTCCAAAAAAACATAACACAGTACAAAGTGTGGCCCCCCTAAAATTTTAACTTTTTTTGAAATTCTTTAATCGCTCTAGTCAAAAGTTACTTAACACTATGTAGTTTATCCCAAATTTTTCAGATAATTTTATAATGTGTATTTTTTTTTTTAATAATTTTTTTAACTAGACACATCCCAAAAACGTGAAATATCTGTGTGCTCCCCCTGGAAATAATTGAAAACTAATCTAAAATCAAAACTTTTTTTTTTTCAAAGTGTGTAGAATGGAGTCTAGTTTCTAAAAAACTAAGTTGTTGCAAAATTTGATGAACAAGCTAAAATCTATAGCCCAATTAGTACATGGTGGTTTTTGACAAAAAATGAACATACATTTAAAATAAATTATAGATGAAAGGTTTGAAATAGTTCAAATTAAAAATAAATTATATGGTTAGATAGCTAACACAAAGACCTATAATGCTATGTAACCTGATCTTATCGATACCCAACCATGAGGAATCTTGAAGGGGAGCACATAAGAAAAACAATCATTTTTGGTATGTTTGCTGGAAAACACGTCTCAGACCTATTTATAAACTCCAAACCTTTGGGTTGAATCTCCAAGGAAAAACCAAGCCTTAGGCTCAGGTTTAAATAAGCTTTCAATAGCGCATGCACTCTATAGCACGCACGCGCTATCTAAAAATGATTTCTCAGTAACGCGTGCGTGCTATAATGCGCGCGCACTATTAAGACCTAAATTGCATAAGAGAACTAGGTTGGGGGGGGGATAAGGGAATGGCCATGTGTGTGAGAGAGAGATAGAGAGAAAGTAGGGATGGGAGAGGAGAGAAAGTGAGAAAGAGTAGGGGTGGCAAAGAGAGTATAGGATGGGAGAGAGAGTAGGGGTGGAAAAGAGAGTATAGGATGGGAGAGAGAGTAGGGGTGGCAGAGAGAGTACAAGATGCGAGAGAGAGGAAGTGTGAGAGATAGTAGGGTTGGAAAAGAGAGAGTGCGGGATGGGGGAAAGAGATTGAAAGTAGGGGATGGGAGAGTGAGTATAGGTTGGGAGAGAGAGATTAAGAGTAGTGGATGAGGGAGAGAGAGAGTAGGCGATGGGAGACAGAGTGGGAGAGGAAGAGTGAGAGAGAGGAGGATGGGAGTGCATGTGTGTGAAAGAGAGAGAGAGTGTGGAATGGGAGAGGGGGAAGACAAAGTAGCTCGAGAGAGAGTAGAGGATGGAAGAGAGAGTAGGTGATGGGAGAGGGAGTGGGAGAGGGAGAGAAAGGGGGGATAGAAATGTGTGTAAGAGAGAAAGAGAGAGAGAGAGTAGGGGATAGGAGAGAGTGTGAAAATGTGTGTGTGTGTGTGTGTGTGTGTGTGTGTGTGTGTGTGTGAGAGAGAGAGAGAGAGAGAGAGAGAGAGAGAGTAGGCAGTGAGAGAGGGAGAGCGAGTGAACGAAAAAGTAGGGGATGGAAGAGGAGAGAGGGGGGATGGGTGTGTGTGTGTGTGCGAAAGAGAGAGAGTAGAGAATGAGAGAAGGGAGAGAGAGAGAGAGAGAGAGAGAGAGAGAGAGAGAGAGAGAGAGAGAGAGAGAGAGAGAGAGAGTAGGCAATGGCAGAGGGATGGGAGAGAGAGGGAGAGAGTGAGAGAGAGAGAGAGATAGTAGGCGGTGGGAGAGGGAGTGGGAGGGAGAGAGAGGTGGAATGGAAGCATGTAAGAGAGATAGAGTAGGTAGTGGGATAGGGACTGCGAGAGAGAGAGGGGGGGGAATGGGAATGTGTATTTATTTATAAGAGAGATAGAGTAAGAGATGGGAGAGAGTGTGAGAGTTTGAGAGAAAGTAGGAGGTGGCAGAGAGAGCTCGTACGGGATGGGGGTGAGAGAGAGAGAGAGTAGGGGATGGGAGAGAGTGTGAGAGAGAGTAGGGGATGGAAGAGAGAGAGTGAGAGTAGGGGATGGGAGAGAGAAAGTAGAGAGGGAGAGAGAGTACTTGAGAGAGAGAGAGAGATAGTAGGCAGTGTAAGAGAGAGTGGGAGAGGGAGAGAGAGGGGGGATGGGAGTGTGTGAAAAATCTAGAGAGTAGGGAATGGGAGAGGAGAGAGAGAGAGGGAGGATGGGAGTGTACATGTAAGAGAGATAGAGTAGGGGATGGGAGAGAGTGTGAGAGAGAACTTAGGTGGTGGCAAAGAGAGCTCATACAGGATGGGGGGGGGAGAGAGAGAGAGAGAGAGAGAGAGAGAGAGAGTGAGATTATGGGATGGGAGAGAATGAGAGAGAGTAGGGGATGGGAGAGAGAGAGTGATAGTAAGGGATGGGAGAGAGAGAGAGTAGAGAGGAAGAAAGAGAACTTGAGAGAGAGAGAGATAGTAGGCGGTAGGAGAGGGAGTGGGAGAGGGAGAGGGAGAGAGATAGGGGGGATGGGAGTGTCTGTGACAAATGTAGAGAGTAGGGGATGAGAGAGAAGAAGAGTGAGGGGATAAGAGTGTGTGTATCTCTGAAAGAGAGAGAGTAGGGGATGGGAGAGAGTGTGAGAGTGTGAGAGTAGGGGGTGGCAGAGAGAGAGTACGACGATGGAGGAGAGAAAGTAGGTTGTGGGAGAGGGAAAGAGAGAGGGGGGATGGGAGTGTGTGTGTGTGTGTGTGTAAGAGAAACAGAGTAGGGGATGGGAGAGAGTGTGAGAGAGTAGAGGATGGGAGAGGAGAGAGAGAGTAGGGGATGGGGGAGAGAAAGTAGGCAGTGGGAGAGGGAGTGGGAGAGGGAGAGGGAGAGGGAGAGGGAGAGAGGGGCAATGGGAGTGTGTGTGATAGATGTAGAGAGTAGGGGATGGGAGAGAAGAAGAGTGGGAGGATAAGAGTACGTGTATCTGTGAAAGAGAGAGAGTAGGGGATCAAAGAGAGTGTGAGATTAGGGGGTGGCAGAGAGAGATTACAGCAATGGGGGAGAGAAAGTAAGCGGTGGGAGAGGGAAAGAGAGAGGGGGGATGGGAGTGTGTGTGTAAGAGAGACATAGTAGGGGATTGGAGAGAGAGTGAGAGTAAGGGATGGGAGAGAGAGAGAGTAGAGAGGAAGAAAGAGAACTTGAGAGAGAGAGAGATAGTAGGCGGTAGGAGAGGGAGAGGGAGAGAGTGGGGGGATTAGAGTGTGTGTATCTATGAAAGAGAGAGAGTAGAGGATGGGAGAGAGTGTGAGAGTGTGAGAGTAGGGGGTGGCAGAGAGAGTACGAAAATGGGGGAGAGAAAGTAAGCGGTGGGAGAGGGAAAGAGAGAGGGGGGATGAGAGTGTGTGTGTAAGAGAGACATAGTAGGGGATGGGAGAGAGAGTGAGAGTAAGGGATGGGAGAGAGAGAGAGTAGAGAGGAAGAAAGAGAACTTGAGAGAGAGAGACAGATAGTAGGCAGTAGGAGAGGGAGTGGGAGATGGAGAGGGAGAGAGTGGGGGGATAAGAGTGTGTGTATCTATGAAAGAGAGAGAGTAGGGGATGGGAGAGAGTGTGAGAGTGTGAGAGTAGGGGGTGGCAGAGAGAGAGTACGACAATGGGGGAGAGAAAGTAGGTAGTGGGAGAGGGAAAGAGAGAGGGGGGATGGGAGTGTGTGTGTGAGAGAGACAGAGTAGGGGATGGGAGAGAGTGTGAGTGTGAGAGAGTAGGGGATGGGAGAGGAGAGAGAGAGCAGGGGATGGGGGAGAGAAAGTAGGCAGTGGGAGAGGGAGAGAGAGAGAGGGGATGGGAGTGTGTGTATGAGAGAGACAAAGTAGGGGATGGAAGAGAGTGTGAGTGTGAGAGATTAGGGGATGGGAGAGGAGGGGGATGGGAGTGTGTGTGTGTGAGAGAGACAAAGTAGGGGATGGAAGAGAGTGTGAGTGTGAGAGAGTAGGGGATGGGACAGGAGAGAGAGAGAAGAAGGGGATGGGGGAGAGAAAGTAGGCAGTGGGAGAGGGAGAGAGAGAGGGGGAATGGGAGTGTGTGTGTAAGAGAGACAGAGTAGGGAATGAGAGAGAGTGTGAGAGTGAGTAGGTGGTGGTAGAGAGAGCTCGTACAAGATGGGAGAGAGAGAGAGTAGAGAGGGAGAGAGAGAGATAGTAGGCAGTAGGAGAGGGAGAGAGATAGGGGGAATAGGAATGTGTGTAAGAGAGAAAAAGTAGGGGATGGGAAAGGAGAGAGAGTAGGAGATGGGGGAGAGAAAGTAGGTGGTAGGAGAGGGAGAGGGAGAGAGATAGGGGGGATAAGAGAGTGTGTGAGAGATCTAAAGAGTCGGGGATGGGAGAGGAGAGAGGGTGAGAGAGGTAGAGAGAGTAGGTGGTGGGAGAGGGAGAGTGAGAGAGAGTAAAGGATGGGAGAGGGGAGAGAGAGTAGGAAGAGAGAGAGGGAGGGGATGGGAGAGAGAGTAGGGAGGATGGGGAGTAGGGAGGATGGGGAGTGATGTGATTTCACATAGTGCGTACGCGCTTAATAGTCCGTACATGCTATAGTGTGTATGCACTATTTCAAATACCTAAAAATGGTAAAAAACCAATCTTGGGGCCCATTTCATCCATTTCTTGCTTTTGGTCTGTTATGCACTCTGTTATTCTGACAAAAATCACGGGTTTCAACATAGCAAACACTATTTCAACACTTTTGGAAGTTAGCAAACACCAAATTTAATCATTGGATACGTGATTTGAAGACTTTTTGAATATTCCTTGTATAGAAAAGGTTAGTGCAATCCATTTTAAATATTGTTTGTCAATATATAGATACAAATTTGATTATAATTTGACATGTTATTTAATAAATAGTGACTTCATTCAAAATTGTATGTTTGAATGAAATGTTATTTCAGAATGGTTAGAAATTTGACAAGTTGTTTGATATATATTGTGTAATCATTCAAATAATTATAATTTTTATATGTAATTGAATAATTTGTAATTTACACATTTTAAGTAATTCAGATGTTTGAATAATTTGACATGTAGAAATCATCATCATGCCAAGGAAGAAACCAAAGATTCAAACAAATGAAGAGAGGGAGAGAGATTTGGAAATTAAAAGAGATAAAATGAAATTACTACATGAACAAAAAAAATTACAAAGTAATAATGAAGAATTGACTTTCGAAGAGGATCAAGAACAACCAATACAAAGAAACAAAGAGGAAGAATTAGAAAGACAAAGAGAACGAATGAGATTGTTACACTCAAAAAGACAATTGAATTGTGAAGCTACACCATCCTCCAATGTTGGAGTCATATCGTCCGCTACACCATCTTCCAATGTTGAAGGCATATCATCCTCTCATGTAGAAGAGACACTGATTTGTAGATCTGACGATATACACACTCCATCATGTCATGTTGAAAGCACAACATCAACACATCAAGTAGGTGATACTCCATCTTTTACATCTTATTGCCAAGGCACATCATCTTCGGTTCAAGGTACGCAATACACTCAACCTTGTATGGATGTTCAAAATGTTGAGAGAATTGAAGAGATTAGAACACCTTCTAGAATTCGTTTTAGAAGACCAAAATATTTGATTGATATTGATACTAACATTTTGAAATCAATGCCTGACAAGATTAGCAAGCGTACTTGTCAAAAAAAAGTTAATAGTATGTGGAGATTATTTTTTGAAGAATTAAATATTACAGGTCAATGCCAATTATTTGTTAAAATGATGAGAAATTTGAAATTTAGGCCTATCATGAAGATTCTTGGGCTAAGAACGATGGACGATTCAAATGAAAGAAATGTTGTAAAGAATCTAATGAGTGCTTATGACAAAGTGGGTTATAAATCACGCACCAAAGATAGTAATATCACAAGATGAGTACTCACATCGACAATAGTAAGTAGCCAAATGAAGAAAGCTCGACTCATGAGAACGACAAGCAAAACATTAAAAATTGGTAGAGGTACCCTAAGGAGAGCCATGCTAAGGTGTGAGAGATTAGAAGATCCAACAAAAAATGAGTTATGGACATTTAGCGGTAGACTACTGCGAAAGGATAAAGAAATTAGTGAAGCCTTGAAATCATTGATTGAAGATTTTTGAAAAAATAATACACATGTTTCTCCTAATCAAAGAGATGTTGTAAGAAGGAGGATTGGTAGCCGAAATCGCGAGCCACATGCGAAACATTTTTTGGACTCAACTCAAACACAATTTTTTGCAAAATTTATTAGTATGTATCCTCAAATTCGAATAAGT
This sequence comes from Cupressus sempervirens, assembly GCA_028749045.1. NCBI lineage: Eukaryota > Viridiplantae > Streptophyta > Pinopsida > Cupressales > Cupressaceae > Cupressus > Cupressus sempervirens. Next base: position 109,598,250 of record CM053783.1, read on the forward strand.
CAATTTTTTTTTGAGATGGGTAAACCTTTTTATGTGAAGATAAATCAAACACGCACAACTTGTTGTTGTAGGATATATATTGAATTTTCTAACCATTTTGATGTTTTTAGGCATATATGCGTAGTTTTGCGTTCTCAGTTTGTTTTGCAGGATTGTGACATAAAAGAGCCACCAAGATCTTCAAGGGAATTCATATCCAACATTTTATGTGAAATAGGGGACAACCAACAATTTTACAAGACACCATGCTTATTTTGTGGTTCTTTGCAACTTTTATCAACTTGTCAACATATGGATAGTACACATGCAATTGGAAATGAAATAGTAGATTACGGAAAATTCAAGACAGTGACATTTGCTCTAAAAGATGGGAAACATGGTAAAAGATGTGATCTAGTCATTGAAAAGATTCCAGTGTATGAGTTCATGCAAATTTTTCATGAAAAGATTATTTACGAGTATGCAAAGCATACCCACAGAGCTCGATGGTTGGATTTGCAATTCAAGTTGTGCAAGGATACGTTTCCATTGGATACCATTGTTTTGGTTGTAGATCTTGTAGAGAACTACACACTGCAACCACAAAATGAGGTGCAAGCAAAGTTTTATACATCTCAACAGGTTTTCATATTTGTTCACATAACATTCATGCATTCACCTACAAGTACAGAGGATGATAGGAAGATTTTGAGGGAGTACCATTTTTACATCAGTGATGATCGATCATATTCTACGGAGTTCGTACATGGTTGTTTTTAACTATTTTATGGAGATTTGGCTAACAGGGGCATATCATATCGTCAGCACATTATTTGGTCAGATAATTGTGCATCTCAATTCAAGAATGCATGGATGTTCTATTGGTTGAGTAGAATGCACAGGTTGTGTATAATTCAATATATGTGGAATTTCACAGAGGTTGGTTATGGTAAGGGAGAGCACGATAGTGTAGACGCATGCATTAAAAGAGACTTGGCTTGTGATGAACTAAAGTACAAAGATGGAGCAATATTGATAGATGCAAAATCCATCGTCCAATGGTGTAATGCTACAATGGGTCCAAGTAAGGAAGGTGAGTCTACAGTTCGTAGATTTTTTTGGTTGATAGATAATACTAACATTGCACTGTATTAGGATTGTTGCACACTAACAGGATCTAGTGAGTTACACTCTTTTAGAAGCTCTGATGCAGGTTCATGAAGTATCCACACATGAAAAATGGCATGCTATTGTCCATCATGTGCAGAGGAAAATTGGGACGACTATGAGTCAATTGAATGGGTGGACAAATGGGATATACGGGTGTTGGACCCAATTGACACCTATCGTCCCCCACAAGCACTGGAAATGGTAGAGATGGATCCGTCTATTGACTTTGACCACTTGTCAGATCTAGTGCAACCTGGTAATATATATATATATATATATATATATATATATATATCTTTTTAATTTCAATATGTAACTTTATAACTTTTACCTAAGTATTTTCTGAATTAATGACCACATTTTGTACATTTGTCACTGCAGACCATGTTTTTGTTGTTATTGCACCTGAAGACAATGAAGAAGGGATAGATTATTATTTGTGTCATTGTATTGAAGCCAAACAAAAACTGGATCACTCGGTTATAGATGGTGAAGGTTTAGAGTACTATGTCGGTGCGGTGGTTGTAACAGGCACATGGCTTAGACGATATCCTATGAAGAATCCTAATTTGTGGTTATTTGAGGATTGGAAAATAGAGAGGAAGATTCTTCATTATTCAAACCTTGTTGTCGCATCAAATGTCCACTTGATAAAATATGGTGGAAAACCACATAATAAGATTCTAGTTCGCGAGTCAGACCATGAGGCAATACTTGAGACATTAAAATGTTGAGCAGATCTAGTTGGCTCATTAGATTGAATAGGGAGAGAGGGAGAGAGATAAAAAGTGATCAATTGGATCCAAATACAATGTTACAACCTCTTCCCCAAGACTATCACATGACTAAGGTGGACCATATTGTTATGATGTGTAAGTGATGAGATTTATTTTTTATTTGTTTAGAATCTAGATACATTATTTGAATTTATATTAGATTCTTTAATAGGACCCATTTTTAAAATCTTAGATTTTTTATTGTGCTAATTCTTCATTTGTAGGTCACCAAAGAAGAGGGCTAATAAAGTTGATGCACAAGTTTGTTCAAGTGACATATGATGAGGTTGTCGCATTAATTGGTCACATTCCTAATATTGACACACAACTGAATTGGGACCAACTATTCCTCATAGGTTTACACCAACAAACATATTTTAATGGAGATTCTCTATACATGTGATGCTCATAGTCATCTATCTTTTAAGAAAATCATCACTACTTACATGTGATGCTCTATACAGCCTATTGTGTGGTGACCATTCCAAATACAAATTGTTCACCATTTCATATGAAACTAAACTATCATTTCTTCCCATATTATTGGTTTTTCTTCCCCTTCCTCTGTTTGCATTTCCTCTACCACCTTATTGTCTCTCTTTCTTCCTATTGACCATATCTTATGCACTTATAGCCAATTGGAAACTATCTCTAAGCGTCTTAGGAAAAATCAAGGTAATCCCATTTTGCAAGTTTTATATGAGCCCATTAAGATACCTTGCAACATTTTCATCTTTATGCTCTAATCCACCTCTTATGCTCAACTTGTGAAATTCCTCTATGTAGGTCATCAAACCCATCTCCTTTTCTTTCAAGTTATTCCTTATCCTCTATTTTTGGATTGTGTTATTTGATGGAAGAGGCACATCCTTCACCATTTGGTCATGTTTGTTCCACCCTTACAAAACCTCTTTTCCATTACACTACTCCACCATGTCAATGTTGTCCCTCTTAGCTATGTTTTGCATAACTTTACCTTATTTTACTTCACTTATATCTCCATAATTATAATAGTTCTCTTGGGAATCTATCAACTGCAAAACCTCTTCACTATCTATCTTGCCATAATCGATATGGAAATCAGTTATTGTCTTTCTTCTACCACATTGAAATATCTTCAACAACCTTATCATCCTTCTTTCTTCAAGATCTAAGTCCCCTCCATCCTCTCCATGAGGATTCTCAAGTGCTTAAGCATCACTTTCTTGTTCTTCATGCACATCCCTCATAGGAATCCTTTCCAAAGCTTCCAAGATGGTTGCATTTTACTTGCTTACTTGTCTCACTTCTCTTTACCTTATTGCATCTTAGTCTCTTTGTTTCCTTAACTCTCTATCCATTATTTTAGTAGCTTATATCAGCTCTTGCATCTCCTTCTATATATATTTTTTGGAGGCATCTTCTCAATATAACAATCTACAACACAAGTAACTAATTTTGCACCCCTCAATATATCTACTAGATTTGATAACAATGATTTGAGGAGTCAAACTAGATCCCCAAGAAGTAATAAACATTCAGAAAATGACTTGTTTCAAGAATAGATTCAAACCGTTAAACTAAATACCTACCCTTCTCCACAAGGGTCCCTCCAAATGTTCAAATTGGGTTACCAAACCACATTTTGCAAAATATCCTTCTTATAAGGAGCATTCAATCCTCTAATATTCTATGATATGATATTCCTTTATAACTTTTGTTACAACTCTCCTAGATGGTGAACTGTCTCCCATTTACTATATCAACTTTACTTGCCAATTCTCTTATTTCTTTATTATTCTTCCTACCCCAACAATAATTCTTACCTTCCACATTAGGTTTGTACTTTCTCTTAGTAACCATGTTAAAAAAGGGGCTAGTAGTCGACAACTTCTTCTTCCTACTATTGACTTCTACCCATTGGCTTTGAGCTTTGTTGGTACAGGAGCACCTAGGAAATATGCCAAGTTTCTTAAATCATTTTTGGCTTGTAGTGGTCTTGGCCAAACCACATGAATAAGGGCTATGTGATAAAGCCCCAAGTGTGTGAATTGTGTTTGTAAATAGGTTTTTGTTGTGTTTGAGTTCCCAAGTTGCTTCTCTGTTGGCAAAATTGCTTAAATTGCTTGTTAGAGCCTAGAATGGTCAAACATTGACCAAGACCCCAGGAGGATGGGAAAGAGGGAAAAAATGTTAAAAGTTGTAATTACATGGAAACAGGTTCATTTAACCATGTTTGAGGTCATGGAGCCATTAAATGCACAATAGTGCAAAAGTTGCACTTGGCAACTTTGTAAGTTTGCAAAGTTGCTTGACAACATTAACAAAAAGTGCTAAAACTTTATAAGGGCTTAAAGAATCAGTTGGAAACCTATGAGATCTGTTGATTCATCTAGGTAAGAGGTATTTAAGACCAATCCAAGTCAGTTTGAGGGTTGGCACATGCTTTTGTACGAATTTTGGCATTGGAATGAAGAGAAAACTAAGCATTTTGATGACAATTTTATGATTTCACCCTTCATCCACACTTTTAATGGATTGATAGGGTTTTTGTTTTCATGTGGTTTGATAGTGTATGGAATGTAGATGCTTTGGTAAAGATTAGGAGTCTTTTTGATCAGTTTCTTTACTAGTTTGAAAAATCTTTTTAAAGTTGCCAATTCGTTGGTCTGTACAAAGCAATCAGCAAAGAAACCTCTATAACTTGAATTCCAATGGTGGAACAATGATGGCCTTTTGGAATCAAGTAATAGACTGTATAAACAATGTAAATATGTATTTTGGTCTTGTTTTGCAGAGGTGTTTTTTTTCCCCAAGAGGCCCTAGGCGAGTTTGCATACCCTCCTTTCTAGCCCCTTTACCCTAGGGCTTTCTAGAAATCTTACTTTGCAACGTCTCTAGAATCCCAAAATGGTTCAAACACCTTCACTTTGGTTATATTAGACGACTTCCAATGTAAAATGAAACTCTTGTTTAGAGAAAACACTAAATCCACCTTTGGAGCAATCAATTTCGACTACCCAAACTTGTCTCCCACACATGGGAATGAGGTTTTAAACTCATTTAGACTCTCAAAACCAAATGAAACCTCCCTTTGGATCCTTTACATGAATTGATTAAGCCCATTTTGGCTTATATTGCCAATATTGGCAATTTTACAAAATATTGCACTTTTAGTGCCTTTTACATCTTTTAGAGGCTTCGATAGCCTTATTACATTATTTAATACCTTTATAGGTCTTTTCTATCCACCCCTAACCTAGGATCAATCCTGATGTAGAGGATAGGGTGATGGACCCAAGTAACAACCCAAAATGAGCAAATTTGTAACAATGTGCCAAGTGACCCTTCTAGTTCCTGATGGGAAAATCCTACAAACAGTCAACTCTAAGATGTTTTTAGGCTTTAATAGGTTTCTTCTACCCTATCTAGCATGTTCCCATCAAAACCTTTCAGTTTCCATACCCTCCAAGCCAAAATGCATAATTCACCCAAATGTTGTCAATGCAAAAATTGCAAAGTTGCATTAGCAACTTTTGCCACAATTTAGCAACTTTTAGGAAATAAATATAAAATTTAGCAACTTTAAGGAAATAACCATAAAACTATCTATATTCCTATATTCCTTTGAGGTTTTACTATTGCCGAACCTTTTCTAAGTCATAGAATTGGAATCAAGTGAAAAATGTAAAAATTGCACTTTTTGTGCAAAGTTGCATTGTTGAAAGTTCTAAAAGTTGCTCAAATTTGCAACTTAGTGAAAAAAAGGTTATGGGATCGAACTGTCTACTCCATTAGCTCCGGGTGGCTAGGTAAACCCTATCCTCAACCTTGTCCTGTCTGCTTCAGCGCTCGAACATTCTCGAGCACACCGAACCGGAATGCCCCCAAGGGTCACTAAATGCTAGAGGGCTGCGATCTTTGATGGGGCATATCTTGGAACTTGTGCAAGGTATGGATGCGATTCCAATTTCTACAGGACCGTGTTGTAGAGACCTACAATAACCTCTCTCACTTGTTGGAGATCACATTCAATTTTCATTTTACAACGCCATCTCTGGTGATGCTGAAACTTGTAGTGTTGGCTAGTACAAAGTTGCCAACTCCCAAATCTCTATCACCTTTCATTGTGGGATCGAACTATCTACTCCGTTAGCTCTAGGTGGTTGGGTAAACCCTATCCTCAACCTCGTCTTGTCCCCTTCAGCGCTCAAACATTCTCGGGCATGCCGAACCAAAATGTCCCCAAGGGTCACTAAATCCCATAGGGCTGCGATCTTTGACGGGGCATATCTCGGAGCTCATGCGAGGTATGGATGCGATTCCAGTTCCTACAGGACCATGTTGTAGAGACCTACAATAACCTCTCTCACTTTTTGGAGATCACATTCTGTTTTCATTTTACAACGCCATCTCGGGTGATGCTAAAACTTGCAGTGTTGGCTAGTACAAAGTTGCCAACTGCCAAATCTCTCTCACGTTTCATTGTGGGATGAACTGTCTGTTCTGTTAGCTTCAGGTGGATGGGTAAACCCTATCCTCAACCTCGTCCTATCCTCTTCAGCGCTCGAACATTCTCAGGCACGCCGAACCAAAATGTCCCCAAGGGTCACTAAATCCCATAGGGCTGCGATCTTTGACGGGGCATATCTCAGAGCTTGTGCAAGGTATGGATGCGATTCTAGTTCTTACAGGACCGTGTTGCAGAGACCTACAATAACCTCTCTCACTTTTTGGAGATCACATTCCATTTTTATTTTACAATGCCATCTCGGGTGATGCTAAAACTTGTAGTGTTGGCTAGTACAAAGTTGCCAACTGCCAAATCTCTCTCACCTTTCGTTGTGGGATCGAACTGTCTGCTCTGTTAGCTCTAGGTAGCTGGGTAAACCCTATCTAAGCTTCATGTGAAGCTGATACATTCTAGATTCCTTGACAAAAGGAGCAGACAACATTGGTTGAGTAGTGACACTAAATCCAAGTGCCTAAACCACATATGCTTAAACTTAAAAAATGGTTTACTACCACTAGGACTCCCCTTAGATTCAATACATAGAGAAATGGAAAAATGATCTGAAGCAACCAAAGTGAGGATTTTTGAATTAATATTAATATTTGAAAGGAATCAATCATGAGAAATAAGAAACCTATCAAGTCTCTAGTAATTTGGTGAAATTTTGTCCCTTATTGGTCCATGTAAATGCCCCTTTAGAAGGAGGGATATCAATGAGGGTGTTATTATTCACAAAATCAAAAAATTTATCATTTTATGAAGAGGGGGAATATACCTTCAATTTTCTCATCCCGAGATAGAATGCCATTGAAATCCCCAGGCACAATAAATTTATCATCTTGAATGTTGGAAATAGCCTAAGAATAGGAATCCAAAAGTTCTGTCTTATCATCACATGTAGAAGTAGGGCCATATATATTGAGCACTATTAATGACATTCCAAAATTAGTAACAACTACTTGCCACTAGTTAGGAAAAGACTGAATATATAGCAATGCAAGATTTATGGTTCCAAAGAATACATGAACCACCCGAAGCACCTGCAACATGAACATGAAATGAGTTCCACTTAGTCAACTTTGCAATTATAGAAGAATATGATTATTGAGACAAAAAAAAATTTGAAGCAAAATTACATCAGCACCACCCGCATCAAGTTAGATTAGAGAGCACATCTTTTGTTTGACACTTCACAAAAGGTCCCTCATTCTTCTAAGGAGTGCCTTTTGCACTCCTTTTCCTTTTCCTATCTATCAAATTTTTTTCCAAAGTAGCTTGAATACCAAGGTCAATTTTCTCCTTAATCTTTTAAGCATTAGGTTTGCTTTGTTGTCTCTTACAAGTAGACACTTGAATTGAATCAGGCATGGGAGTTTGATGTGGAGAATAGCTTTGCAAAGGATCAAAATTCTTCTTAGAGTCCTTATTTGCAAAATATGACCTACTAATAGGTACCTTATGCACAACCAAGTCAGAATTAGTTAAATCCTTATAGAAATTATCAACTATTATAGGACTGTAATGAATAAAAGGAAACATTATTGGGGTTACATGGATTAGTAACTATCACTATTCCCTTAAATAATAATGAACACTTTTGTATACACATAGCCAAAACTAAACAAAATTATTGTTTCAAATGTTGTTATAGGGACACTAGCTAAATAGCCTAATATTTGCACAACAAAAAGTGGGTAAAGTAAGACAAACCTTTAATTGATGAGAAAAATAAGAAATCTAAGGAGGAGATGGCTTTAGTGCAACCAATAATATCACCAAGTACAAGATCAATCACATTACAAGACAAGAAAAAGATGAAAAAGAGTAGAAGAGATAAGGTAATATTGGATGAAGCTATCATACTTTCAATCTATGATCATACAAAATTGGATTCTGATGCTATGATAAATTATGGAGAATTGTGAAGGGGAAATATGCAAAAGAGAAAGATAGGAAGTGAAGTACAAACAAGTATTATAAGATGTGAAGGACATCTTATTACAAATTTTTCTAGATGCACCAGCCAATGACAAACCTCCAATGATTGATCAATTAAGTTTACTTGTAAAATAGGTAAATGCACCTGATGTTGATGTTAAATTAAAATTTGATACAATTAGAAGAGAAAAGAATAGAGAAGAAGATTATGGAGAAACTAAATGAGTCCATTACTGCTCAACAAGTTGAACTTGGTGGTATTACAACCGAGCTAGAAAATATTCTTAAGGAGATAATCCACCTACTCCAATAGTTATGTGATGTACTACATTTGACACAATATATTTTAAAGAAAGTTGAAAAATATTGATGAGGATTTAAAGAATAGTGTTTTTAAGTTAATTGAGGTACCTTAGTTAATCCAGGTTTATTTAAGTAAAGACATGGACAAGATGAGAAGACAAAGTCTTGAATTTCAAGCACTCTTGATACCTTACTTGGAACTCATACAAAAGAATGTTAATAAGGTTAGATAACTTATTCTTACTCCTAAAATGTCTATTATTTAACATGTGATTGAACTTTGAATGGAGATACATCCACAACACTTGGCATTGGATGGCCACTTGGTAAATATTAAGTCTATCTCTCTAATATTTGTAGACCACTATTTTGTTGGATAGAGTAATTTCAAACTACTGATTTCTTTAATGGAGTTCCTAATAAATCTCAAGGTTCTCATTTAGGTGACCAATTGCCAGGAGGTCCACGAATATTGCCTAATAAAGTCTATTGCCAATCAATATTGCATCAAAAATTCAAACTAATTAGGTATTGAATTAAACTTGATAAACAAATGATAGAGAAGGAAAACTTTACACATGAACAAGATCATAAATCATATGATGATGACATATTGCAAATGCTTAACTTATGCTTAAACAATGATAAAGTTTATTGTTAATCAATATTCTATGAAATTTTTGAATAGATTAGGTATTGAATTTAATTTCACACATGCACATATCTAATTTAATGTCATACACGAACATATCTAATTTAATGTCATACATGAACAAACATGAACAAACATATCATATATTAACCAATAATGTCATAAGTCGAATAATGTCATACATCGAATAAATGTCATACATCAAATATAGAATGTCATATACATCAAATGTGTATCGAATATGTCCACTAATGCCTATATATACATGTCTAGATCAACTACATCTTTTCCTTCCCATGAGGGGAAGGAAACAAGTCTCTCGACATCCTTTTTCGTCATGTGGAGGGAGATAGTGGAGATGACGGGGCCCTCCTGACACACTCACTTGACCTCTTGTTGAGGCTCTTCTCCAGCTCCAACTGATACAAAGAAAGTAGATATGAATCAATATTTATTATACGTTGAAATCAAATATATGTACACACAAAATCAATTATTTTCTTACCGCCAACAAATAGTCACTCTGTAAGTTCACCTCAAATGCTCATGGACGGTCAGGCGTGACGAGACCCTATAACAATTCAATAAATATAATCACTTATAAATACACATATCACCAACAAAAATATTGTACCCAAGTAAATATCACCAAATTCATCTTATACCCACCAATTCCAACCCAAGTTTTGATTGTGGGTCCAAGATATTTAGAGCGTGTGAAAATTGATCTAACAACTTATTTTTGGGTTTAGAGAGAAAATACATGTCATAAATGGTAAGATAAGGTCCAATAAATGAAAGGAATTATTTGATTGAAGTTGAAATAGAGAAGCACACTTATAGATAAGGGTAACCTTGAGTTTTTAAAGAAAATGAATCAATATAGGACTTAAATAATAATTTGAAGGTCCAATGAGTGTTTAAAGGAGAGTGTGAAATCAATGTAGGAACTCATAATGTATATTAAAATGGGGCTAAAAATAATACCAAATAAGTGTTCTTACTTTTTCAAATGATACATGTAGTCCCCACTTTATTGGAAGCATGTGTCCACCTCATGCACACAATAAAGTAGAAGAAAAAAAGAGAAAGAGGTAAAGATTTTGGGAAAACTACAAGGAGATTAAATATCACCAAGCTGAAGGACAAAAGCTCCCAAACCAAGAATATTAACTATTACATTCATTTGCAAGGATACATAAAGGAACAACAAAATCCTAAAGCTTACTAAGATTCCAAGTCAACTAGTTGAAGAGACCTCACTCAAGAAAATGTCTCAATCTCAAGCATCGTGTTGTAAAAGCCATAGCAAAAGCTCAAGTGGTCACTTGAGAAAAGAAAGAGCAAAAATAAAAGATAAGAAAATACTCAATGATTTATCCCACTAGCATAGCTATAAGAGTATGAAAAGAAGAGAGAAGGGCCATGAATCCAAAAGTCTAGTAAGTTATCTTATCCAAGTTTATTTTGTATGAGAGGAGGAGGAGGACGAGAATGAAAGAATGTAGAATTTTGTTACGCTAGTTCCATTCATCCCAAAGAAATAGTGAAGAAGAGTTGATGGTGTTGATTCCAAAAACTATAATTTCTTTGAATCCTAAGGATATGCCTAGTTATATTATCAAGTTCAACATTTGACTTTGGCCTATGAATAATATTAATTTAAAACACAAATTCTCCTGCACTTATGACTCTACTAGACCAAGGTGAGTATATCTAATCACCAATTATATCTTTAAACTTGACTATTATTTATAGAAAACATATAACTTCCATCTTGTAGGTCCTACTCCTAGTTGCAATCAACTTGGAATACAACTAATCTTCTATTCCTATCTTTACTTTTAATTTCATTATCTCCTACTCTTAGTCCTCAGACCTTTATTTGATTTTCTTACTTCTTCTCTACTTCTAACTTCAATATGTGCTCCTAGTTCTTCTTTATCTAATTCTTTCACCGCCACTTCTACCTTCACTCCTAGTTTTTGAATTAAAAGTAGCCAAAACTAGGGGGCTGACCCTTTAACAACAAACTAACCTACTATTAGCAGATAACCATTAAAAAAAACTACCCCTTACCACTTAGTAAAACAAAAACAAGGTTTCGATCCATAATTAAAAGAGTATCAGTAGGCCTAACATACATACTGCTTGTGTAAAAACCATAAAAGCTATAGTAATATATAAACAAAGGTTAACATTAGAAATTTTGAGATTAACTATTATAAACAAAAACTAAAATGAAGAAAATTCTTTCATACCTCCATCAGTGGCTGTGAGCTAGCCACAGCTGCGGCCACACCACTATCAATAGACTGTCGCAGATGAGGAGGTGTGTCCGACATCATGAGCTGCATGTCATACAATACACGTTACATCCAACATGAAACATAAAATAAATATAATCAAATGAATTAAATTAACATGAAACAACTGTACCTGTGTGAAGCTCGTATGATGTCTATGCTCCGAGTTTGTGGTAAAGGTTGAGGGTCCTGTGGAGAACTAATGCACATGCATACATTTTTTTTTGTCAATCCTTAATATGATTACATAATAAATATATGTATTAATAAAAATGATTAAATCGATACATACCTTAGGACTCGTGGAAGGGACAAAAAAAGGGCCTAGAAGATCGCTGCTAGGCCCAGCAACACTCTGACCCTGAATTTTGAACAATGTCAATAGATGCTAATTAATTAATCATTCACTATGCATATGAAATGTGATCAAATTAGTAAATTATAATTGTAATTTACCTGTGTGTCAATGCCAAATGTGTCGTTCAGGAACTGATCGGTGACAAGCCCATCATCTGCACCATCTCCAGCATGAGTGCCAAATGTGCATAGGGATCCGCATGAAGTGCACATGTGACCACGATGCACAGAAGGCTCCCCCTCAACTAATGGGCTCGTGGAATGGATGAGGGTTTGTGTCAAAGCATTAATGGTCCCTAGAGTGCTGGCCTCTACATTTTCCTTCACAACTGAAGGAATAGTCACATGCTCGCGCTGTGGCTTGACCACAAGTGCCCTAACTACATTAGGGTCATGACGTGCTCCCGGCCTCTCAAATGATGACCCCCCACCTCTACCCTGGGTGTCTAATCTATCAAAATAATTTGGGATCTCCCCAAGGAAAAACTCACAATATAATTTCTTCAAAAAATACATGGGGACCTCGTGATTGTTGCAAGGAGGGGCATCAAAAACCATTCACCATCTATCCCAAAAATTATTTCTAATAGCATTGTGTATGCACCAATGGATGGGGAATCGTTTAGTACCATCTCTAACAATATTTTGCTCACCAGGTTTTCTAAATAATGCACATATACTACCTTTTGTTATTTCTTTTTTTTTAACATCTTCATATGACAATTTATTTGCATAAAATCTTTTTTGTTCATCCCTCTTAACCCACCAAATATCTAACTGACCACTAATTGAGGCTATCTGGGTGTTAATGGATTCGAGGGATGATGCCAATTGAGCCCTCATTGGATTGGTTTGTCCGGATTCTTTCAACCGAGCAATGAGTCTTTCTAATTCAATTTTGCCTCTCACTATTTCATTTATTATATTTTCTTGTGTGCCTGGTGGAGGTCTTGCAATTGGTTCGGGTTGTGGAATTTGTTGTTCCTCTTGAGGAGGGTTTTGGTTTTGAGGTTCTTGAGGGTTTTGATGTTCTTGTGGATTTTCTGGTTGATTATGAACATTTCCTAATAAAAAATCAATTGAAATCCAAATAAATAAACAAATCTAAATGAAATTTGTAAAAACCCTACAAAACAATATTAAATACTTACAAAACAATATGAAAAATATATCAAATAATACAAAGTTAGGTTTATATCACTTACGGCATCGTCGTGGGTGCACTTGTGGTCTTGGATTTCGTTGACGAGGAGGCATTTTGGCAAATGGTGGTGAAAATGTTAAGTCTTCAACTCGCGTATGCGTTGCTCGCTATAGGAGTAGAAGAAAATACTGATGAAAATGATGGGCAGCAGGTCTGCAACCCATCATATATACTTTTTATGTTTTTAAATAGCGCGTACGCGCTATTTAAAATAAGAAAAAAAAAAAACTACTTGTCACCTTTTTGACACTACAACTCGGTGCATATGCCCTACATCTGAAGGGGATACCTTCATAATCAAGAAGTTGAATCCAGGAACCACTTGAAGAAGCCAACTTCATCATAGCAAGGAGCCCTTTAGAGATATCCATCTCCACAAGGATGCGAGCATACATTGTCCTAAAGACATTGGAGGAAACCAAATCAACCATCAGGGAATCCCCAAGGGCTTCCCTCACAACCTCCAAGATTGAGTCCTGCCATAGGTAAGGGGAAGATTCAACAATCTAACCCAAAGCGGAATCTTATCAAAGGACTCAGTAGTCGGGTTAAATGTTAGATACCAAGGTTTGGCCATCAGGGGGAACCGTTCCTCTCAAGAGAAACCATGACATAGGACAAAATCCCTATCATTAGCATTAGCAAATTTCACAATAAAAAAACCCCTTGCCATAGGGTAGATCTAAACTAAATCTGAAATGATTGTTACCCAAAATTTGGAGATCCAAGCATGTAGATCCTTGAGAGAGGGCCAAAAACCCCAAAAATGAAAGATAACAATAGTAGCAGAGAAATCATCCACATATGTATTGATCTCATCAACAATGTCTGATTCAAGCTTATGAAAAAGTGACTTACATATAGGAACATGCACAGCCTCATGACTAGCCACAGCCAGATGGGACCCCTTCCTTAGAACTAGAGCATTAGTACCTGCTTCAAAAGCTACCACATCTGCATAAGAGATAGCAAACTGGCCTCCAACCACTCGAGAAATAGAAGGAAAGGCATCCACAACAGGAACAATAGTATCAAAAGCAGTGGCAACCACAACAGGAGAGAGCCTAGGAACCCTTACAGAGGAAGCTACAACATTTGCTCCAGGGATCCTAGCCGCAGTAGAGGCAACCACTATACCACGAGCCTCCCTCACACCATTGTAGGAACAACGAGCGAGATCCGAAGTGTTAGGGGTGGGAGGCAAAATTTAAAAAGCACAAGAGGGAGCCATCATATGTTGTTGGAGAAAAGTTGTAATAGTTAAAGGTTACAGGTGTAAACTTTTGAGATCTTCCAGAGTCTCAATTAGTGACAACCTTTGAATCCTCGAGTTTGTTGAAAGTCCTGAAGGCATCTTTTAGGATCCTATCATTGGTGGACCATGAAAGGTCATAAAAAAAGAAACAAAATTCAACAACATAAACCATTTTTCAATTTGAAGACAAATCTATAAACCTAGTCTATAGATTTTAACTATAAACTACTTGAAAGACTAGTAAAACTAACCAAGATTAAGATTGATGCATTTAAAAAATAACTATTATTTACTAGCACTTGCACCTTTGAAGGGTGCAAGGGTTAAGCCGATAGTCTTCTATACTTGTCATGATATTCTTGAATAGTTGTTCATATAAATTCTCCCTATCTACTTCCGTACCCCATCTTTTAATGATATTATTGTTGAGAAAATAATTTAAATTAAAAATTTCAATAAAATTTGATTGGTATTGTAAGATGATTTTGTATCATGTTTAAAAAAATTGTTTTTTATTATTTACTTCTATAGGATATTCATTTATATACTTCATCCATATGATCAAACATTAAGAAAATACTTTAGTTTACTTTTTTTGTAAGGTGATAAAAAAAAAAGAGAAAGAGAATTTTAATACGAATTAGAATAATTGTTAACAGTATGGTTAGGGAAGGGATTAGAATGATCATTAGGGTTAGGATCTAGTTTAGAAGTAAAATTAGGCCTAGGATTAAAGTTATGATTAGGATTTGGATTGGGTTTAGATGTGGTTAAAGTTAAGGTCGGGATTATTATTACGATTAAGGTTTAGGTTATACTTGGGATTATGGTTAGGAATTAGGTTTAAGATAATAGTTAATATTCTTGTTAGGAACCTAGTTTACATCATGGTTAGAGTAGAGGTTAGGGTGGGTTAGTGTATAATTAGGCTGAACGTGAAGGTTATGGGTTAGTTTTTTTTACTGTATCTTTAGGTTAGAGATAGAATTATAGTTAGGGTTTAAGGCAAATATTATGGTTAAAATTAAGTTCTACATAATGTTAGGGATACATTAGGTTAACATAAGATTAGGACTTAGGCGTAGGGTGTGCACTTGATTAGGATTCTAGGGTATATGTTATTATTAGAGTTAGGGTTTTGGGTATAATTAGCACAAGGCTTATAAATATCATTAGAGTTAGGGTTTATAACTATAGTTTAGTTAGGGATAGAATTCAACTTATGATTCAACAATATTAGGGTTAGTGTTTAAATATGAGTAAGCTTTAATTAGGGTTATACATTTTTTCTAGGATTCAATTAAGAATATCTCTTCAATAGGTTTAGAGTCAAATATAGGGTTACATTTAATTATAATTAGATTAAAGTTTGTTTTTGTCTAATGGTTTAATTAGGGATAGGATTAGGTTTCAAGTAACTTGTTAGATTAGGTTTAAGATATATCTATTAAAAAATTGACAATATAATTTAGGATTAAGATTATGTTTTATACCTATATCTCAAAATTAATAATACAATATATGAATAGCCTAAACTTCTTAAATTTTATATAGATTAGGATTTAATTTAGAGTTTAGTGTAAGTGTGTGGATTAGATTTAAGATTTAAACTTTATCGAGTGAATCTATTTTTTATCCTAGATGGGAGTTGATTTTGGAAGGAGGCAAAAGAGAAACAATGGCTGGGGTTCATTTTTGTTTTGGTTAAACAATGCTTAGTATTAGGTTAAATAGTTAATTTATCAAGATTGATCATTATGACTTAAAAATCATCCATATCTTCCGGTGTATAATCATATTGATTCAATAATATATTGAAGACTATATGCAATAGAAAGAAAGAAATATTTAAATTCTTTTTAAAATGATAGTTTTCTTCAAATTAAGAAGTGAATGAAAAAGAAAATAATAAATATTTAAAAATAATAATTTTATTAATATTATAAATATGAAAGAACAATTGTGGCATAATCTTAATTTATTTAAGCAATTAAATTTTTGAAAAGTAATAGATTTGAGAATAATGGAAATATCTTATTCCTTCATATGGACATTTGTAATCACATAATCTCAATAATGATTAATTGCACTACTTAAAGTAATAGAATTAATGTAGAAACTTCTTATTTTTCTTCCCATTGAAATTTTAATGAAATAAGTTTATAATTATAAATAAAGTCTTTCAAAGTCTATATGAAAGATTGTTTGTAATAATAATAAATGAACAACTTCAATTTTTTGGTTTCTTTGAAAAAGTTTATAGGTATTTTGTGTTATATTTATGATTTTTTAAACCAATTGCTAAATGTAAAACAATCATCATTATCTTTCCTTTACCAAATAAAATATAAATTTCAAATAATACACAAAAATATTTTACCATATTAAGCTAGAATTGAAATATTAAAATTATATGAACTGTTAAATTTATTTCCACAATGGACCATTTCGGTTCTAACATTAACAAAGAAAAGCTCTCAACATAATGTGTTCCTATTGTTTTATGCAAGTTGCATTGTTTTGGGTTTTTGTTATCTGAAGCAGCTCCATATAATTTATTTAGTCATATAGATTTATAACACTTTCAGTCTAAAATAATATATTCTGAAAGAGATGTAATGGCATGGGATGCAATGCAAAATAAGCCCTATGTTGTTCAATTAATAGATTTTTCTGATGAAAGTCCCATACAAAATAAGCCTATTGGCTTAAAAATAAAATTATCTATGTGTTTTAGATTCATCCTAAAATACTTCATGCCATTGCGAGCTTGTTCTCACAAGGAAAAGAATATGGTTGTATGTTTATATTCATTCAACAACCCAACAACACAAATATCATCTTCTTTTATATCTGTAGATACCCAACAAACAAATTTTCAACACCAAATAAGGGAAAATATAGTGTTCAAAAAAAATGTTGTAGCAGACTAGAGCATTGAGAGACAGTTGAGGCTAAAGTAGTATAAACACTTGAAGATATCTATGGTGGGTTTTGGTGAATTTGTTGAGGAAGCTGAAGATGGGCCTGAGGCTTAGCAGCTGGAGGCCATATCATTTGATGGGGACGAAGAAAGAAAGCCCCATGTTGTTCAATTAATGGAGGCTATGTCCAACTTCCTTAATCAACATCATGACCACACAAATTAAGAGGGAAGAGAATAGTGGTTTTAGGCCTCCTTTGATCTTTGTCAAAATTGGGCAAATGGTTAGGGATGATGACGTTGCCAATGGTGTTCGAATGAGATTTACATTGGACACTTGATCAAAGATTTTAGGGGTTTGCCTGCTAATATTGGCAATTACATTGTGGGGTCTGATTTTGATCAAGTGTTGTGGATGATATGCCAGTAATTATGATAACTAGAGACCATATTCAATACAATACCAATTGCTCTTCTTGCACCAGACTCTTTGAGATTGGTGCTAATGCTAGAGAAATGTCTTGCAAGTACTAAATTGTTGTTATAATTAAGTGTCTAAATATTTAGGGACAGGCTAATCTTCAAACAAAATGTACTAAAGACAAAACAAAGTCAAACTTTTTTTTTAGATTCACGAAAATGTAGTGATTTTTTTTCCAAATTTGTTGTTGTTTTTTACTACAAACTATGCAGATCATGAAGATCAAATGCTGAAAATTTCAGAGAAATCCACAATATTTTTGATTTTTTGAAAATTGGTCAACTATACAGTTTGTAGGGAGGATAGCCATATCCAAATATTTATAGAGATGACTTTTAGACAATACATGACTTACTTTCTTAGGTCTACTAGGATAATTGTGATAATTGTTATTGCCCAAGAGGCACAATTGCATTTATACATGAGGGAGAACACAGTTATGATAATTATATCTCTATTGTTGACAAGAAACTTTGAACCTATCCTAGACTTCAAACAATAGGCACTTCAAGTCAAGCACGTTGAAGAGAAAGCCACCATTCCCAACCACACTCGTATCTCGTCTCATTGCTACTATCACCAAATTTGATATCAATGCCATGCTCTGACTTCAACCTTGGGTTTCATTTCTTCTTTGGTTTCTCCCACCTATGACACCATAATTTTCTGTATGGAATTAAGTCGGCATTGTAGCTGCGAGATTCAGCAGGGCGCACATACAAATTGACCAAAACCTAACTGAACATACACCGCATTCTTAGATAAAATGATCAAATTTAGTACATTTTGAATCAAATTGCTTCAAAATTATGAGATCCTCATGCAAAAATGTAATAAATTCGAGGAAAATATATCTCACTATGAACAAAATCTAGAAATTTCACGATTACAGAATTGCCTCATCAATTCTTAGTTTTAATATACATACTAATTCTTCAACACAAAACCTCTAAATCCTTAAAACAATACAAGAAACTGAGAGCTACAAGTACTCTATGACAAAGAGAGATCACCCACATTCAAATCCTAGTGTTACACACAAGTCGATCATTTTATATATTCACAATTGGCTAATCTAATTGATCTTTTAAGCTCAAAAGGTGAGGACACCATGTAATATCCTTAAGGGTAAAATAAAGAGCCTCCCAGGATAGTGGATAGAAACTGGTTAGGGTTTCACTTAGGCCTGTATGAGATTTTCTTCTGTGAACCTAGTATCAGACTTTCAAAGGTATTATGGTACAAATTGTGATTGATTGTCCCGGAGCCAGAGTATATGCAGATGGGGAAGCTTCTAGTTTCAATGGCACGTCTGCAATCTCCAAGCTGGGAAACAAAGACCACATATTGAGATTTGACAAATTGGGGAGCATTTTTGTGCATCCCCACTCATTGGCAAGAAGTTCTTCTAAGAGAATTGTGTCATAAAACAAAGATTGAGCTGGATATGGGTAGAATGGTGACAGGGATTGACAATAAGAGACAAGATTAACTGTTGGGGATGCAAATCAAAGTGGGCATGAGAGTGGCATGTAGTTAAAGTATTTTTTTATGCTTCTGAAGAGCGATACACGCTACTATACAAAGACAACTGCAAATAGTTCCTCATGATTTATGCATAGTGGTTTTGCATATTTTCAAAATGTTTAAGTAAAGAGGCAATCAATCCTGCCCATCAAACAAAGGACAATTGTAGGAGAATTTTAGCTCCAACATTTAGTTGTAGGAGAACTTTGATCTGGTAGAAATAGAATAGCATCAAATGGAGGGCACCATCTATGGTGCAACTTATATGCACCGTTTTTTTATGTGTATTTCAGTGGTTTATAATAGACATGAGACTATTTAACACTCGTACAGATGCATATAAGTTACACCATAGCCAAAACTCAAATGGAAGGCTTGTCTGACATGCCCCATGCCCATCTGGCCAGTGCAGAGTGTGATGAAGTACTCTATCCCCATCATAATTTCCCAGCATGTTGCCAAGTTCAGAGATTTCCAGAATAAGAAGAAATGCAGAGGAGACTTCTAGTTCATAAGGCATTTGATATGTTAAAAATACAATGACAGTAATATTAGTTCATTATTTTTTCTTAATTTTTTCAATTCAAAATTTATTTTTCTTTCTTGCTTTTTTCTGTTACAGCTAATAGCATTTGAAATAATTGTTAAATTTTGAAATTAAAAAATATCTTACATAGTTGAAATTATATAACAAAGTTATAACATTGAAAAATACTTAATTCTTATTGGCTGGTATAATAAAATAATAATTTTCAAATGCACTCAATGATTACATAATTCGGTTTTTGATGTGAACTAATATAATATCATAGTTATCTATTATATGTGTGTCACTTCAAAAATAATATGCTCAATTAATGAAATAAGATGCTTACATAAACAAGTATTATGATCACAGTGGAGAAATATCATTCTTATATGTAAACTATTGGGGTTGCAAAATGTCTTATTCTCATGAAATGGGTGAGATTATCAAAACATTTTAGTTTTCAACTATTGGTACCATTTTGTTGGATATAAGTCGTAATTTATATGATAATATGTTATTTTTATAACAAGAAATAAATTTTGTGTATAGAAGTATTGGTCCTTTTGTGTTGGATATAAAACGTAGATATAACAAATATTTATGATTGCTATTGGGTATTTGGTCCATTTAAGTTGCATATATGTTATATTTTACATAGAAATACTATAATCTAGTGATAACAAATGATATTTTAAAATTCATTAACTAGCCATTTTTAGGTTGAGTTTTGGTTGAATAATTAAAAATTCATTTTTTTGACATGTTTCACTAGGCATGCTATTTTGGCAAGTTGCATGATGAGTCGCACCTTCAAACCTTAATTGTAGGTAGTTAAGTGTCCACTTTACATTTCTTTAAAAAAATGATGGTCTTGCAATATTCCATGCAAAAACTATATGTAGATGTAGTTAGCACTCATGACTATAAGGCTAATAATAAAGGTGACTTATCATGGGCTATAACCAATCATGTGAGAATTGGATGGTGCAAAGTCACCAAGACATAAATATGTCTTATGAGGTCAAAGTTTTTTTTTTTCTCTATTAAATATATATGTTCAAAGACATAATGCCTTCTCATATGGAGCTGCTACAACCAACAATACCAAAAAGCGAGAAGGGGGAATACATGATCACTACTCGCCTATCATAAATGCTACCAGCCTCAACAAAACTTCATAGAGTATCAATTGTTTAATACAAAAGAGGATTGTAATGTAGGAAAGTAAACTATGATGACAATTTGATTCATACTATGTCTCCTTGCCTCATTGGGACCCAAGTTAGCCAAACCTTTGGTCCTTCCATCTACGTAAGCATGCGATCCTCTTCAATCTGTTGTATGGAATGGTGTTAAACAACTAGCCACTAGTATATCCTCATGACCACTACTTGGTACAACACCTTGTGTGTCACCTAACATATCAGCTAGATTATCACATGTTACATTTCCTGCAATAGCTGCTATTGGGACTAACGTATTGCCTTATGTCATTCCTGCCTCACGTTCTGCCTATGTTCTTCCAACCCTGCCATGGAGTTATGCAAAGCTATCTCAGAGTCATCTCTTCTGATATCTTGGACCATGTGTGTCCATGTGAAAACTTCCAGTAACCAAGATGCACCATGCTACTCTTAATGAGATCCTGTAACTTCTTTTTCTTCAATTTGATTCCAATTGTTGCCTACACATTAATTTTGTGAAATATGAGTCTCCTAAGAGACTCATAAAGATTTCTGGTACTATTCCCAAAAACATTATCATTACAAAACTTCCAAATGTGCCACAATATTAAAGCAGATAGAAGGGAAAAAAACTATTGAAAATTTTCTTAACATCTTTGGTATGACCAATAATAATCTCATTAATGGATACATCAGTATTGCTAGAAAAGCCAAACATCTTCCATATCTCCTTAGCAAATATCATTCAAAGAACACATGCCTCAAGCTTGGGGAGATTGTAAAATCTACACATACTTGGTTCACCTCTAGGGAGTCTGAAGGGCAACCTATGTAGGAGAAACCACCATAGGAAACATTTAATTTTAGGCTCAGCAATAAAGGACCATATACCTTCAAAAATATTAGTCCAAAAATTTTGGTTCTAAGTTAAGATTCCAAGAAGAGTTAACATGCGAGAAAATGGCTTCATGATTGGGAGAAAGGAGTAAATTTGTTTAGACTTTAACCTTGGTAAAGAGTGAACCATTAGGCCAATAATACTTCAGGAAGAAGTTACCATCAATCTCAACATCTTTAGGGAGGTTCTGTAGAGCATGTTTCTTTAAGGAAATAATAGGTTCTATACTAAGAAGAGGGTAAAGCAAATGAGTTTTTTAGATCTTCTCATCTACAAAGGGCGTCATCTTTTATAAAATCTAAAAGATAAGATATGCCTTCATCATTCCATGCTTTAATTGAAAAAACCATGTAATAGTGCCAATATCTTACCTTTATTTTTGAGAATCCACCATAGGGACTTGTTACCATTGATTGGATTGTTTGAAGTGATTTGATTACCTAATATAAATTGTCTAATACAATTCTAACTTTTCCAAATGGCTTTGAAGATTAGAGACCCTTTGACCTTGAAATCTATTCACAAGTATACAATTTAGAGGGATATTTTTCAATCTTTTTCTTTACTAGGATAATCCTGTGTGATGTTGTTTCTAAGTAGGGTTCCATGGTTCTTCCCCTTTCATAGATCTAACGATCCATTTGGCAACAAGAGCCGCCCCTTGTAATCTCATGTCCTTCAATCCTAATCCTCCTTTCTTTTAATCAATGATAAACCATTCCCATTTGATGAGTGTCTTTTTCTATTCCTTGTACCATTAGACCAAAGGTAATCCTTGACAGTTTTCTATAAAAAAAATATATTGGTAATGCCATAATAACCAAACTAAAGAATAATAAGCTGGATAGGAAGATAGTATCTTTTGACATACCTGGACCCTCCCAGCCAGTGAGAGATATTGATTGCCCCATCTCCAATTTTTTTTTTAGTAATCATATTTTTTACCCATTCCCACATGGCCTTCATGTTAGGGCTGATTGAAAAGGGAAAGCCCTGATATTTAACTTGATGCTTTGAGCCCCCCCATTTGATGGACTATTCCAACCAAGGAGGAGGCTCTTTCTTCCATCCTAGAAAATGGGTTTCTCTAAAGAAATTTTTCTATCTGATGCATTGCAGAGTATGCTCATCTTGTTCACAAAGTTCTCCAAGTTCTCTGCTTCTAGCCTAAGTAGTACAAAAGTATCATTTGCAAATTGGACATTAGCTACTTCTTTCCCCTAAGGCATTTGTACCCCTTTGACCTTAGGTAGAAGTGAATTGTCTAAGATTAGCTAGCTAACAACATCTTTTGTTATAAAATATAGTGTAGGAGGGAGGACATCCTTGTTTTATAGATCTTGTGAGTATAAAACTATTTGATTTGAACCCATTTACATTCTACCTTAGGCAGAGCCCCATTTAGTAATGTTTGGACCATCTTAATAAAATCCATTGGGAACCCTAAGGAATCTATCATCATCATATATATAAATTTCCATTCTATGCGGTCATAAGCTTTCACATAATCAACAAGGAGCATGCACACTTCTTTCTTGGTTTCCTTTGCCCACTCCAGGGCTTCCCAACAGGTCACTAAGTTTTCTAGAATATGTCCTCCCTTTACAAAACCCCTATCTAAGAAAAGCTAATTATCTTGAGGAGAATATATCTTAGCCTTAGAGAAAGAGCTTTGGCCAAAATCTTATAGGAGACATTTAGGAGAGTGATAGGTATCTAGCTCTTTATTAGAGACTTGTCCCCGTCCTTAGGAATCATCTTAATAAGCCATGTATTGATCTCACCTCCTAGTGATCCCTATTTAAAAGCTTCATTGTAAACCTCCAATAGTCCTTGTCCTATCCATCCAACGTTTTCCTTATAAAATTCAATGGGAAGACCATTTGGTCTAGAGGCCTTATCTAATGTCATTTGTCCAATGGCATTATTAATTTCCTCTAGGGAGATGGCTTTACTGAGAGAGGAAGCATCAGATGGGTCAATCTTATTAGGGATGATTCTTTGGATTTTAATTCTTACATCTTCCATGTTTTTATTACCCTCCTCTAAAGAATTTTTTTTTGATAATATTTTGCAAAAGCCCTAATAGTATCTTGAGGTTCCTCTAATTTCATATCATCCTCCTAGATTTATAACACTAATTCTTACTTGTTTTTGTTTAGGAAGTCGGAAGAATAATTTTAACCCTTTGTTCCCTTGATCAACCCAATTACTTCTAGTCCTAAATTTGACCACTTTGATCTTTTCATTTTCTAGGCCCTTGAGAACATCTTTGGTATTCATGACTCTACCAATAGCTATATCAGAGTTTGGGGTAGTGTGTAGTTCTATTTTTGCAACAAGTTCCTCTTGAAGTTTACCTTCAAGCCTTCTGCTATCTCTAGTCTTCTTGCCACCCACTGTTTGAAAATATTTCTTCCATCTATTGACATTTTGGACCCATTTGTTTATGACATTATTATGGATAGAAACATACACATTAAACCATTTGATAATGAAAATTGCATTGTTGATTACATGATATCCTAGTAGAGAATAAGAGATGTATTGAGGCATAAAGTTGAATCTTTACAACTCCTCTTGATTATAGAACCTTTATTAATGAACTTGGCTACGATTGGTTGATGGTTTGAAAGGGTGTATGGGATTACCTTGACTAGCCTTCCTGTTTCATTCTTGGGATAATTCTACTACAAAAAGTGTCTGCAAATGAACTCTTATCTATGATGAATATAACCAAGTTAAGGTCCAGGAGTTAAAATGATAATAAAAACTATGCAACCTCGAATATTCTCTTGCCTGCTTGCCAAAAATTGCATCAAGTAAACCAAATATCTTTATGATCATCATTGGCACCATTTAGAGGGTCTTGAAGTCTATGTTTTCCAACCATTCTATTCTAGAAGAACTATTTGTGCCCTTCCAATCCAATATATTATCTCCTAGTTTAACTTGAGTATTTGTGACCATGTTGAGGTCCCCACCAAAGATCCAAGGGATCTCTTCCAACTGGTGTATCCATTTCCATAATTTTGTCCTCTCCCTATAGGTATTTGATGCATGAACTTAACAAATTTTAATATAAGATCCTTTATAATCCATAACAAGCCAAACCACCTTGTTGTGAGTGTAAGTCCCCCATCTAAGGACCGATTTAGCCCACTTGGGGAAAATTAGGATATAAGTGCCCCCTTTACCTTTTCTATAGGTAGTAGAGAAGGAAGTAACATCCCTCCAAATGCATTTTAGGGAAATATTGAAAAGGAATTTTGTGGCTTTTACCTCTCGCAACATTAGAACATATAACCCTCTGTTCACCTTGACAAATCTCTACACAACATATTTTTGTTAGGGGATTCCAATCCTTTGACATTCAAAGAGGCTATGCTCAATTTCATAGGAGTTATTTGTATAGATCCATACCACTTCTAAAGCTAGAACAAACATTTAGGAAGGGTGAAGCTATTAGAGTTTTTCATCTCTCTCTTATTGCTTGAACCTACTAGTCTACCTCTTTTCTTCTTCCATCCTTGTTGCCAATATAAGATTCCTCCTCTATGGGAGTAGCTATTTTAGAAGGGTGGGAGGAGAGGTCCTAGGTTTCCTCTTGATTTTACATGTGGGACCTTCTGGTTCCCAAGGGTTTTTAGTAACTCCAGGATAATTGCCCAAACTTTGTTGATACCATTGTCATTGAAAATATTTTTGAGTGAGACTTCATATTTAGAAAGTAGAGAATCTTCACCTCCCCCTTGTTAAAAACCTCCATGGGAGAGGTGAAAGAAGGGATGAAGTAGAGGGGCTAGTTCGGTATTACATTGAGATCATAGTCATTTGGATAACTAGGGATGCAGGGTCCAATTTGTCTCCTCACAACTTTCTTATTTGCAAAATCAATAGTGACTCTTCTATCTTCACTAAAGCTATCCCTCCTTACCACTTCCTCAACCCCTTCTCTATCTCCCTCCTTATCTCAAACCCTACCCTAGAGATCGTTACTAGGGGGTTATGATTTTATCAAAGGTTTTCTTATTAAAATGTCCTCTTCTCCTTTTGAAGGGTTCATTATTTCTTTGGAGTCTGTCTATTTCCCATTGTTGGGCATTTTTGAATATCTTTATATGATTCTTCCTTTGACTATAATTTTTCTTCACAATAGGATCCATTTGAGATTTATCCTAATAAGATTCAGAAGGAGGGTATAAATCATCTAGGCCAAGGGAGAGTTTCCCTAGACTCTTTTTGATAGGATTGATGCCAAGGAGATCAATCTAATTGGGAGTAGAAGCAATTTCAGCCGAGTTGTTAAGAGAAATAAAGGGAGGGGTAGATTTGTTAGGCTCACCAATATAATGGATAGCAGATTTATTAGCGAAATTGGGGCCATAGGGTTTCAATTTAGAGGTTAGGTGGGGACAATTTTGTCTCTAGTGCGCCTCTCTCCAGCATAAGAAACACAAATTTATACGACCCTAGTATTCATTTGGAGAGGGTTTTGATTTAGAGGTTAGGATGGGAGATATTTAAATAGGTTAATAATGAGGTTAACTATAGGGGACACATGTTTGTGTGTGTGAGTGAGTGAGAGAGAGAGAGAGAGAGAGAGAGAGAGAGGAGGGGCATTTGAGAGAGAGTTAGTGTGTGAGAGAATGGGGAGAGGTTGATAGATATGAGCAAGACATAGAGGGTAAATAGGGGGGAGATGATGAGAGGAAGGGGAGACAGTTAAAGAGGGTAATAATAGGGTAGAGAGAGGTGGTTAATTACAAGGGGCACATGCCTTAGAGAGAGAGAGAGAGAGAGAGAGAGAGAGAGAGATGGGGGACATTTGAGGGAGAATTCGTGCATGAGAGAACGGGGAGAGGTTGATAGATATGAGCAAGACATAGAGGGTAAATGGGGAGGAATAGATGATGAGAGGAAGGGGAGATAATTAAAGAGGGTAATAATGGGGTAGAGAGAGGTGGTTAATTGCAAGGGACACATGCCTTGGAGAGGGCAAGTAAGAGACTAGGGAGAGGGTAATAGACATGAGGTAGAGATAAAGAGTAAATATGGGATCCAAAGGTGTGTGTGTGTGTGTGTGTGTGTGTGTGTGTGTGTGAGAGAGAGAGAGAGAGAGAGAGAGAGAGAGAGAGAGAGAGAGAGAGAGAGAGAGGATAATTAAGGTGCTAGATGGTTAGAGGGAGAGTGAGATAGGGATAAAGAAAGAAGTAGGATGGGGAAAAGATGATCTACAAAGATAAAATGGGGAAGGGGAAATATATGAGATAGTGTTATCATGAATGTTTAGTATATTCGTAGAAGGGAGATTGTTAGCATGTTTGGGGAGATGATTGATTACTTATGTGTTGCATCCATGACTTAAATTTGTCTCTGATGTCAACATATGTGTATTTTGGTTATGATAGTAAGAGGCAGGTTTGTTCAGAAAGCTCAAAGTATGAAGAGTTAAGTTATGTGAGATTATATTCATGTTTGTAGATATGTCTAGATGTTATATCTACGTTCACAGAAAGTTATTTGAAGGATTGCATGAGTTATAGTTGGATGTGTGAAGATTGGTCACTAGAGAATTTGTAGGAAACAATTTACTAGTAAAAATCAATTGTATCTATTAATCTAGATGGATTTTAGTTGAGCGGGCTTGGATTATGGTTGAAGAAATGTTATAGATAATGAGTTTGAGGTCACAAATTTTAAAGTTTACCTTGTGAAGGCCGTTGAAGGATAACATGTGATATATTCACTATCAACCAATCGTTTGGTTGTATTCTTTTGGGATGTATAAATGTGATGTAACATGTATTGTAATATCTTAATGAGGTTCTATATTATTCATTCTACATTGGGGAAGCCTCAAGGTTGACACAATTAGTTATTAGGACAATGTATAAAGAAAAGGTTGTTTCCTTGGTTGTAAGAACTTAATATTGTGTTGCAATTAGTGTATTGATGTCGAGGATGCAAATTTGCTCAGAGCAGAGCAATAAATGATGATGCGATTGTGTTGAGAACTTCAAAGGAACTATTTTGGTAAAGGAGTTTTTGTATTGATCAATTCACATGGATATGTTATCCTAGAGATCTATTTTGTGTAACACTTCTCAAGAAAATTGGACAATGGATTTAGTTGTCTTCTCATCTCCCAATAGGGTTGGAATCTTCTAGCAAGGATTCAGAGTCTCCTAACAAGGACTCACATGTATTGATTTTATGTGATTGGATCCTAATAGGGTAACAACCTTTCACATGTTATATATATATATATATATATATATATATATATATATATATATATATATATATATATATATATATATATCATTCCCACCAGGGTTTTCCCCCTGATCAAGGGTTTCCCTAGTTAACAAATGTTGTGTTACTATGTATGTTTCTTAACTTATGGTTGCTGTATATATTAGTTATTGGATTTGGATTTGATAATATTAATTTAAGTTTTACTAGGAATGCAATTGATTCAACCCCTCCTCCCCTCTCAATTGTGTTGGTGGAATTTATTTCTAACAAATAGAGCTCAAGAAGATTGATAATAGGCTATAGGATAGACATAGATGGTGACATAAGAAGAGAGAGAGAGAGATGTGAAAAAGTGAGATATATGATAGATAGAGTAGAGAGACGAGGGATAGGACATAATGCAAGATAGTAATTAGTTGGGAAGAGGGAGACAAATGAGATAGATAAAGAGGTTACAAGGGGGATGAGATGGTGAGAGTAGGTAGGGAAGAGAGTTCTAGAGGGTAATTAGGGGGAAATAGATATAATAAAGAGAATCAAAGAAGGGGAGAGGATGAGAGACATTAAGTCCACAGATAGAGGGTAAATAGGGGTAAGAGATGGTGAGCGAAGGGAGGGGAGAGAGTAAAAGAGAGTAATTAGACGAAAAAAAATAAGAGAGAGAAGGGGGATTTGAAGATAGATGAGGTATAGAGAAACATAATTATGACATGAAATAAAACAAGAATGAAGATACGAGTAAAGAAGAGGGGGGGGGGGGGGGGGGGGGTGAGAAATGATGAAGTAGGCTATATTGGACTTAAACGCTGGCTAAACCAAATTAAATTAAAATCTAACACTAAATAAAAAATTAAACTTAATCCTACACTAAACATTATAATCCAACTCTAATAATAAACCAAATTATATCATGTATGTAAAACAAGTTGACATTAAACATGTTTGAGCATTGAACCAAACTAAACTCTGACCATAATAATACGTTAGACCAGATTTAATGTTATGCAGAAACCCCACAAAAATGTTTTCCCTAATAGAAAACCACATTGAACCCTAATCCTAAATAGAATGAAACACTAGATACTAAGTTTAACTTGTATTGTATAGATAATTAAGATGATTCATTAACCAAAATTAATTTCTAATAAGAAATGAAACTAAACCCAAACATGAAACTAAATTAAATCATAGCACTAAAACAAATTAAATACCATCGCTAAACCCAATCGACATAATATTTTAATAAATTGGTATTTTAAAAAGTAAATTAGTTATACTATTTTGAATAATATTGTGTCCATAAGACATTACATTTCAATTATTTTTGTTTTAAATAAAAATAATCTTTAAAATAAAATCATTAAGATGATATAAAATATATTGAATTAATAGTTAACAATGGTATAAATGAGATTCAAATCTTGATTGGCACAATAATACAACCACCACTTCACCACCACACTATATGACAAATCTTTTTTAAAAACTAATTTTAAAGATAATAATTGTTTGGTTCTAGTTAATATTACTAGTCCTTGAAGATTGAAAATAAGAATGATTTCCTCAAGATGGTGACTTTTTATTTTTTGTACAAGTCTAAGGTGGTTGTGATGGTTCCTTTGTATGTATCTATGAAAATCTGTAATTAGAGATGTATCAAGAGATGTAAAGATGATTTTTCATGTATAGATATTTTGTATGGAGTATCATTTCTACAAATCAACTTGTCATAATGTAATTTCTAATTTTCTAAAATAAATCCTAATATTGCCAATTAATTTTTTTTACCAAAACAAATGAAAAATATCCCCATTAATTATGGCACCAGCTAAGGTGCAACATATTTGCACTGAGCCACTGCCCGTCTACGCACCCTAGGTTGCCCTCAACCTGATGTCCTTTGCTGACAACACAGTCAGTAAATAATTCATGACAACATAGTCAGTAAATAATTCATCCTGTCAGTGAAACAATGATTGCCATGCAAAATATTTTTGTTTACTTCAACATAAGTTTTCACTTATTATAGCACTGAACATATTCTATTTTTTCTAACCAAATCTTTTATACATTTTAAGGTTTAGTTTAATGTCTAAAAATTATAGATAATAAAAATATTATTATTTTTGTTTAATTTTAGATAATTTCAAACTTAAAACTATTAAAAGAATTAATATAATAAAAATTATAGATAATACAAATATTATTGTTTTTGTTTAATTTTATATAATTTCAAACTTAAAACTATTAAAAGAATTAAAATAATAAACTCATTTTTAAAATGATAAAATATTTTTTATTGTAAATAAGTATTATTTCATAATTCTTTAGTTAATAAAAATAGATAATATAAAATTAGTATTCAAATGATGCATTATAAGGTTGTGAACTAAATCATTGTTGAATAAAAATTAAAAGAGTAATTATTAAACAAAATTTCTTCTCCATGTGTAGGACATCTCTTGATTGATAGAGTGTACATCAAAATAAAAACAACTAATTCCTACAAGAATGTTTATTGAATTCACAATCACTATGTACAAAGCTTGTATATGTACTTATTCTATGAATTTATATTTTAGTTTGCTAACATTTCTTTTGTCTATAATAGAGACCAACCAAAAATTACTCTATAGGTAGAAAAACTTGTTGAAAGTTATTGCAACATGACAATAGTAAAAAAATTGAACCTAATCTAAAATATGTGGGAGCAATCATGTATCTTTAGTTTCCTTCAAATTTTAGTTTTGAGTTATAATTTAGAAAAAAACAATAATTTGTTTTCATAAATCATAAGATTTTTATTTTATTTATAAAGTTGTAAATTTTTTTGTTGTTATTTTCATGTTTTAATTATTTTAAAGCTTTAATTTGATTTGTCAACCATTTTACCAAATGTTACAATGATAAATATTTAAAAAAAAAAAATAATTTTAATTTTACATTTAAGTCTTGTTTTAATTCTAAATTGTAATATATGATTAATTTTAATTGATTATTAGACAAGAGCCTACAACACAATGGTTATTTGTGAGCCTCTTATTGAAGAGCTCTTGGGTTCAAATCTACTGGGTTCAAATCTACTCGCAGTCATACTTAATAAATAATAATAATAATTAATTATAACACATAATAATTAATCTTGACTTCGGTCTCTTACCGATCAAAAATAAATAAATTTAATTGATTATTCATAAATATCTTATTATTATTATTCATAACATTTTAAATAATTTGAGTGTTAAGATAAGGATACCGATTTACAAAATGTTATAATAACAAATTTTAAAAATAAAATAAAAATTACTTTTAGATTTAAGTCTTATAAAATATATTTTAGTTTTAGTTTTACATTTAGGTCTTGTTTTAGTTCTAAATTCCAATATATATCTAGATTTAATTTAGTGTTCATAAATTTATCTTTTATATTATACATAATATTTTAAATTTATTTATTTTTTATTTCATAGTTAGAATTATGATTAGATTAAGGTTTAAAAGTTCCAAATAAAGGGTTAATCATAGTTAGAATTATAATTAGGGTTCCAATTTTGATTAGAGTTGGTGTTAAGGTAAGAATTGAGATTACATTAAAAACTATGCTTAGTTTTGTGATACTCATATTAGGATAATGGGTTAGGATTGTGTTTACAATTTGAACTAAGATTTTGTATTAAAAATACACCTAGTCTAGGCTTACCTATTGCACCTTATTAAAGGTGCAATTTCCTAGTTTTAATTATGATTTAAACAAAGTTTCTATGTTAGTAGTTATGTTTAATGATTTAAATTTTATTCAAGTTTTTATATATATACAGTTTTTGATAGAGGCCATCTACAAAGACGTTTTAGGTACCCGATATGGGCCCACACGTACCTGAAACCTCTTCAGCTAAGAGCCAAGGACTGAGGAGCATCCACATTGCCAAATTTGCCCGGGGCACGATCCTGACCTCATCCCTTTTTGATGTCTTTGGACCTTGCACTCAACAAGAATTGATCCCTGGTAGGCTCTTTGTGAGCCATTCAACTTCACCAGTAAACCAAGGGCTTGTTGACAAGTTTTTATATATTGAAATAATTATATTATTGATATTATATTACATATGTTATTTTATTTTCTATTAATTATTATTAAAGCATAGATACAAAAAGTTAGAACAGTGTTAAAGAGGATCACAACAACAAAATACAAAGTTATGTCAATGGACCTTTGGTCAATTGATGGTGAAGTTGAATGGCTCACAAAAGAGTCCACTAGAATCAAGTCATTGTGTGTCTAATAATTTTGACTAGTATGAAAATTTATATTATATAATACTTAATATATCTAATGATTAAAAAATATTTAAATATTATTTATTTTAATATAATATAATAATAAAGTTAAGATCTAAAACTTATTATTCAATAAATTATTTACAACTAAATAATATAAAGTTTATATAAAGTTTTAATTTGTTGTCAGCAATTAAAAAATAAGTAGTTGCACGTTTCCATGTTAGAGGGACAACATATATGAAAATATTATATATTTTAAAAAAAATATTATAATTTTTACACTAAACTTTAAAATATGTGAAAAGATTTGATTATAAAAAAAAAACCCAACTAAAAATTTATCTGGCACGGCAATAGTCATTTCGTTGACAGTAATTTTGCACGGCAAGAAATATTTGGCTGACTGTGCCGTCAGTGAAGGACAGCCCAAGGCGCGTAGACGGGCAGCGGCTAGGTGCAAATATGTTGCACCGTAGCCGGTGCCCATTAATATATATCTTTTAATGCATTTATCCTTTCCAGCGAAGCCTCCAACTAAAGTTAAAGTCAAACATTTTATACCTTATCGGCGTCACAGGTAAGCGGAGCATAGCATCACGAGCGAGATGAATAATTTGACGAGTGTTCGTCTGTGTGTTCCAAATCAATCCCTCATTTCTTCATATGATCTTCATACTTCCCTCTGTGACAAAGTCCCTCGCTCGATCCTAAATTCGGAAGAAGATCACGGATGAAATTATCTCGTTGAATCGGCCACTTAAGTGAAGCCGATTCCTTTACACAAACGCAGGGTAGTTTGGAAGGCTGATCAATGGAAGCCAGAAATCAGAAGCAAGCAGAGAATCTGTGGGACAATGCTTGCTATAATCCAGACTCTGCTTCCCTGAGATCTTCGGACGAAGCTGCTGATTTCTCGAAAGGAATGGACAGTCGGCTTTACAGGGCTTCTGTGGTGGGGAACGTTCATACACTTAACCAGTTGATTAGGGCAAAGCTGGATGTTCTCCGCGAGGTTACCCCTCTTGGAAATACTGCCTTGCATATAGCAGTTTCTCGAGGTAATATCCGATTCACCGAAAAATTGGTACAAATCGCTGATCGAACGTCGGTAGCAGGGCCTGAATTTCTCAGGGCAAAAAATTCAGATGAAAATACTGCTGTGCACTTGGCTGCCTTCCACGGCCATGACAAAGTTGTGCAGTTATTGCTTCAGCAAATCGAGCGAGATGTAGAGGCTGGTGATATTTTGGGGGCTGCAAATTGGGAGGGAAATACTGCTCTGCATGAAGCTGCAAAGGGGGGACATGAGAAGGTTGTGGAAGTATTATTGCAGCATGATCGTAATGGCGATCTTGTAGACGCGTTAAATGAAGCCGGTGAAACTGCCCTGTTTACGGCCTGTGAGGGCGGTTATTGTAATGTTGTTGAGAAATTGTTGCCTTACATGACTTCCGACACCGGCATGAAAAGATCCGACGGTAGAACACCGCTCCATTCCGCCGTCTTCCACCGACATATAGGTAATTTAGTTCTTGCGCTTATATTTAATTAGCCCTCTTTAATGTGTCGATATTTTTAAAGGTTTCCGAATTTAGGGTTACGGTGCCTGGAAATCAACACATTTAAAATGAAATTGATATTTGAAATCTTGATGTACGGATTTGTATGCAAAGATAACTCTAGAGCCAAATAGTGTACTTTGTTTTTCGATTTTGCTGTGTAGATGCAAATATAAAACCTTAGACAGCAAAATCCAGAAACTCAGTCTTATCTCACAGTGAGCATAATATAATTTGTTTAAATAAAAAATGTACGATTTAATGTTTCCAGGAAATTCATTCTTAGCTCACGGTGAACATAATACAAATTGTTTAGGTGTAGCGATGAAGCTTGTAGAACAGAGGCCTGAAATGGTGAAGCAAGCCGATGAATTTGGAAGAACGGCTCTGCACATGGCGGCATTATCTCCACCGCTTTCAAATTTTCAGGCCGGCTTGTCATCTTATCAATTCACGGTAAAAATTGGAGAATTGCTTTTGCAGAAGGACAATTCTTTGTGCTACAGAGAGGACAAGGAGAAACGGTCCCCGCTTCACATAGCAGTGAAAGAGGGAAAGTATGAACTTGTAAAGATTATCCTGAAATACGCCAGAGACTGTCGAGAACTGGTCGACGGCAATGGCAGAAAACCTCTCCACATAGCAGTCATCAGCGCGGTCCGGATTTCCGAGGAATCCAATTTTGCCGTATTATTTCAATTCAAGAACATGCTGTTATCCCTAATGTCGAAGAGATCTCTCAATCATTGCGACAACAGCGGACACACTGCATTGCAGATTGCGATGAGGAATTTTGACACGGATCCAACACTATTCAGCAGTGTAAGTACTTGATTTCAAATCGTAGACAAAAATCTGGACTTTGCCTAGGTTAATTTCTCGGATTTATTTGTTGAAGTCACTCAGAAAAAACAGAGGATTTTTGTTGATGCAGATCAAAGAAGTGCTGCAAATAAATGGTGCTGTGGTGACTCCAGAGATGCTGGAAGATGCAAGATGGATCAGGAAAGCAACTACAAAACTAGTGTTCAAAGGCCAAGGCATTTCTATAAATGCAGTGCTGATCGCTACAGTGTCATTTGCAGCAGCCTTCACTTTACCAGGAGGACTGGACCTGAATTCAGGAGGCAAACCAACCGCTGTGTTCATCGACTCTTTTCTCTTCAAATTGTTTGTAATCTGCGATGTGTTCTCCTTTTGCACTTCCATTGCATCCGCCATTCTTGCAGGTGTGAGTAGAAATCCAGTGGAGACTTTATACTGCATTTATCTGTTATGGTCAGCACTCATATCTCTCTTGGTAGCATTTGGAACAGCCATACACCTGGTCATTCAATCGTCTACATGGTTACCAGTGATTGTTTGGGTTATGCTCTCATTTGTTCCCATTACCATATTCGTCATTAGTTTTCAATCCAAACAATTCATTTTTGGGCCAGAAAGATACAAGATCTGGTTTGTACTGCTATTTCCAGCGGCCTTTGTTATGGCCGTATGCTATGTCATATCGGAGATATTGTATATATTCCTGCTCTCCCGTCTGTTTCTCAGTGCATTCCACTGGGTAACGAAGAAGACACCGTCCGAATCTTCTTCCCAACGACATTAGCGTCTTTACTGATCTCCAAATCATCTATTATAAAATATAAATATTGTTTCCTTTAAAGGCAGATTTCAAATATTAGCATTGTTCGTGTAAATACATTTTTTTCATTGATTTGTCAAGTAAGGATATGTACGAAATCCAGATGGTGAGCCGAGATTATTTTAGCATGCATGTTCTGATTGAAGTGCAGAAAGAAAGAGAGACTGCGGTTTGAATTTTGTCCTCCACGATTAGATAATAGAATCGATCCATGTTCTCCATAATTGATGAAAGAATCAATCCAATTGAGTATAGTTAATGGCAGGCATCGGAGGAATATAACAAATCCACCGCAAAACGCCGAGAAGAAGCAATCAACAAGGAATTCAGCATATGCTCATTCCGATTCTTGCCGTCGCTTGTGAGTCAGTTTTTAAGGGGAATCAATGTCTATCTTATAACGACTACTTTACTCACACAAGTTGAACAGTTAGAATGTGTTCTTGTCGCTATCCTATTGAATTGAATTATTGTATTATTGGGGTACGTTGTATAATTTTAAAAAATGGTTATTACTAGCACTTGCACTTTTGAAAGGTGCAAGAGTTATGCCGATAGTTATATATATAATGCTATTGTATTGTTGATATAGAAAGTTTAGTCATAAAATTCATCCTTTATGATGTCCTTGCCAACATTAATAATTAAAAATCTTTGATTTTCTATATATAACAATGTGGACAACCAAAATAGTCCTCTACCTATTCTACCTACCAAACACTTCTTATCCTTCTACGAACTGCACTCACTCCTCTTTTGACACTATCAACACCTCCTACTATATATTTTTGAAACTTCTTGTATCTTTTCCTTCTCATTCTTGTTATATCCCTTCTTCCTCTCTACCTCTACAGAAAATTGCCCCCTACTCTTCTCCCATACACATCTTCTATGGCATTGTTTGTTGGGATTTTCCACATCCTTAATACCATTGAGAGCTGGCATTTCAAAGTAATGCCCCCCTTTGTTCTCTGTCCTCCACACAACCTTGGAGAATACGATCCTCCCAGTGTGGCAATACAAATGCTATTGGAACACTATATATATAATATTCCTTTATGTATTTCTTAACCATAAGTCCCATATGCTTTACCTCATATACTAGCACTTGCTCCAGAAAGAGGTGCAAGGGGTACGCCGATAGGTTTTTAATTTAAAAGGCAAATTCAAAAGACGTAAATGTAAAACAAATATTTCTAATTGATAGTGTATATTATATATATATAGAATAGAGGGATATATATTTGACATTTCTCTTTGGAAGTTAAAAAAAAGTAAAACT
Source organism: Cupressus sempervirens (assembly GCA_028749045.1). Taxonomy (NCBI): domain Eukaryota; kingdom Viridiplantae; phylum Streptophyta; class Pinopsida; order Cupressales; family Cupressaceae; genus Cupressus; species Cupressus sempervirens. The sequence continues at coordinate 109,635,252 of CM053783.1, forward strand.
ATATTATTTGATTTAATGCAAGACATCGAGTTCAATAGTTGATTTGAATTGCACATTTTTTTATTTTTATTGAAATTGTAAATAGAAATGTAACAATACACATAGATCTCATCAAGGAGGCACATCGAATACGGGTAAGTGCACCAAGTTGTGGTGCCAAAAGGGGGGTATAACTGGACACCTTTTTCCTAAAATCAGCAAATTTTGGACTTCAACAAGAATTTGAAGATAGTTAGGCTCAAAATTTTAAGATATGACAAAAACAAAAGTCGTAGTCCTTTGAATCTAGTTTCTAAACTACTAATTAATTTTATAATGTGTATTTTTTTTTTAATGAATTTTTAAATTAGACCCATCCCAAAAACGTGAAATATTTGTGTGCTCCCCCTAGAAATGATTGAAAACTAATCTAAAATCAAAACTTCTTTTTTTCAAAGTGTGTAGAATGAAGTCTAGTTTCTAAAAAACTAAGTTGTTACAAAATTCGATGAATGAGCTAAAATCTACAGCCCAACTAGTACATGATGGTTTTTGACAAAAAATGAACATGCATTCAAAAGAAATTATAGATGAAAGACTTAAAATAGTTCAAATTAAAAATAAATTATATGGTTAGATAGCTAACACAGAGACGTATAATGTTATGTAACCTGATTTTATCGATACCCAACCACGAAGAATCTTGAAGGGGAGCACACAAGAAAAATCAATCTTTTTTGTATGTTTGCTGGAAAACACGTTTCAGACCTGTTTATAAACTCCAAACCTTTGGGTTGGATCTCCAAGGCAAAACCAAGCCTTAGGCTTGGTTTTAATGCAAAGCTTTGAATAGCGCGTGCGCCCTATAGCGCGCATGCCCTATTAAAACGCTATTGAATTCGAGGTAGTGCGCACGCACTATTGAGACCTAAATTGCAAACCAAAACCAAGAGAGAGCTGGGGGGGTGGGGCGAGGGAATGGCTATTTGTGTGTGTGAGAGAGATAGAGAGAAAGTAGGGGATGGGAGAGGGGAGAGAGGAAGTGAGAAAGAGTAGGGGTGGCAGAGAGAGTATAGGATAGGAGATAGAGGAAATGTGAGAGAGTAGGGGTGGCAAAGAGAGTACAAGATGCAAGAGAGAGGAAGTGTGAGAGAGAGAGTAGAGGTGGCAAAGAGAGAGTATGGGATGGGGGAGAGAGATTGAAAGTAGGGGATGGGAGAGAGAGGAAGTGTGAGAGAGAGTACAAGTTGGGAGAGAGAGATTGAGAGTAGGGGATGGGGGAGAGAGAGAGTAGGTGGTGGGAGACGGAGTGGGAGAGGAAGAGCGAGAGAGAGGAGGATGGGAGTGCATGTGTGTGAAAGAGAGAGAGTAGGGAATGGGAGAGGGGGAAGATAGAGTAGCCTGAGAGAGAGTAGGGGATGGAAGAGAGAGTAGGCGATGGGAGAGGGAGTGGGAGAGGGAGAGAGAGAGGGGGGATGGAAATGTGTGTAAGAGAGAAAGAGAGAGAGTGTGAAAATGTGAGAGAGGGTAGGGGGTAGCAGAGAGAGAGTAGAGAGGGAGAGAGAGAGAGAGAGAGAGAGAGTGAGAGTAGGCAGTGGGAGAGGGAGAGCGAGTGAGAGAAAAAGTAGAGGATGGGAGAGGAGAGAGGGGGGATGGGTGTGTGTGAAAGAGAGAGAGTAGGGAATGAGAGAGGGGAGAGAGAGATAGAGAGAGTAGGGGATGGGATAGAAAGAGAGTAGCCAATGGCAGAGGGAGTGGGAGAGGGAGAGAGAGGGTGGATGGAAGAGAAAGAGATTAGGCAATGGTAGAGGGAGTGGGAGAGGGAGAGAGAGGGGGGATGGAAGTGTGTGTAAGAGAGAAAGTAGGGGATGGGAGAGAGTTTGAGAGAGAGTAGGGGTGGCAAAGAGAGAGAGAGTGAGAGTAGGGGATGGGAGAGAGAGGGAGAGAGAGAGAGAGAGATAGTAGGCGATGGGAGAGGGAGTGGGAGGGAGAGAGAGAGGGGGAATGAAAGTGTGTAAGAGAGATAGAGTTGGGGATGGGAGAGAGTAGGCAATGGGAGAGGGAGTGAGAGAGAGAGAGGGGGGGGAATGGGAATGTGTATAAGAGAGATAGAGTAGGGGATGGGAGAGAGTGTGAGAGTTTGAGAGAGAGTAGGGGGTGGTAGAGAGAGCTTGTACAGGATGGGGGTGAGAGAGAGAGAGAGAGAGAGAGAGAGAGAGAGTAGGGGATGGAAGAGAGAGAGTGAGAGTAGGGGATGGGAGAGAGAAAGTAAAGAGGGAAAGAGAGTACTTGAGAGAGAGAGAGATAGTAGGTGGTGCAAGAGGGAGTGGGAGAGGGAGAGAGAGGGGGGATGGGAGTGTGTGTGAAAAATCTAGAGAGTAGGGGATGGGAGAGGAGAGAGAGAGGGGGGGATGGGAGTGCGTGTCTATGAAAGAGAGAGAATAGGGGATGGGAGAGGGGAGAGAGAGAGTAGGGGATGGGGGAGAGAAAGTAGGCAGTGGGAGAGGGAGAGAGAGAGAGGGGGAATGGGAATGTGTGTAAGAGAGACAGAGTAGGGGATGGGAGAGAGTGTGAGAGTGTGAGAGAGAGTAGGTGGTGGCGGAGAGAGCTCGTACGAGATGGGAGAGAGAGAGTGAGATTAGGGGATGGGATTGTGAGAGAGAGTAGGGGATGGGAGAGAGAGAGAGAGTGAGAGTAAGGGATGGGATGGGAGAGAGAGAGAGAGAGTAGAGAGGGAGAGAGAGAGATCTAGTAGGTGGTAGGAGAGGGAGAGGGAGAGAGATAGGGGGATGGGAGTGTGCGTGACAGATGTAGAGAGTAGGGGATGGGAGAGAAGAGAGTGGGGGGATAAGAGTGTGTGTGTCTGTGAAAGAGAGAGAGTAGGGGATGGGAGAGAGTGTGAGAGAGAGTAGGGGGTGGCAGAGAGAGAGTATGAGATGGGAGAGACAGAGTGAAAGGATGGGAGAGATAGAGTGAAAGGATGGGAGAGAGTGAGAGAGAGAGTAGGGGGCGGCAGAGAGAGAGAGAGAGAGTACGGGATGGGAGAGATAGAGTGAAAGGATGGGAGAGAGTGAGAGAGAGAGTAGGGGGCGGCAGAGAGAGAGAGAGAGAGTACGGGATGGGAGAGATAGAGTGAAAGGATGGGAGAGAGTGTGAGAGAGAGTAGGGGATGGGAGAGAGTGTGAGAGAGAGTTGGGAATGGGAGAGAGAGAGAGTAAGAGTAGGGGATGGGAGAGAGAGAGTAGAGAGGGAGAGAGAGAACTTGAGAGAGAGAAATAGTAGGTGACCTGGGAGAGGGAGTGGGAGAGGAGGAGAGAGAGGGATGGGAGTGCGTGTGACAAATCTAGAGAGTAGGGGATGGGAGAGAAGAGAGAGGGGGGATGGGAGTGTGAGTGTGTGTGTGTGTGTGTGAAAGAGAGAGAGTAGGGGATAGGAGAGAGTGTGAGAGTGTGAGAGAGAGTAGGGGGTGGCAAAGAGAGAGTACGAGATGGGAGAGACAGAGTGAAAGGATGGGAAAGAGTGTGAGAGAGAGTAGGAGATGACACAGAGAGAGAGAGAGAGTACGAGATGAGAGAGACAGAGTGAAAGGATGAGAGAGAGTGTCAGAGAGAGTAGGGGATGGGAGAGAGTGTGAGAGAGAGTTGGGGATTGGAGAGAGAGAGAGAGAGTAAGAGTAGGGGATGGGAGAGAGAGAGAGAGAGAACTTGAGAGAGAGAGAGATAGTAGGTGGTGGGAGAGGGAGTGGGAGAGGAGGAGAGAGAGGGATGGGAGTGCGTGTGACCGATCTAGAGAGTAAGGGATGGGAGAGGGGAGAGAGAGAGGGGGATGGGAGTGTGTATCTGCAAAAGAGAGAGTTTAGGGGATGGGAGAGGGGAGAGAGAGAGAGTAGCCCAAGAGAGAGAGAGAGAGAGAGAGAGAGAGAGTAGCGGATGGGAGTGTGTGTAAGAGAGAGTAGGGGATGGGAGAGAGTGAGAGAGAGAGTAGGAGGTGGCAGAGAGAGAGAGAGTAAGAAGTGGGAGAGGGAGGATGGGAGTGTGTGTGAGAGATCTAAAGAGTAGGGGATGGGAGAGGAGAGAGGGTGAGAGAGATAGAGAGAGTAGGCGGTGGGAGAGGGAGAGCGAGAGAGAGTAAAGGATGGGAGAGGGGAGAGAGAGAGAGTGTAGGGGATGGGAGAGGGGAGAGAGAGTAGGAAGAGAGAGAGTAGGGAGTGAGAGAGAGTAGGGAGGGTGGAGAGTGATGTGTTCTCATATAGTGCGTACCCGCTATAGCGCGTACACACTATGTGAAATCACCTAAAAACGGTCAAAAAGCAACTTTGGGGCCCGTTTCATTCATTCTCTGCTTTTGTTCTGTTCTGCACTCTGTTATCCCGACAAAAATTGCGGGTTTCAACACAACAAACACTCTTTCAAGGTGGCAAACACTATTTCAAGGTGGCAAACACTTTTGGAAGCTAACAAACACCAAAATCATTCATTGGATACACAATTTGAAGACTTTTTGAATATTCCTTGTATAGAAAAGGTTAGTGCAATCTATTTTAAATATTGTTTGTTAATATATAGATACAAATTTGATTATAATTTGACATGTTGTTTAATATATAGTGAATTCATTGAAATTTGTATGTTTCAATGAAATGTTATTTCGAAATGGTTAGAAATTTGACAAGTCGTTTTATATATATATATTGTGTATTCATTCAAATAATTATAATTTTTATATGTATTTGAATAATTTGTAATTTACACATTTTAAGTAATTCAAATGTTTGAATAATTTGACATGTAGAAATCATCATCATGCCAAGGAAGAAAGCAAAAAATCAAACAAATGAAGATAGGGAGAGAGATTTGGCAATTAAAAGAGATAAAATGAAATTACTACGTGAGCAAAGAAAATTGCAAAGCAATAATGAAGAATTGACTTTCGAAGAGGATCAAGAACCACCGGTACCAAGAAACAAAGAGGAAGAATTGGAAAGACAAAGAGAACGAATGAGACTGTTACGCTCAAGAAGACAATTGAATTGTGAAGCTACACCATCTTCTAATGTTGGAGTCATATCGTCCGCTACACCATCTTCCAATGTTGAAGTCATATCGTCCTCTCATGTTGAAGAAACACCGATTTGTAGATCTGACGATATACACACTCCATCATGTCATGTTGAAGGCACAACATCAACACATCAAGTAGGTGATATTCCATCTTTTGCATCTTATTGCCAAGGCACATCATCTTCGGTTCAAGGTACGCAATACACTCATCCTTATGTTGATGTTCAAAATGTTGAGAGAATTGAAGAGATTATAACACCTTCTAGAATTCATTTTAGAAGACCAAAATATTTGATTGATATTGATAGTAACATTTTGAAATCAATGCCTGACAAGATTAGCAAGCGTAGTTGTCAAAAAAAAGTTAATCGTATGTGGAGATTATTTTTTGATGAATTAAATATTATAGGTCAATGCCAATTATTTGTTGAAATGATGAGGAATTTAAAATTTAGGCCTATCATGAAGATTCTTGGGCTAAGAACGATGGATGATTCAAATGAAAAAAATATTGTAAAGAATCTAATGAATGCTTATGACAAAGTGGGTTTTAAATCACGCACCAAAGATAGTAATATCGCAAGACGAGTACTTACATCGACAATAGTAAGTAGCCAAATGAAGAAAGCTCGACTCATGAGAAAGACAAGCAAAACATTAAAAATTGGTAGAGGTACTCTAAGGAGAGCCATGCTAAGGCGTGAGAGATTGGAAGATCCAACAAAAAATGAGTTATGGACATTTAGCGGTAGACTACCGCAAAAGGATAAAGAAATTAGTGAAGCCTTGAAATCATTGATCGAAGATTTTTGGAAAAATAACACACGTGTTTCCCCTAATCAAAGAGATGTTGTAAGAAGGAGGATTGGTAGCCAAAATCGCGAGCCACATGCAAAACATTTTTTGGACACAACTCAGACACAATTTTTTGCAAAATTTATTGGTATGTATCCTCAAATTTGAATAAGTCAAAGATTTTTTGAGATGGGTAAACCTTTTTATGTGAAGATAAATCACACACGCACAACTTGTTGTTGTAGGATACATATTGAATTTTCTAACCATTTTGATATTTTTAGGTATATATGCATAATTTTGCATTCTCAGTTTGTTTTGCAAGATTGTGACATAAATGAGCCACCAAGATCTTCAAGGGAATTCATATCCAACATTTTATGTGAAATAAGGGACGGCCAACAATTTTACAAGACATCATGCTTGGATGGTACGTGCTTATTTTTTGGTTCTTTACAACTTTTATCAACTTGTCAACATATGGATAGTACACATGCAATTGGAAATGAAATAGTAGATTATGGAAAATTTAAGACAGTGACATATGCTCTAAAAGATGGGAAACATGGTAAAAGCTGTGATTTAGTCATTGAAAAGATTCCAGTGTATGAGTTCATGAAGATTTTTCGTGAAAACATTATTTACGAGTATGCAAGGCATACCCATAGAGCTCGATGGCTGGATTTGCAATTCAAGTTGTGCAAGGATACGTTTCCACTGGATACCATTGTTTCGGTTGTAGATTTCGTAGAGAACTACACACTACAACCACAAAATGAGGTGCAAGCAAAGTATTATACTTCTCAACAGGTTTCCATATTTGTTCACATAACATTCATGCATTCACCTACAAGTACAGAGGATGATAGGAAGATTTTGAGGGAGTACCATTTTTACATCAGTGATGATCGATCACATTCTACGGAGTTCGTACATGGTTGTTTTCAACTATTTTATGAAGATTTGGCTAACAGGGGCATCACATATCGTTAGCACATTATTTGGTCAGACAATTGTGCATCTCAATTCAAGAATGCACAGATGTTCTATTGGTTGAGTAGGATGCACAAGTTGTATAGAATTCAATACATGTGGAATTTCACAGAGGCTGGTCATGGAAAGGGAGAGCACGATGGTGCAGGCGCATGCATCAAAAGAGCCTTAGCTCGTGAAGAACTAAAGTACAAAGATGGAGCAATATTGACAGATGCAAAATTCATCGTCCAGTGGTGTAACGCTACAATGGGTCCAGGTAATGAAGGTGAGTCTATGGTTCATAGATTTTTTTGGTTGATAGATAATACTAACATTGCACCATATCAGGATTGTTGCACACTAACAGGATCGAGTGAGTTGCACTCTTTTAGAAGCTCTGATGCAGGTTCATGGAGTATCCAAACACGAAAAAATGGCATGCTATTGTCAATCATGTGCAGAGGAAAATTGGGATGACTGTGAGTTGACTGAATGGGTGGACAAATGGGATATACGGGTTTTGTACCCAATTGACACCTATCGTCCCCCACAAGCACTGAAAATGGTACAGATGGAATCGTCTATTGACTTTGACCACTTGTCTGATCTAGTGCAACCTAGTAATATATATATTTATATATCTTTGTAATTTTAATATGTAACTTTATAACTTTTACGCAAGTATTTTTTGAATTAATGATCGCATTTTGTACATTTGTCACTGCAGGCCATATTTTTGCTATTATTGCACCTGAAGACAATGAAGAAGGGACAGATTATTATTTGTGTTGTTGTGTTCAAGCCGAACAAAAATTGGATCACTCGGTTATAGATGGTGAAGGTTTAGAGTACCATGTCGGTGCGATGGTTGTAACCGGCACATGGCTTAGACGATATTCTATGAAGAACCCTAACTTGTGGTTATTCGAGGATTGGCAAACAGAGAGGAAGATTCTTCATTATTCAAATCTTGTTGTCGCATCAAATGTCCACTTGATAAAATATGGTGGAAAACCACATAATAAGAATCTTTGGAGAGTTCGTGAGTCAGACCACGAGGCAATACTTGAGACATTAAAATGTCGAGCAGATCCAGTTGGCTCATTAGATTGAATACAGAGAGAGGGAGAGAGAGAAAGAGTGATCAACTGGATCCAAATACATTGTTGCAACCTCTTCCCCAAGACTGTCCACATGACTAAGGTGGACCCTATTGTTATGATGCGTAAGTGATGAGATTTAGTTTAAATCATAGATTTTATGTTTTGATTTGTTTAGAATCTAGATTTTATGTTTTGATGTCTCCAATTTTTTTAAAGCTAGAACAATATTTTTCATATTTTCTTATTGTGACGATATTTTTCTTTCATTGCATGTTATCTTGGATGACAGGAGGGAGAGAAGAAAAATAAGTAGATTTCCAAACAGCTAGCCACCCTTCTTCATGTAATTTATTCATTTAAGGTAAAAGTCCCATTTCCTTTGTTTGGCTTTGGTATTTGGTTATTTAAAGTCATTATTCTAGTTGGACCTTCGTATGTTTGAATTTGGGATTGTTTAGTGTCTATTTGTTATGATTATATTGAATTATTAATTCTACGATGTTTCTATTATTTAATTATTTAAAATAAATTAAAACTTTTTGTATAAAATTATTATTATTTATTTCTATCTATTTGTTATGATTATTTCTATTATTTAAAATAAATTAATTCTATAATATCTCTATGATGAACTATTTATATTTCTAAACTTTACATATTTTACACCATGACCAACAATCAAACTATTATAACAATACAAATACATTTAAATAGTAATGTAAGAATGGTTTAGTTCACATAAAAAATAAGTCTATCTTAGATATTCTAAATACATCACAAAACTTTATCGCTTCAAAAAAATTGGAATTTCTCCCATCTACTTGAGTTCCCATCAATTGTCCATAAAACGGGGAAAGGGAATAGGTGCTATGCTCCCAATCCCAACATCCTCCTATCCACTACTAGGAGATGTGTGTAATGTAGGATTCAGCTCCATCAACTTAGTCATTTTTTTCACTAGTTGATTGGGACTCTCACCATTTGTTGCCAACTATGGTGACAATGCTTGGGGTTACACTTATTAAGTAAGAATATTTCCTAATCTAGGGATTAGAGCATTGAACATATCAAAATGTGATTTATGCTATGGGAGAAGAGGTATGTTGGGCATACTAATTGATTCTAGGGCTAGTGCAATTACATCTCCTTCCACTAGTGTTGTAAATATAATTTCTATAGTTGTTGAAGGTGCACCTCCAATATTTGGTCTATATCTCTTTCAAACATTTAGATTATCCTCTCTTTCTTTCCTCTTCTATTCCTTTAGTGCAACCTTCTCCGCAACTCATTTTCCCCTCTCTATAGCATATAAGATCTCATTTCTTGCAATCTTTTCCTCTCTCCCATATTTCCTATCCCTGATCTTCTCCTTCATGTAAAGTGCATTAGCCTCAAATAACTTCTTAGTCTCTCTTGTTCCTTAGAATTTTGTATCCTTTTCTTTGGTAGCTATAGGAATCTACTGGGTAAACCACTATGTTGTTTTCTGTCTAGTGGCATGTAACATATAAAATCAACATCTCCATCATAGTCATTTTGGGCCTGGGTATCAAAAAATTGTTAACTATTGATTTCATCATGGTTGCCACCATTTGCAAAGCATTAGATGACGTCCTTGGGGTCAACATGTGGTGGGGATGGAATTAAAAGGGAAACATTTTCATCCCCACAAGTATTTGGTTACCCAAGGTTTGTGACAACCTCCTACAACCAATTTGGTTGTGAATCTTGCATTAGCAAGCTTAATCTAATATCAATGTTTGTTGTATGCTCAAGGTTTTATCTCCTATAATAGTCCACTGGCTGGTTCAGGTTTTTTGGTTGGGTATTTTTAGGTGCAATTGTACCTAGTCCCTTCATATTTTGTCCATTACTCCTCAACAAAGTGTTAATTGGTTCATCTAATAAGCCATTGATTTTTAGGAAGGATTCAATAGTGATTTCCTCCCCCTCGCTTTACAACTCATCAATATTTGCATCATCTACAGTAGTTGTTTCTTGCAACTCATCTCTTACACTTTCTCAATTTTGCCTCTTCTAGGCTTGTTCCAACTAGCCCTTGCCAGTCACTAATTTGTTGTTTTCTCCAAAATTTTCCACAGAACTTCCTAAACTATTGGGTGATTAAAATACCCTTTTCCTCACTCTAAAATATACTCCAAAATCAACTACACTTGTTTTGTAAAATATCACTCAAAACTGGCTATTTCAGTCTACCAACTAGGCCTAGTTTGAGGCCATTTACAAAGCAACTCACAATCCCTTGACTTTTGGAACTCCCATGACCCAAAAAAGTCTTAAGACACGACTCAAATGCAAGGATTCTTTTATTTTTTTGGTCTCATGATCAACTTTAAAATGGTTTTTACAAAACCCTCCTTTCTAGCCCCTTTACCCTAGGGCTTTCTAGAACTCTTACTTTGCAACGTCTCTAGAACCCCAAAATGGTTCAAACACCTTCACTTTGGTTATATTAGATGACTTCAAACATAAAATGCAACTCTTGTTTGGAGAAAACACTAAATCCACCTTGGGAGCAATCACATACCCCTTTTTATGCACTCAAATTTTAGGGAAAACTATGCAAATACTTCTTAAATGGTTTCAACACTCAACTTTTTAGATGGAAATGGTTATTATAGACTCAAACCAACAAGAAAAATCCCAAACTTGAGGTTTCTCAACACTCAACAATCAAATTTCAGAACTATTACCAACACTTACTACTAAGACAATTTCTAGTTTTAATGGTCAAACTCCCAAACCATACAAAGGACCCCCTGCTGTTTTTGCATTTTTAAACACTCTTTTTGGAGACCTACAATAACCTCTCTCACTTTTTGGAGATCACACTCCGTTTTCATTTTACGACGCCATCTTGGGTGATGCTGAAACTTGAAATGTCGGCTAGTACAAAGTTGCCAACTGCCAAATCTCTCTCACCTTTCCTCGTGGGATCGAACTGTCTGCTCCGTTAGCTCTGCGTGGTCGGGTAAACCCTATCCCCAACCTCATCCTATCCCCTTCAGTGCTCGAACGTTCTCAGGCACGCCAATCCAGAATGTCCCCAAGGGTCACTAAATGCCATAGGGCTGCGATCTTTGATGGGGCATATCTCGGAGCTCGTGCGAGGTATGGATGCGATTCTAGTTCCTACAGGACCATGTTGCGGAGACCTACAATAACCTCTCTCACTTTTTGGAGATCACACTCCATTTTTTTTTTACAACGCCATCTCGGGTGATGCTAAAACTTGCAGTGTGGGCCAGTACAAAGTTGCCAACTGCCAAATCTCTCTCACCTTTCGTCGTGGGATCGAACTGTCTGCTCCATTAGCTCCGGGTGGCTGGGTAAACCCTATCCCCAACCTCGTCCTATCCCCTTCAGTGCTCGAACGATCTCAGGCACACCAATCCGGAATGTCCCCAAGGGTCACTAAATGCCATAGGGTTGCGATCTTTGACGGGGCATATCTCAGAGCTCGTGCGAGGTATGGATGCAATTCTAGTTCCTACAGGACCGTGTTGTGGAGACCTACAATAACCTCTCTCTCTTTTTGGAGATCACATTCTGTTTTCATTTTACAACGCCATCTCGGGTGATGCTGAAACTTGTAGTGTTGGCTAGTACAAAGTTGCCAACTGCCAAATCTCTCTCATCTTTCGTCGTGGGATCAAACTGTCTACTCCATTAGCTCCAGGTGGCCGGGTAAACCCTATCCCCAACCTTGTCTTGTCCCCTTCAATGCTTGAAAGTTCTCAGGCACGCCGAACCAGAATGTCCCTAAGGGTCACTAAATGCCACAGGGCTGCGATATTTGACGGGGCATATCTCGGAGCTTGTGTGAGATATGGATGAGATTCCAATTCCTACAGGACTGTGTTGCAGAGACCTACAATAACCTCTCTCGCTTTTTGGAGATCACATACCGTTTTCATTCTACAATGCCATCTCGGGTGATGCTGAAACTTGTAGTGTTGGCCAGTACAAAGTTGCCAACTGCCAAATCTCTCTCATCTTTCGTCATGGGATCAAACTGTCTGCTCCATTAGCTCCAGGTGGCCGGGTAAACCTTATCCCCAACCTCTTCCTGTCCCCTTCAGTGCTTGAACATTCTCAGGCACGCTGAACCAGAATGTCCCTAAGGGTCACTAAATGCCACAGGGCTGCGATCTTTGACGGGGCATATCTCAGAGCTCGTGCGAGGTATGGATGCGATTCTAGTTCCTACAGGACCGTGTTGTGGAGACCTACAATAACCTCTCTCACTTTTTGGAGATCACACTCCATTTTTGTTTTACAACGCCATCTCGGGTGATGCTGAAACTTGCAGTGTGGGCCAGTACAAAGTTGCCAACTGCCAAATCTCTCTCACCTTTCGTCGTGGGATCGAACTGTCTGCTCCGTTAGCTCCGGGTGGCCAGGTAAACCCTATCCCCAACCTCATCTTATCCCCTTTAGTGCTCAAACGTTCTCAGGCACGCCAATCCGGAATGTCCCCAAGGGTCACTAAATGCCATAGGGCTGCGATCTTTGACGGGGCATATCTCAGAGCTCGTGCGAGGTATGGATGTGATTCCAATTCCTACAGGACCGTGTTGCAGAGACCTACAATAACCTCTCTCTCTTTTTGGAGATCACATTCTATTTTCATTTTACAACGCCATCTCGGGTGATGCTGAAACTTGTAGTGTTGGCCAGTACAAAGTTGCCAACTGCCAAATCTCTCTCATCTTTCGTCGTGGGATCAAAATGTCTCCTCCATTAGCTCCAGGTGGCCGGGTAAACCCTATCCCCAACCTTGTCTTGTCCCCTTCAATGCTTGAACGTTCTCAGGCACGCCGAACCAGAATGTCCCTAAGGGTCAGTAAATGCCACAGGGCTGCAATTTTTGATGGGGCATATCTCGGAGCTCGTGCGAGATATGGATGAAATTCCAATTCCTACAGGACTGTGTTGCCGAGACCTACAATAACCTCTCTCGCTTTTTGGAGATCACATTTCATTTTCATTCTACAATGCCATCTCGGGTGATGCTGAAACTTGTAGTGTTGGCCAGTACAAAGTTGCCAACTGCTAAATCTCTCTCATCTTTCGTCGTGGGATCAAACTGTCTGCTCCATTAGCTCCGGGTGGCCGAGTAAAACTTATCCCCAACCTCTTCCTGTCCCCTTCAGTGCTCGAACGTTCTCAGGAACGCTGAACCAGAATGTCCCTAAGGGTCACTAAATGCCACATGGCTGCGATCTTTGACGAGGCATATCTCGAAGCTCGTGCGAGGTATGGATGCGATTCCAGTTCCTACAGGACCGTGTTGCAGAGACCTACAATAACCTCTCTCACTTTTTGGAGATCACACTTCATTTTTGTTTTACAATGCCATCTTGGGTGATGCTGAAACTTGCAGTGTGGGCCAGTACAAAGTTGCCAACTGCCAAATCTCTCTCACCTTTCGTCGTGGGATCAAACTGTCTGCTCCGTTAGCTCCGAGTGGCCGAGTAAACCCTATCCCCAACCTCGTCCTATCCCCTTTAGTGCTCGAACATTCTCAGGCACGCCAATCCGAAATGTCCCCAAGGGTCACTAAATGCCATAGGGCTGCGATCTTTGACGGGACATATCTCGGAGCTCGTGCGAGGTATGGATGTGATTCCATTTTCTATAGGACCGTGTTGCGGAGACCTACAATAACCTCTCTCTCTTTTTGGAGATCACATTCTATTTTCATTTTACAACACCATCTCGGGTGATGCTGAAACTTGTAGTGTTGGCCAGTACAAAGTTGCCAACTGCCAAATCTCTCTCATCTTTCATCGTGGGATCAAACTGTCTGCTCCATTAGCTCCGGGTGGCTGGGTAAACCCTATCCCCAACCTTGTCTTGTCCCCTTCAATGCTTGAACATTCTCAGGCATGCCGAACCAGAATGTCCCTAAGGGTCACTAAATGCCACAAGGCTACGATCTTTGACAGGGCATATCTCAGAGCTCGTGTGAGATATGGATGAGATTCCAATTCCTATAGGACTGTGTTGCAGAGACCTACAATAACCTCTCTTGCTTTTTGGAGATCACATTCCATTTTCATTCTACAATGCCATCTCGGGTGATGCTGAAACTTGTAGTGTTGGCCAGTACAAAGTTGCCAACTGCCAAATCTCTCTCATCTTTCGTCATGGGATCAAACTGTCTGCTCCATTAGCTCCGGGTGGCCGAGTAAACCCTATCCCCAACCTCTTCCTGTCCCCTTTAGTGCTCAAACGTTCTCAGGCACGCTGAACTAGAATGTCCCTAAGGGTCACTAAATGCCACAAGGCTGCGATCTTTGACGGGCATATCTATGGGCTATCAATACTTCGACTATACTTTAAGTCAACGATTATCAATATGTGAAAAAATGGAACTCGTTGTATTTTGAAGTACTGAGAAGATGGCCTTGCCCTTCCCCAGGAGTTTCAGAAATGGGAGACATTAGGTAAGAGAGTGAAAATGTTACTATCATTTCAACGCACATGACGCAATTGGAAATGCAAATTTTGATGGTAATCATTTTGTGATAAGGGAGAGACTAGGTATGATCATTGTTACTATCTCTTTAGTAGTGGAATTTTGTTTTCTCTTGAATTTGGTGGTGGGGGATCAGTGGTAAGACTCCTTGGATATTCCTTCTTATGATGTTAGTGACAAGTGTTTCTCTTTGAAAACACTTGTACAATCTTTTTTAAATTATTAGATAAAAATAGAGAATTGTAAGTATTAAACATGATTAGCCTTTAGTTCCTAGAAGATCTTTATTTCCCCATCAATGCATTTAGAAAGTTAAGTTTTAAGAAGATCACAAATAGAAAAAATTAGAGAAGCGATTTAAACATTTATATTGATTGGAAACATGTGAGTCTTGAGTTTCCTCTACCTTTTAAAGAACGTTCCTTAGCTAGCAGACCTAATTCCACATTCCATAAGACTGTCATTGCGCTAAAGATTTAGGAAACCAACTGCTCTAAGATAAAGCTTCTCGGTCAATAATAATCTAGCCTATTGAGGTACATAATACTTCTCAATTAAACTTGTGTTAATTCAGTATTAATTTTGTAATTAACTACAATTTCAGTATCTGTGTACAGGGGGTGACTGAGAAAACTATTTGAGGTCCAATTTGAAAATATATTTGTAAGGATCTCGACCAAGGTTCACAACTTCGATGATTAATACATTCATTCAAGCCAGAACCTCACTACAAAAAAATAATATATAAAAAGGGTAGTGAATAACGTCATGTCTAGACCCAAATCAACCAATGAAAGTCAAATTAGCATAATGTGGAACAACAATATATGAATTGAGTGGGTTGTCATAAAAAAGCTTCATAATAAAATTCATGTCTAGAATTAAAAGACCTTAAAGAACATTTATGCTTGTAACACAAATGGCCATTCAAAACTGAATATGATTACAATATGTGAAATAACATTACAAGAACTTGTAATGCTCTTGTGAACATCGTGTTAATTCTTGTAAGAATCCCTAAGATGCTTGTTATACTCAAAATTTTGTTGAAATTGAATTAATTTTTATCCTGTCGGTTAATTGGCTTAGGGTGATATATGCTTCTTGGATGGAATAATGAGTTCGTGATTAACTCTGTATTAAGATTCATAGCATCTTCTAGTTATTTGCAAAGGAAATTTATAAATTACTTGCTAATGTCATATGGCTTGCTTGAGAAAGATGTCCGTGTTCTTATTGATGGGTACTAATGACTATCCACATTTAGTTCTTCAACATCCTATTTGACAAGCTTTCCATAGACATTTCTTTGCCATACTAAGTATTTTTGAAAACATATTTGAGTAGGACTATAGTAGATACTACCAGAAACAGCTTCTTTGCAGTTTTTGAGAAATACTAATAAAGCAAAAAAGAACATCTACTAGTTAGTAGACATAATGGCAACTCTCTAGCAATTGAATTTAATTTCATACATGCACATATCTAATTTAATGTCATACACGAACATATCTAATTTAACGTCATACATGAACAAACATATAATATAAAATGATAACCAATAATGTCATATACATTAACAAACACATAATATATTATGATAACCAATAATGTCGTATATGAACAAACATATCATATATTAACCAATAATGTCATACATCAAATATAGAATGTCATATGTACATCAAATGTGTATCGAATATGTCTCTCAAATGCCTATATATACACATGGGGAAGGAAACAAGTCTCTATATATATGTATCAAATATCTCAACTACATCTTTTCCTTCCCATGAGGGGAAGGAAACAAGTCTCTCGACGTCCTCTGCTGTCGTGTGGAGGGAGACAGTGGAGATGACGGGGCCCTCCTGACACGCTCACTTGACCTCTTGTTGAGGCTCTTCTCCAGGTCCAACTAATACAAAGAAAGTAGATATGAATCAATATTTATTATACATTGAAATCAAATATATGTACTCACAAAATCAATTATTTTCTTACCGCCAATAAATAGTCACTCTGTAAGTCCACCTCAAATGCTCGTGGACGATCAGGCATGACAAGACTCTACAACAATTCAATAAATATAATCACTTATAAATAAAATTAGAAATTTTGAGATTAACTATTATAAACAACAACTAAAATGAAGAAAATTCTTTCATACCTCCGTCAGTGGCTGTGAGCTAGCCACAACTGCGGCCACTCCACTATCAACAGACTGTCGCAGATGAGGAGGTGTGTCCGACATCATGAGCTGCACGTCATACAATACACGTTATATCTAACATGAAACATGGAATAAATATAATCAAATGAATTAAATTAACATGAAACAACTGTACCTGTGTGAAGCTCGTATGATGTCTCTACTCTGCGTCTGTGGTAAAGGTTGAGGGTCCCGTGGAGAATTGATGCACATGCATATTTTTTTTGGTCAATCCTTAATATGATTACCTAATAAATATATGTATTAATTAAAATGATTAAATTGATACATACCTCAGGACTCGTCGAAGGGACAAAAAATGGGCCTGGAGGATCACTGCTAGGCCCAGGAACACTTTGACCCTAAATTTTGAAGAATGTCAATAAATCCTAATTAATTAATCATTCACTATACGTATGAAATGTGATCAAATTAGTAATTTACCTTTGTGTCAATGCCAAATGTCTCATTCAGGAACTGATCGGTGACAAGCCCATCATCTGCACCATCTCCGACATGAGTGCCAAATGTGCATAGGGATCCGCATGAAGTGCACATGTGACCACGACGTATAGAAGGCTCCCCCTCAACTAATGGGCTCATGGAATGGATGAGGGTCTGTGTCAAAGAATTAATGGTCCCTAGAGTGCTGGCCTCTACATGCTCCTTCACAACTGAAGGAATAATCACATGCTCACACTGTGGATGGACCACGGGTGCCCTAACTACATTAGGGTTACGACGTGCTCTGGGCCTCTCAAATGATGACCCCCCACCTCTACCTTGGGAGTCTAACATATCAAAATAATTGGGGATCTCCCTAAGGACAAACTCACAATATAATTTCTTCAAAAAATACATGGGGACCTCGTGATTGTTGCAAGGAGGGGCATCAAAAACCATCCACCATCTATCCCAAAAATTATTTCTAATAGCATCATGTATGCACCAATGGATGGGGAATCGTTTAGTACCCTCTCTAACAGTATTTTGCTCACCGGGTTTTCTAAATAATGCACATATACTACCTTTTGGTATTTCCTTTTTTTTAACATCTTCATATGACAATTTATTTGCATAAAATCTTTTTTGTTCATCCCTCTTAGCCCGCCAAATATCTAACTGACCACTAACTGAGGCTATTTGAGTGTTAATGGATTCGAGGGATGATGCCAATTGAGCCCTCATTGGATTGGTTTGTTCGGATTCTTTCAACCGAGCAATGATTCCTTCTAATTTAGTTTTGCCTCTCTCTATTTCATTTTTTAGATTTTCTTGTGTGCCTGGTGGAGGTCTTGCAATTGGTTCGGGTTGTGGAATTTGTTCTTCTTCTTGAGGAGGGTTTTGGTTTTGGGGTTCTTGAGGGTTTTGATGTTCTTGTGGATTTTCTGGTTGATTATGAACATTTCCTGATAAAAAATCAATTGAAATTCAAATAAATAAAAAAATCTAAATGAAATTTGTAAAAACCCTACAAAAGAATATAAAAAAGTTACAAAACAATATGAAAAATATATCAAACAATGCAAAGTTAGGTTTATATCACTTATGGCATCGTCGTGGGTGCGCTTGTGGTCTTGGATTTCATCGATGAGGAGGCATTTTGGCAAATGGTGGTGCAAATGTTGAGTCTTCAACTCACGTACGTGCTGCTTGCTGTAGGAGTAGAAGAAAATGGTAATGAAAATGATGGGCTGCGGGTTTGCAGCCCATCATATATACTTTTTATTTTTTAAAAAGCGCGTACGCGCTATAGCGTGTACGCACTATAGCGCACATGCGCTATAGTGCATGCATGCTATAGCGGTTACGCGCTGTTTAAAATAGGAAAAAAAATTTTCCTTGTCACCTTTTTGGCACCACAACTCGGTGCATATGCCCATACATAAATATGTACCAAAGAATAAGATGAGAAGATAGAACAAGTCGCAAAAGATAAATCATAATGATGTAACTACAAGGATCATCCAATGCTAGAATAGATAGTCTTGAAACATATCTCAATGGTAAAGTTCACATTATTTTTTGACTTATGGAACCAAAAAATGTCCACTCCCTCAGTGTTGAGGATATAAAAATAGACTTCATACTTGATTTGAATTGCACATTTTTTGAATTTTTATGAAATTGCAAGTAGAAACGTAATAGGATTCTTATTTGTGGCAAGGCAGCAAAGACCTGTACGTAAGGAAAAAAAAAGGATTAATTCTTTATAAGAAGTAGATATGAGGCAATTGTAGGAAATGTAGTTGTAGTGAAATTCTAGAAGCAATCAAAAGATACCTGAGATACCTGAAAGTTTCTTGAGATTTTTTTTGTGTGAACACCTTCTTTGAATCCAACAAGTGTCAACCTATAGAAAAGAGTAGTGAATTACTTAGGAAGCCACACAAACACACAAGTAAATGGAAAAAAAAGGATATTTGTAGAATGATAGACATTACCATTTTCTGTAGAAGTAGCTTCAAAGCCATGGTTTTGATGTGAGATTGAGTGCAAACGTGCTTCTTCTTTCTTTCTAAGAATATTGTATAGATTCTTTTTCATCTTACAAAAGTGTTCAAAAGAAAAGGAGGGCTCTATATGAAGCCCTTGGATGGATTTGACTCTAGAGATTGCTGTGAAGGTGACGCCTTGTCTTTCGATTTTACCTATATCAATGGTAGCCATGCCTAAGGTTAAACCTTGTGATTTGTGTATAGTGGTAGCCATGTTGTGGCAAGAGGTATTTGTGTACGATTGCCTCGGGGAAATGGGTTGTATCAGAATGATTTTTGGGTTTCTAGGATCCCAAGGTGGACTAGTATAACTACTAAACTCTACCGTGACATATGAAGGCAACAAAGGAGGTTTACATCCTATTGGATACACTATATCTTTGACTTCTCCAAGAGACCCATTAACAAGACCAACAGTGACCCAGAGGTTCGTTATAAGCATAACACGTTGAAGTTTACATGATAAAACTTCTCTTGGTAATTGGTCATCATCAATCATTTCTTCAAGCTTGTGATGTGTATTTGTTGCAGTGCACAGTGCAATAGGGACATTGAGCCTTTTTAGCATTTTTTTTTGTTGTGAAGTGAAACTTGGTCATTGGTAGCAAACAAATGAGTTTCATGGTCAAACTCAATCTATTCATTTGGAGTGAGATTCTTGTTTGTGCGAGTCATTAACAAATCCCAATCATGTAGCATTGGTTCAGCATTGCGGATATTGTGTAGTGCTCTGCGAAATTGTATTTGAAGCGGATCATCACCTTCCTGTCTAAATATCATTTCTAATGTTAAAACTACACCACAATTGTTTTGCATTTGTGTGAGATGCATAGAGCAGTTTATCCATAATTGGTGGAAGTTGGGCTAGGTCACCTACAAGAATCAGCGACATGTCACCAAAGAAAAGGTGTTGTTTTTGGGGTATAGCTTCACGTAGTCTAGAATCAATTTTAAGAAGTAGTTTGGGACCTATGAAACTCATTGCATCAATTAAAATGTATTGAATATTTTTCATGTCTTCTTGGTATTTTGTTAATTCTTGACCCTGAAGTGATTTCATTTCTTGAATTGGAATTCTCAGGGCTGCATGTATGGTTGATGCATGAATATTGAAAGCTGCAATGTCTGTGGGTGCGAGAACAAGGAGTGGATTTATTGTATTTGGAATTGAGTTGTGTAGTGCATTTCTTATGCAGCTAATAAGGTATGATTTACTAGTTTTGACAGTTCCTTGTATGACCATGTATAAAGGTTCCATGGAGAAATTAGATGCATAGTGGTTTCTAATGATAGAAAGTGCAATTTGTTGATGTCGTCATAAAGTGTAACTATTGGAAGAGACAGAGGTAGAAGGGCCAATAACTAACCCAACATCACATGTATATATGCTTGACACTTTCATTTGTGCATATAGTTGAGCACAATTTTGAGAAGCACAATTTGCAAGACTTTGTATTTCAGTTTGGGGATACCCATTCCAATTGATAGACCCATTAGATGCCGTAGATGGTTGTGGAATATTAACCTCTGATTTAGTGCTTGAGATGTCTATTATGTGGTGAGGTTGGGGAGGATTATCCATGACCTAAAAAAACAAAACAAATGTTAAATATGAAAAGGAGAACCAATAGGAACATTGATAGTATTGAATGGTAGTTAATTTTATCCATATATTATAACTAATTTGCATGAGTATATTTTTTAATGAAAGATAAGTGTTAATGCATGAATAAATGCTATTCAAAAGAGTTGGGTTGAAATGTAGTTTGAATCACGTATATGTGGTTGGTGAGCAAAAAACATGTATAAAACATTTACATAAAAAAGTAAAAAAAATTGTTTAATTTATCAACATTGAAATATTAAAATAATATGTACTTTAAAAGTAGTTGATATATTTTACAAACAATATTTTTTATATTAAAAAATATACATGCATATTGGAAAGTAAATATTATTACAAAAGGGAGCAAAATATTATTAAATTCATCAATAAATTAATTAAAAAAAAAAATTATGCTAAAAAAATATAAAATAAGATAATTTTTTAAAATCTAAATATTAAATTTTTAGATGAAAATTTATAAGATCATCTTACAAAGTAGAATATAAGATGGAACATTGAAACTTATTAGTCTAATTTAAGTTATGAAAAAATGAGTATCAAGAAGTGAAATTTTCATGTTTGTAGCATTAAAAACTATCAAATATGTTATTATCATGAGATTTCAAATATTTCTATTCTTATTAATTTAATCACAATTGAATTTGTGAGGCCTCGCCCCGACCCTTCGTAGCCTTAGATGTTACCTTATCATTTTGATACTCACGACTCGAGATGTCGAGACATTATCTGATGCTTAGAACATATTATATTATATTATTTCATGTTGTGTGATGTTATTTTCAAATATTTAATGTTTGTCATTTAAGGTTTTAGGTATATGTATGTTGATGAATTAAGTAAAATGTAGGATTAACACATTGATTTTGGAATCTTTATGGTTAAGGATATAAGTAGGATGCAAGAAACCCTGATTGATGTATGTTTCAATTTATGTGAATTTTTGATACGTATACAGTTATGTACATGTGATTTTACGGGATCACTGATGTGTGCAATGAGTGTGCAGATATTTAGCCGAGAAAACCTATGGAGGAACAAAATTGATCTCTATGTGCTAATTTTGGAAACCTTGTTGTTCATAATTCACGTATTGTATTGTGAGATGTATGTATGTATCTTTCTATGTTCAGTGAATGTTAATGTTCGTAATTATGTTCTTTTAGTGTCGCTTGACACTCGTAAATTGGTTATGTTCTTCAGTATGCTGATTAGGGTTAGTTGTGTAACCTTTGGACCCAAGTTGGTTTAAGTTAGTGTTAGTTTGCTAATTGGGTTCTTAATCGAGGTTAGTCTTCCCTTAATCCAGATTAGTGTTTATCTGCAATGTTAGAGTAGTTAGATGGTCCTATTTTTATTCCTAGATTTTGTTTGGCTCTAAACCTTTTTCCTAGGCTTAAAACATGAAACTATTATACCCAAAGGGTATGGGTATGGGTTAGGGGTCTTTTCCAACCCCTAAGCCCCTTTTATTGACTTTTGAGGTCACTCAAAAAGTCTCTTTTTGCCTTTGTGCGAAAATTGACCATGGTTCCATGAGATGCCTCACCCCCACCTCCTTTTAGCGTCTAACCATAGTGAGGGTAGAGTTAGGAGTTTCTAGAATTGAAAGTGGGTGGGAGAAGTTATTGATCCCTTTGGTGGTTGAGTTTGAAGCTTATTTAGAGGCCCTTCTTGGACTAGTGGGGTTTTGTTACCCAATCTCTACATTTAGAGAGGAGTTCTTGAAGATTGAAGCAAGGAAAGGGAAGCTCTACTCAAACTTATTCATTTTCCATTACCTCTTTGTGAAGGTAGGAATTATCATCTCCCTAGTTCAGATTTCATTCTTGTTTCATGCTTATGCTACCTTGTTGTTGTTTGAATGTTTGTATGTTTGTGGGTATGTTGGGAAGATTTGAAAATCATGTTATTTTGGATGATTTCTTTTCATGTTTATGTTTAAAATTTTGAGATTTTCTTGCATGGGTGTTTTGGTATTACTCACCTTTGGATAGGGCAAAAGTGACCAATTTTGGGAGAGGTCTGTTTAGTCGGACTCCAACCAGTGTAGAGTCTCTTCTCAGGATGAGAAGAGGGAGGAAGGGTAGGGTGTTATGGGCCCCTACCTGTCAGCACAAACCTTGTATGATTATGGTATATTGAAATGGAAGAACGGAAGTTCTTGGTTAATAGCCCCGATTGGGCATCTGTTTGGTGTTGTGCTTGACTTCTCCTAGTTGGAAGAATCCACCTTTCCCTAGTGTTGATTCATTGTGAATCATATAGTGATAACCTTGTGTAAATATGCATGTTTGAATTGTTCTTGGTCATGCTTGTTGTCAACTGATCAGAATTCTATTCCCTCCATGGTTCTAGAAATATGATGTAGAAATTGTTATGAATCCCTTGATGAGGGTCATGAAGAAAATTCAATTAAATTGTTGTAATTCAGGATTCAAATCATATGTAAAGTGTATTTCAAACTTTGTTGTAATGGCAACGAAGCCGAGTTTTCTTCCTGATTCTTTCTCAGCTGAGCCTTTGAATCCAGTTTGCCAATAAAATTGGTGTTAAGTATAATTGTTTATCTTGTGATTTAATCATAATTTCAAATTAGAAGGATGCACATCAAAAATAAGATGATTTGATAATGGTTTAATTGAGCAAATTTTCAAGTTCTTTATATGTTCCTTATATGTTCAAAATGATAATTATGTTAAGGAAAGAAAATAACGTCTATGGTTGATATATTGTAATTCAAGTTGTATAGGAGATCATATTAAATATTGTGTTAATATGCCTCGAACTATTGTATCCATGTTTTAATTCTATTAAAAAATATAGACAAAAAAAAAAAAAATTCATGCATGGCTTTGAAATCTATACTTAGAAATTTTTCAAAAAAATAAATGTTGCAAGAGAGTAAAACTCTTTCCCTTTTGTATGGGAGATTCAAATTAATTCATTTGGTAACAGAGAATCAAAAGATTCTCTAAAAAGATCCTTTTTGCTTATTGGAAAAATTAGATTAAAATTAAAAACAATAATAAAATAAACATCAAGTAAATAAAAATATCATGGTTATATTAGATATCCTAAATATCTTTTGTGCTACCTATAAAACTTTATGAGTTTATTACTTACCCTTCTCATCATGGTGGATGTCAGTTTTGAGTGATGTTTTTAAATTAAATTGTTTGTTTGGAAGTCAATTGTCTTTATGGGAGGGTGACATCACTTTGTCCCCCATCCCATCTCCTTCCTTTTTTTCAAAATGGACGCTCACCTTTTTGCTTGGATGGGAGTTTAATGCAGTGGTTACTTTATCAAGTAAGGCAATCAAATTTAAAACTTACCTTCCTCCCATCCTGTTTAAGACTGACGCAGGTCTGATTTTTTTCCCATGCGATTGGATAGCCATCAAACATGACCCAAGGGCCATGTACAGTACACCCCACTTGGGTGTGCGCTTGGGATTGCGCCCCAAGTTGGGGTAAGTGTAATGCCACGTGGCATTTGGGATGCGGTTTTGTTGTTGGGTTAGGTTAGGGTTTGTTAGAGGGTTGGGGGTTAGTTTGTTTGTTGTTAATTTGTGTAGTGTTAGTTTAAAATTTATAAGTTTTCTTTTAGTTAGTAGGTATTTGATTTAGGTTGTTGATTTATTATTTTAATGTTAGTTTATGTTGTTAGTTATAGTGTTTAGTTTAATTTTTAAATTAAATTAGTTAGTTTTAAATTTTAAGTTACTTTAGTTTAGTATTATGTTAGAATGTAAGTTTAGTTAGTATGTTTTGTTTATTTTTTTAAATTTGTGATTATTAAATGTTTAAATTAAGTTAATTATAGTTAGTTGTTTAATTATATTAGTTTGTTCATAGTAGTGTTAGGATTGATTTATGTTATTTCAATTATGATTATTAATAGTTTTAGTTAGTTGTTAATTTAATATAGTTTTGTAATTATAAGTGTAGTAGTTTTTATATTATGCTATTTTAGTTTGCTTTTAATATTATTTAGTTTAAATCTTAAGGGTAGTTAGATAGTTTTATGACTTAGTTAGTTAATTTTGTAGTAGATATAATGTTAATTAAGTAATGGTTATAATAAGAAATCAATTAGTCTTAATTTAAAATTATAGATGTAAGTTAGTTTCGATTTCGATTCATTCAATTGTTAGATATTATGGATATAATCGTTAAATTTAGATTTGATTTCTTTTAATTAAATTTTAAATGTATTTAGTTTTGGTATTGAAGTAAGTCTGAATTTTTGAGTACTAATTAGTTTTAGACTTCAGGTTATTGTCTATTTAAAATAAGTTTTAATGTCAATGTTATTTGCTTAGTTGTTTCATTAAACTAATTTTGTAGTCATCTACATCATTTAAAAAAAAAAAAAACTTTTACTATAATGTTGTATAAGAAATGTAAGAACATAAGTTTATCGATATCAATCTTATAACAAAAGTTTCAATATCTTAACGATGTAATCGTCTTCATGTTTAAAATCTTAAGTCGTAATGTAGAGAACCTGTACTTAAAATGTTATCTCAATCATTTCAACTTAGAGCACTTTAATTAATAATTATAATTTAATTTTTAAAAAGAAATATTGTGTGTGTTTTTGCCCTTGTAGTTTGGGCATGACATAATTTAAAAAAAAAAGAATAAAATAAAATAAAATAAGATACTTTTTTTAAAACTAAATTTTACATTTTTATATGAAAATTTATAAGATTATCTTACAAAGTAGAAAATAAGATGGAACATTGAAAATTATTAGTATAATTTAAGTTATGAAAGAATCAGTATCAAGAAGCAAAATTTCCATGTTTGTAGCATTAAAAACTATCAAATATGTTATTATCATGAGAGTTTAAATATTACTATTCTTATTAGTCTAATTTAAGTTATGAAAAAACGAGTATCAAGAAGTGAAATTTTCATGTTTGTAGCATTAAAAACTATCAAATATTTTATTATCATGAGATTTCAAATATTACTATTCTTATTAATTTAATCACAATTGAATTCAAAAAAGAAAAGAAAAGAAAAAATATATTTTTTTAAAACTAAATTTTACATTTTTAAATGAAAATTTATAAGATCATCTTACAAAGTAGAAAATAAGATGGAACATTGAAAATTATTAGTCTAATTTAAGTTATGAAAGAATCAGTATCAAGAAGCGAAATTTTCATGTTTGTAGCATTAAAAACTATCAAATATGTTGTTATCATGAGAGTTCAAATATTACTATTCTTATTAATTTAATCACAATTGAATTCAAAAAAAGTAAGAATAAAAGAATAATTAATTATAAAAGAAACTAAATTTGTTTAATCAATAAGAAAGGAAGAATGAATTTCTCAGACCAACTATTTTAGTTTTCCATACTTATTACTAACCATTTAATGTAGTAAAAAGAAACTTTCTTTATATTTTTACTTTAAAAAAATCATAATCTCTAAAAATTAGTATTTTTTTAAATTTACTTATTTAATAAGACAAATTAGAATGAGTCAAATATAGAAACTATTTTTTAATGGCTTCAAACAGAACAATTATTTTAATATTTTAATGTTGATAAATTAAACATTTTTTTTTACTTTTTAATTTAATTGTTCTATAAATTAATAAATTTTCTATGTATTTTTCAAGCATCCTTATTCGTAAAAAAAAAAAAAAAAAAAAAAAAAAAAAAAAAAAAAAAAAAAAACATAATTTAAAATAATTGATACAACTTTGGAAATGACAATTTATCTATTACCCCATAATCTTCAATAATAGCCTCCACATGCATAATAAATAAATAACAAAACAATTGAAAATGGGCGGCATTGTTTTCATAGGTTTTTCCTGGTGCATTAAACGCTCTTAGAGCTTGTCCTTCACAGGTGGAGAATTTGCATAGTGGGGATGATTATTATGGCGCCATAGTAGGGAAGAGGAGCAGATTACACGGTGTTTTTCATGGAAGGGAGATTCGGCTTTTGGGGCAAGATTTGTGGAGGAGAGATTAGTGCTGGTCTGGTTTGGCTTCTTGGGTTCCCGAATGGGGTTTGGTGAGGGGAGAAGAGAAAGATTAGAGCGCTTGACTGGCGGTTTCAATGGTGGAGGCTTTTATTTGTTTGGTTAAAATGGAAGAAGCGTTGCAGGCTTTTTATAGTAGTGTACAAAAAAATACAATTAACTCCCTAATGCAAAAGATTAAAGAAATCATCTATAGTAAGATAAGCATCAATAAAAGATGATTAATATCATAAATATAAAAAGATGATTTCTTTATTTATCATATATTACAATAGCAATATAAATATAGTAAGATGATTAATATTACAATCCCTATAGTAAGAAATAAACTTCAAATAAATGCTTAATGAGAAGAGTTTTTATATCAAAATATTACAAGAAAATCTAAAGAAGACATCCCATCCGGTATTAAAATCCACCACAGGCATTTTGATAAATTTACACAGAAACATCTGTTTTCATTCTTCAAGACTGATTTTGGACTTCAAAACCAAAAATCTAAAATAAGCATCCACCAGTCATAAATTTCAATATATACGTCTGAAATTATGGACTCTTGCAATAGTTAAATTGAAGCTTCATCTTAAATCAATAGACAAAATATCCACTGAAAGAAAATCCTATCTTGACATTTTAATATTCTATAGCAGGCATCCCTTCCACACTAAACTCCAACAATAACTTCTGTAAAAATTATGACACCCAGTTCACTAATCAACAAAAGCATGTACTGGCAAATTTTTTTTGAAGGAGTTGATTAACAATACATAGGATTGAACAAAAATTTTGCATATAAGATTCAACCTAGGTCTCATGTTTTAACGTTACCTTTTTTAAGAAGATATTTTCAAGTTGGTACACATTTAGACTAATACTTCTATGTTCTGATATGAATGCATTCATTCAAATGCCTTAATATAATATGGGGAAGAGATTAAAGTAATTTTTTATCTTTCTATATTAGATAAAGAAATTATACAATCATCTTTAAAAAATGGCGTAAACAGACCAAACCATCTGTATTCAGCTACATGCAGACAACTGGGATTAGAGAAAATAGAAAGCTTCCTACCTAAATAGTTGCATTGGTTCAATGAAATTGGAAACACTCTAATCTAACCTAGTCTGAAATTGCAGGAGGGAGGAATTAAAATAATTCTACTGAATGTCATAATAATACAAAAAAAGAAACTCAATCTCATGTGCAAAAATTATTCTCTAATTCCTTTAAGTCCTCCATGAAAGTTGATCAATGATCATATTTGTGCACAAAAAGAAGACAATTGACGTAAACACTGCATTTAATTCTTACAAGCACAAGCATCAACCATGTCTAATATGAAGTGACGGCTATTTCCAGAAAAGTATTTATCACCACAGATCATGTTTCATCTAAAAAATTGACAAAAACATAAAACTGCAATAGAAAATTGTAAACATGAACCTGAAGCTGCAAATTCTCACAGAAGTCTTTTACAATAACCCTTGTCTGATTGTGGAGACTAGAATTTGATTGTGTATACTAGAATATTGAGAAAAATGGTTCACTATTAAAAAACCCCATATGCAGCCCAAAAAAGAACCTATCAAATCAAGGCAGCGCTAACACTTGAGTATAGTATTAACTCTCATAAATGATAGTAGTGAGCTATCACACCAACTCATAAAAACAGGATTATAAATAGATTATATTTCAGACTAAATTATTTTGCGACAAAATCCACTTCTAGATCCAAATGATGTCAAAATCTCCACATTAAAGT
Source organism: Cupressus sempervirens (assembly GCA_028749045.1). Classification (NCBI taxonomy): domain Eukaryota; kingdom Viridiplantae; phylum Streptophyta; class Pinopsida; order Cupressales; family Cupressaceae; genus Cupressus; species Cupressus sempervirens. The sequence goes on from CM053783.1 coordinate 109,663,777, forward strand.
TTGCTCAATTGTGAGATTATATTTCAGGCTAAATTGAAATCTTCGTGTGAGATGCAACATAAAATCTAGCTATATCTCACTTGATAGATTAGACAGATTGAATAACCAATCTAGTTGTGGAATCCAACTGTATCTCACAGTAAAATAAATGATTATACGTAGTTTTCTCAAAAATCTACCGACTCATTTCATCGTGGGGTAGCCATGGACAAATAAATACTGAGGCCCCGAGAACAGATTTTCCATTATTTGCAGATCTACTGATGCTACCATCCATTAATACACATACGTGAGAAGAATATTTAATGTGCCTAGTTTTTAGTGTCAACATTTTGTAAATCAATCGACACTCTCATATCTCATCACTTGTAAAGTTGTTGATGCCGCCTGATACCATTTGCCGACAGTAATATTTTCGGCGTGAGAAAAATGCCGATTGCAAGCAATCCCAATGGGAAAGCCTGTCGGCTAATTATATATAGTTCATCCATTTTGCTAAATGATAACGTGTAGCCATAACAAAAAATCTATTGGAAAGAGAATATCCTAAAATAGTTAGTAATCTAGCTTACTATACCATATAAATGTGTCACACACTAAGATTATAAAAGGCTAAATGGTCAAAGGAAAAAGAAAAATTGTTCCTCACGTTAGAACATTATACAAAATTGTTTTGTCTTTAGATTAGGTGTCATTGTACTTACTCATAAAGTTACATAAATTAAAGAAATCTAATTGTTGGCTTTATATTCCAACATGAAAGAGGATGATTGAATCCCCGATTTATTTAATTAATTTTCAGCAAGGCCCGCATTTGGATTCAATACTTCTTTTAAGCATTCCACTATAGAAAAGCCAAAACATACTCTATTGATTGATGTGGGTGGCAAATGACATCACCAATTATCTTATTACCTACATTTAACATGTCTAAACATTTCATGATAATAAAAATGTTGATATTTTTAATAGAGAAGAACTACTTATGCTTTGTGAAACTTATAAGAATAAATTCAAATGCTTTGTTACATATGAATGAATAATTGGTTTGAGTAAGAAACACAACAAATAAATAAATATGGGAAAGAATTCATTGCAAATTCATCACAGAGTAGCATTAGAATGAGTTCATTAGATGAGATATCCAAACTAAACAGAGAAACAAAAAGAATAATGGTTTTAAAATTAAAAAAATCCAGATCTTTTAAATTCCCAATATATTTCCTCCACACAACTCATTTTTATTGCACAATGTATTTACACTATACAACTCAGTTTTATTATACAGATTTTAAAAACCAAGTTATATGAGATATCTATGCCTAAAACATTAGCGATAGATAAAATATAAAGATCCAACATTTTTTCCATGCTACCTTTACAAATAGAGAATCAATAATGGATTTGATAAGACAAAATCTTACATAGGAGTCTATGAAATCTCTTCTAACTTATCTACTAATATAACTTTTAACAATAAATTTAACCACAACCACGCATATTAGAGTAATGAGCCAATAGATACATTTATCCAAATTTATTACTCTTTCAATTATATAAACTAGCAACTAGCCTTTTGACAATAACACTTGCTGAATCAATAACACTTGCTTTGACAAATGTTGAATCCAATAAAACGTGGAGTTCGCTTTCATTTTATAATGTGTATATTGAACGAACCACATTGGTTCGATGAGATTATTAGCCGAACGATCATCACAAACAACATTTATTATATAATTTAAAATTAAACTCTATTGTTTTACAATTTTCAAATAATTAAGTAATTCCTGTATTCACCCAATCTATCCGTTGTATAGCTATTTTGTAATGTATAATGTATCACTATACCCAAATTAGACATGGTTGAAAATTCACGGGGTGCTATTTAAACACCAAATTCCTTTAACAATGTCTGCCGAGGACAACTTTGTCTGTTAATTAGGTTTTATGTTAATTAATGCATTGGTGTTGTTGTTGCTAACCTCATAGATGCAACGGAGGCCTAAGCATATCTGAACACTTGTTCCTTGGAGAAATTTAAACTCTATGAAACACGTTCATACCAGAAATTCTATACATCTATCTTTAGCCGTAATGGTTTTCATCTTTTTATGTTGATTTGTTAATTTTTTTTAATCTTCTAATGTGGTTGTAGTTGAATTTGTTTTTTCTCTGTTTGTTTTGATCTTTTGTTTTGAGAGGTTTTTTATGATAGGGAGTGATAAGTATACTAGGCATTTCAGAATGTTGAAGATTCACTAGAATGAGATGTTGAAGCTTCATATAAGCAAAGATCCTTTGGTTTACTCAAGGTAGGAGATGGAATGATCTCCATGGATAAGGCTTGATCTCGGTCCATGTGAATCTATTGGTAGACCCGCTTGTGGAGGGCAACGTCTATACAGCCACGAAAATGCACTTCCTTACGAAGGAGAGGACTTAGAATTTTTTTTGAAAAGTTACAAAAAGTAATGTAAAAGGAAGTGCATTTTCGTGGCTGTATAGCCACGGGCCTTGTGGAGTGGCCTGTACAACCATTGAATTGGTTGTCTACCAAGTCACCCATTACTAGCGTGGATCTCAAGGAGCTCATACAGTGCATAAGCTTGATGATTTGGACATTATTGATTTTGACATTTACTGGCACCGCAGTCCTGTTTATTAGTGTTTGAACAAACCGACCAAAGTTTCTCAAGGAGTGAAGCCTATCGGCTTAATTATTTTATTTATTTTTAATAATGTAGTTGTTGCTGCTATCATATTGGAAATATGTTATTATATATTGTTCTCCTTTACCATTATTATTTTTTAAATGATTATGATTAATATTAGAAAGAAGAGAAAAGTTGATTTAAAAAAAAATATACATGGGGTTTTTAATTTTTGTGTGTAGTTTTGATGTATTTCTATAGTTTGTAAAATTTTAAATATATTTATTAATATTCATATATGCATATGAATTGTTTACTCTAAAACAATTATCTTAAGTAAAATATTGGATGTTTTTATTTTCTACATACTTTAGATTCTATATACATATATATTTTTAACATACATTTGTTCATGTCAAATTTACAAGAAGAATATTGGCTTGAAGCAAGCACCTTGGCAATGGTATTTGAAATTTGATAGTTTTATGCATGAGCATCCAACCTCTTAAAATAAACACAATGATTTATTTGAATGACACCTACTATATCCATGCTCATGCATAAAACTATCAAATTTTAGATACCATTGCCGAGGTGCTTGTTTCAAGCCATATAAACTTTTCTTCAATCTACACACTAAGTTCTCCATACCTTTGATCTAAAATCCCTGTGGCTGAGCCATATATATATCTTCATCCAAATCACCATGAAGGAAGGCTGTTTTAACATCAAGTTGCTCCAAATGGAAATCTTTAGTAGCCACAATACTTATAACAATACAAATAGAAGTCATTTTAACAACATGAGAGAATATCTCATCAAAATCAATGCCTTTTTCTATGCAAATCCTTTTATCACCAACCTGGCTTTAAATCTTTTCTCACCTCCATCCCCTTCTTTCAATCTTTAAACCAACTTATTTTGTAAAGCCCTTTTATTGGCGGGCAACTTGCATAAATCCCATGGCTTATTTTTAAGAAAAGAGTCCATTTCATCCTTCATTGCATATGCCCACTAAATCTTAATATCCACCTGCACAACTTCATCATAACATTCAAGTTCACTAGCATCGATTAGTAAAATAGAGTACAGAGGGAGAAAATATTTCTGGAGGTCTACTAAGCCTTGTTGACTGTCTAACATTCACTGGGGTGTGTGGTATTTGTTGTCATGATTGTTACACATTATGAAGAATTACTGGAGCATCATCTTTTGGAGTATCATCCAGTACTACATAATCATCTTCTTTCTTCTCATGTGGCTGCAATAGATCTTTGTACAACACTTTCTCATTGAATATAACATCCCTGCTTCTTACAATTTTACAATTTTCAAAATCCCAAAGCCTATAACCAAATTCATCAATGCCATATCCAACAAATACACATTTCTTTCACTTAGCTTCTAGCTTGGTTCTATTTTCAGAATCTATATGAGAAAATGCTTCAGAACTGAAGGTTTTGAGAAAAGAATAAACTCATCTTCTTACCAATCCATGCTTCCTCTAGAATACCACAACCCAAAGGAGTAGAGGGACCTCTATTAATCAAATATACAACAATATTGATAGCCTTTGCCCACATGTTTAAGGGCAACCCAACATGCAACCTCATGCTCATTTCATGCTCTATTATAGTCATGTTCATGCATTCAGCCACTCCATTTTCCTGTGGAGTCCTTGGAACAATTTTATGTCTATGAATACCATTATTGGAGCAATAATCTTCAAATTCACGATTGCAATACTCACCATCATTATCAAATATGAGATATTTTAATTTCTTACGAGTTTCATTTTTAATCAAGCATTTCCATTTCTTAAATTTCTTAAAAGTTTGAAATACATCATATTTATGTCTAAGGAAATAAACCCATACTTTTCTAGTTGCATCATCAATAAATGTAACATAATAATGAGAGCCACCAAGGGAAGATACTTGAGCTAGTCCCCATACATCTGCATGCACAAGCTCTAATTTCTCACTTTTATTTTCCTTCCCAGTCTTCACAAAACTCACCCTCTTTTGTTTTCCATACACACAACTTTCAAAAAAATTCATATTAACACATTTCAGACCTGGTAAAACTTTCTTTGAATGAAGTACTTTCATACCTTTCTCATTCATGTGCCCAAGTTTTTGTTGTGCCACAATGTTGTATCAGAATCTACAATAGCTATTTGTTCTCCTTGCTCAACTGCAACAATTGTTCCTACCAAAGCCATCGAGAAGGGGGGTGGGGTGGTGGCTCCTACCCACTATTTTATATATAATTTTTTATCAATAAAATACAACATAAAAGCCCCTTGTGAAACAATAATGATTTCCCATTATTATTTATTTTAATATATATTTATAATTATCATAGTAATTACCAATTACTATGGTAATTATATATATATATATATATATATATATATATAATATTATTTTTCAACATCTATCTAATAGGGAAAACACGAACAACCAATCATATTTTGCAAATCAAATTTGATTCTTTTCCAAACCCTACCTGAGTCAAAATACAAATCTCTAAACTTACAAAGCAAGGGTTTTCAAATCTTTAATTTGTTTACCGAGGTTTTCAAACAAGTAATAATTAAATTCACAAATAATGGTTTCAACCTATTTAAATTCTAAAAACCATTCCATTAAGACATAGAGAAGACAAATAATTTAAAGAAAGAACTATTGTGCAAAACCCACAAGATCCTACCTAGATCTGATGCTAAACAAATGAATGCACAAAAATCGCAAGCAATTTATTTTTCTTTTCTATTTTTTCTCTCTTGAAACTATCTTCTCGAAAATTGGCTCCACCAAACCTGTGTGTGGAGAAATGAGTGCTAATTTCTTAATAAAGAGCTTTCTCCCTCTTAAGGTTTCAGTTTTGCAATCATGCAAAACCTTTTTCTTAATTATTTTATTATATTTTAATTTCACATGCAACTTTATTTCATTTTAATTAAAATAAACATTTTTATATTTATTCACTCTCTCTCTCTCTCTCACACACACACACACACACACACACACACACACACACACACACACACACACACACACACACACACATTAAATCACAAGATGTTTTATATAAAAATATTTATTAACTTAACTAATAATAATATTTAGAGGTTATTATAAAAATGAAGCTCCTAAATATATTAATATTAAATTAAATAAATATGACTATGCCAAAATTAGAACTTTAATTAAATCTTTAAGTTTATTTATTTTATTTAATTAATTTCACAATTAATTAAATATTGATTTTTTTATTATAATTTTTTCATTAAATTATCTTTTAATTTGATATAATTATCAATGAAAATCACAATAGACCCACAACTAAAAATGAAAACCCAATTTAAAGATCGAAGTACTAGATCAAACTCAAGGGTCAAAATCATGAATTCACGTCACTTGACAAATTTAGAAGGGTAAAACTTAGATACTTGTCCTACTTTCTAGGACAATTGTCTTAAAGTTAGGATTTGGACTCATCTCCCTTCTTTTACCATTGAGATACTATGATAGGGCACACTCATCCTGACAATTCAAGGAAGTCGATGCTCGATTCTTGTAATCTGTAGAAAATTTTAGCATGTACATATATGTATAAATCTAAACTAAATAGACAAGGACATGAAGTGGTGCATCGTGCAGATCCTAACTAGTAGGTGACTATGACTCCCTCCCTCAACTACATCATAAACATCATACATAAAGTAAAATATACAAATACACCATACACATGCAAGTATGGGGTAAGTAACCATAGAAAATTGCATATAAATCGTCCATCTATCTATTATCATGAAATAATTGAAATCACTATATGAACATATGAAATGTCATCATTGAAAGGATAAACATAAACACCTAAAATAATCATGCATTAAGTAGCTCATCAAGTATATCAACTGAGTATGACATAACATCCAAACAAATCGAGTAACCCAGTATCGCTAATCATAAAAATGGCCTAAAAGAATCCAACAATACAACATGAAAAGTCAACTAGGGGTAGGCATTACATCTACCCCCGTAGACTTAGGCTTACTCCTAGAAGCTTACAAGAAAGATAAAAACTCTAGTACTCACTGTGCGAGTCCCATATATAGGACCCTTTCCCCCTATAGGAGGATAAGACTCCACTGAAAACACCCTTTGTGATCTACCCATATCTCCAACCATGGGTTCTGAAGTTGTAAGTCTCCAATCTAAGAATTGTGATTTCCATTGAGGACAATGGAATGACTTATGCCTACATTGTCCACATAAAAAACATTCTCCATCAAAACTCCTCTGCACTATGTTGGACTGCTAAAAACCACCCCCACTAGAAAAAAGGATGAGTACTATGTGCTGGCTGATCAAATTGATTGCACTTATTGTGTTGAGAGTACTGCGAATCCCTAGAGTGTGAGCCACCATCACCACTTCATGTTAGAGGATAAGATCCTTCTTGTTGCTAGTGCTGATTGCCTCAAGAAGAAGGCTTCCTACTACTACCCACTCCCTGATTACCTTTGGACCCTGATGTTGTAGGTGCTACAAAACCACCATGTCTCAAGGTGACATTTTTCTCTGCAAGAATAGCTTGATATACCGCATCTTTGAGGGTTTTAGGTTGGATTGAGACTTGTAGAAGTATCTAATTGTGTACCAAATGAAAATCCCTACAAAATTAGACAAAGAATAATGCATTAGCACATGTTATTAAATTTGAGTTCCATGTACATTATTTTAAGTGTAATTCAAAGTGCATAATGTATGAGGGATGCCAACGACTGAAGGTCTCAAAAAAGGGCTATACTATCCCCTAGGAGGAACAATATCATCCATCCTGTATTAATTCATAATCAACATAGATTATGGTTCATACAATTATATTTATGTAGAATGTATATAATTATGTACTTTATAAATTATAATTAAATGTTTACCTCCTACTCATGATTATCTTCCTACACACAAAGAAGGTGAACATATGATGACACATCAAAATCATCATCACCACCACCATGAGAAAAATATGTCTAATCATCAAAATCACCACCCTAGACAGTCTAGGAACCATGTGTTATATCTAGATCGCTCTAGGGGGCTCTACATATATTCCCAAAACTAGTACAAATGTGTCCAAGGCTAGGAACAATGCTCACTTGCGTCCACTGTTGTACTAAATTTCCCAAAAGGGCACTCAATGAACTAAGAGCAGATGTGATTGCTTGATGATGGACATGCGCTAGAACAAATAGTGTAGGATGATGAACAAGAGGGTAAGGGAATTGATAATTCTTGGTCTTATCACTAAGATTTTCCCCTGGCCTATCTTGAGGCATCCCTCCACCAATCTTCTTAAATGGTTTCATATAAAAATATTTGGGTTTTAAACCCAATTTGAACTTTACTCATAATTTCCTAAGAAAGTACATGGACACCTCATGATTAGCGTGTGGTGAATGGTCAAATACCATCCACCATCACTCCCAAAAATGCTTTGATATCTAGGGGTATGCACACCATCTAATAGAAATACGGGGCTTCTTTTAACTTATCTCTTCACCCATCTTTGGATTCTTAAAATATCTTCTTAAATTACCTTTTGATATTTTAAAGTCATGTACCTATTTATAAGATAGGCTGTTGGAATAAAATGCACTCGTGGACTCCCTCCATGATTGAAAGTTATCTATCTCATCATCTAAGGTCTAAACAGAGTCTACAATGACTTGCATGCTATCTGCAAGGCGGATTAGCTAGTGTCTCATACCTAATAGCATTAATGTCTTGCATGAGGTTACATATGTTGTGCCTCATACTCTCTCTCAACTCCTAATGTAAGGGAGGTCAAGTATTTATGGCCAGAGGCACACCTAACTATTAAACCATCATGCTGAGTAAACACAATACAAGGAAAACATAGAGAAAAATACTAAGGAGAGAGAGAAAATATAATATCTTATAGATTCATCAAATGACTCGCAAACATGCTCAACTATGAGGCCTTCTGGGTTGTAGCCAACAAAATGATTGAAAAATTACAAATTGAGATCCATGATCTCACTATCAACTCAGACTATATCATTTCAATCATTTGACTCTCTTCTCCCCCTTTTCAACCTAAGTTTAGACATCTTGATACATACTTTCTAAAATATCTTACAAAAGATTCCAGATCTTCACATTAGATAAGGTTGACCACATAATGATTTGCACACATCTCAATGTATGATCCTTACATTAAATGTACAAAATCACAACTTAAAATAAATGAACAAGGTAGATTACAAAAGAGCCAATGCACATAGAATCTTTCCCAAAGAAAGATGTAGAAATGACCAAGCATCAGGAAAAATAACCACAAAACAAGCTTGAGCAATATAGCACTCAACAAATACTTGAGCTTGACACACTAAAAATTGGCCACTATTATGACTCAAACTCAGTCGAAGCTACAACTCAGCCAATACTAGAACTCACTCAAAATCAACAAAGATAAGAAGGATAGAAAAGTAACCTAGGACGCTTCTACATCAGACAACCTGGGTTGAAAAGAAACGATTCTCCTGAATCATGAAGGTATCACAATCCAACTTGAATCCAACTCAAATTGAGAAAACCACACATCATTTGCAACTGGTCCATTCTTCCACTTTACCAAATACTCATAGTAATCTTTGTCTCGTGTACTCTTGCTAATCTATGGTCCAATATCTATTCAATATCTTCAATCCACTTCTTAGGATAATCAGTTGGTATAACAACTTCATCATCTGACTCATGATACTCATATAAATCAACAATATTGAATATAGGAGATATATCCATGTCATTAGGTAACTCAAATTCATCTGCATTACCATTGTCAAACTTTCTCAAGATTCTACAAGGACCAAAATTCTTCATTTTTAACTTACTGTATGTACCAACAAGAAATATACCTCTTTTCAAATGAGCCATCACCTCATCACCCATTTCAAAAACATGGTGTCTTCTAGACTTGTCTACATCCTCATATTTTTGATTACTTTATTCTAACCTCGATTTTACTTCCTCATGCAGAGACTTCATAACATCAAAAAATACTTCCCTTTTAACACTTCTCTTCTCTTCACTAGCAATATCCCTCAAATCTGATATACCTATAGGCTACAATCCAGTAACAATCTGAAAAGATATTTTCCTAGTATTCCTATTCATATAATTATTATATGAAAACTCAACTTGTGTCAATACCATATCCCAGTTACTGAGTTTATCCCCAACTAAGCACCACAACAAATTACCCAAGATTCTATTCACAACCTCTATCTATCCATTAGTCTATGGATGGAATGCAAAACTAAACTTTAACTTAGTATCCATTTTCTTCCACAAAGTCTTCTAGAAATAACCAACAAACTTATTGTCTCAGTGAGAGATAATGCTTCTTGACAATCCGTGCAATCTAACAACCTCTTTGAAGAAAATCTCTACAATATGCACTGCATCATATGTCTTCTTACACGGTATGAAATGTGCCATCTTAGAAAATCTATCCACAACAACAAATATGGAATCATACCCTCTTGTTTTCTTAGGTGATCCAAGAACTAAATCTATACTAATGTCACTCTAAGGTTTCTCAGAAACATAAATAGGTGTGTACAATCTAGTATTCTGACTTACTACTTTTGTAACTTGAAAAATTCCATAACTCTTTACAAACTTCTGAACATCCTTATTCATCTATGGCCAATTATATTTATCTATAAGAAAACTCAATGTCTTATCAATACCAAAGTGTCCAACCAATCCACCACAATGCTTTTCCTTAATCAGATTAACTCTCATAGAACTTCTTGGTGTACACAACTAAATCCCTTTGAACAATATACCTTCTTGAATAAAATAATATTCATACTTACTTAGTTGATTTGATAGATTCGGTGCTTTGCACTCTCTCCATGCCTCAAAAAAATTAGGGTCAATATCATACAACCCCTTCATCTCATCAAATCCAAGAACTTCTAATTTTAGAGACATCTAGGGTTTTGGAGATTGGACGCTAAGGGAAAAAGTAAGCTATTCTCAAAATTCATTGCCATTTGCATAGGACCAAGGTCGGCGCATCTTTCCATGGAATTTCTCTTTCATTTGGACACTTGAGTAGTGATGTTGCAAATATGAACATGTAGGAGTGTAAAGGCATACTTAGATTGTTGTCTATGTTGTGTTGTGATGAGTATGAAAGATTTTTTGCATTTTGTTTTCTTCTTTTGTTGTGGTTTTGGATTAAATGTTGTTTTTGGGTGTGAAGGAATCACTCACCCTTGGGAGGGAAGAGTAGCCTTGGTTGAAGGGGTTAGTTAGGCTTGAAAATGTAGTTGAGAGACTCTTCTTATGGAGAAGAGAGTAATTTCACAGAGAATGGGCTCCATGATGCCATACTAGTTGTCATTTTGTTTTGGGGGTGATAAGGGAAGTTATTGTGAGAGGAGAATGTATTGTGAAACCTTGTGGAGGCCTTGAAATTTCATGTTATGCTATTGGAAATAATATGGAAATCTCCTCTTGAAAATCCCAGCTTCACCCTTTGTTTATCGGTATGTTTGTGATCTATTGTGAAGCTCATGGTCAAGGGTGTTAAATATTTTAATTGTGATGTTTATGCATTTGTGAATTTTTCCTTTATGTTACCTGTTTAGTCTCGGTTCTCCAAGCTCGGTGGGTAGACTTATAGAGGCCTAGGTTGGGAGGTGAGCTTTCCATGGTATTGTTTCAACTATATTTGCAGGTCTTGTGCATAAAGGATGAAGTGAAAATCTTGGATTTTGGTCATCATGTTGGTGTATATTGAAGAAGAGAAAACTTGGCATATTGTATTGTAGGATTCTCCACTTTGTTCATCTTTGTTGTATTGCATTCTTGCAAAAGTTGTTGTGGAAGAAATTATGAGGCTTCATATATGATGTGTCATGACCCACCTTGTGTGACTCCTATTTGGTAGGAAGTTGTTGACACTTTTGACTTTGTCGACTTGGTCGGTGGACATTGATTAATGACTATGAGTATTGGTTGTCTTTAGTTTCCTACTTTTGAAGTTTGGTTGAGATATTGTTTGACTATGTAGTTATGTGTCTTTGGTCTTCATGAACTTCTTTGACTATATTTATTTAATAAGATTGTCACGTTAATCGACTATGTGATTCTAATCATATAAAACTCTACTTACATATTAGATGGATACATGTTGACTTATTTTTACTTGTGAGTTGATGTTATGATGTTAGATGTTTACATGATTGACTTTGTGAAATTTTAAAATATGTTTAATAATCATTATTGATGATCTCAAAATAAGGATGTAGAATATTTTATGCATAGTTACATGAAAGTTATGCATATGGAAGTAATATGATGAATGTTTTGAATTTCAAAGAGGGATATCATATTCAAAGCATTATGTTGGCAATACTGATGCCCTGTGTGAGTTTGTGAGTGTGCAAGTACTGAAGGTGGAAGAGTGGTTGAGGTAGAGGAGTCTAGCTCATCGATAGGGTTGACTTGGAAATTTTATGGTGTAGTCGCACACACACACTTAATGTATTTTATTTCCAATAAGTCATTTGTTTGATTTTTACATCTAATTTAATTATATGGAACTATACATGTATAGAGTGGTGAACATAATTCGTAAATTGTCAATTATTTTCAAAATATTATACTTTAGATTTAAAAATAAATATTATGCTTCTAATTTCTATATTAGTGATTATCATGCTCCAATTTGAAATAGGTTAGTTGAGAAAATTAGTTAGTAATTAATAGTTTCCAAAGTTTAGAAGAAGCAGATGGAATGGTCTTGAGTTGGTTAAAAATTATATTTAATAGAAGTGTAAGTTTTTTTAATTTTTTGAAGCCAAGTGTAAATTTTTAATTATGAACCATCTCGTTTGTTGTTGAAACCGGGGAAATAGGATCCGTTCAAAGTGGAAAATGCATTTAGTATCATTGAATTTTTATTAAATTCTCAATAATGAATGTCCAAAAAAGATAGGAACCAAAACTTTGAGGGGGGGTGCGGGCGCATGATATTAATATAAGGAAGGAGGAGAATTTATTTTGGGAGGTCGAAGGAAGAAAGCTGCAGGTAAAAAGAAAACAATAAATTGACTAAAAAAGATTTTTGTCAATAGAACAAAGTTGCTGATTGTTTGGCAAAATGAGCTTCTGGTCATGCTGGTGTTGGAATATTATGGATAGGGGGTAGCTTCCCTTTGAGCTGGTGCAAAAATTTGATGAACTTGTTGCTCAGGATAGAGCTCCTTGTTGTAATCTGTAATGCCCCACCTGGAGATCCTTGGAAACAAGGATGAAAAATAAGTCAGAACAATTTTTTTTCTTTAAACAAGTGTAAGTGCACATGATACAACCTACACAAACCAAAAGATCGCAACGAAAGACTGAAAGACAACCAAGCACCAACGGATCTCCAAACGCCACTACCAACTAGAACACAATCACGAAAACCACAAAGACCTACCAAGCTGAAAGATATAAGCTGACTCTTGGAAACTGGCTAAGTCTGAAATCCTGAAGCCTTGAAATTTGGCTAAGTCTGAACTTCTGAAGCCCTGATTTTTCCTAGAATCTACACCTTAGCTCGCAGAGGTCTGAAACCCATCTCAAATGAATCGTCGCATATACTAAAATATATCTTAAGTAAACGATATATTGTAAGCCCCTAACAACATCTGAGAAGCACTAGGAAGGTAAGAAAACCAAAAGGGTATCTAAAACCAACTTTCAAACTTTATTTCAACAAGCCTAACTAGCCCCCATTTTTTGCGCAAAGAAAGAGCACCAGTATTTCTTCTCGCGCGAAGACTTTCACTGGCTCGCGCGAAGATTCTCAATGGCTCGCATGAGGACTTTTCATCCTCGCGCGAAGAATTGAATTCTCGCGCAAAGAAATCCACGGCTCGCGCGAAGATTCTCATCCTCGCACGAAAGAGAATCATCCTCCCGCGAAGATTTGAATCAGCACGCACCCAAAAACACAAAAACAAGGCTAGAAAAAGAACGAAACAAAGTTCCTCCACACCGGGGAGTACCGGATCCACTTTTCGAGGTAAGGACACTCAAATCCAAGCTAAAAGATGGACAACTAGAAGCAAACTCTAACCATCTAAAACAATAGCAAGGGAAGAACAGAAGGAAACATTGCAATAAACTAAAGTAACATCGCAGTGAAGATGAAAATAACCTCTTACATTTAAGCATAAATATCAAAGCAGTAAACCAATTAACCAAACTAGGTACGCAGTTCCTCCTAACTGTCAATGGCATCATAGGACCATTGTGGGCCCTAGCCATCCCCCGCGCATAACATACCAAGCAACCGATCAAATCATTGGTGCTGTCGTAATAGGGACATCACTACCAAACATGCTACAATATAAGTAAATGAAATCTAACATGCTAGTAGTAACATAAAATAACCCTGTAATCAGATAACATCATCTACTACATGCTAATCATCATAATGAGGAAAGAGTTAAAACTAACATCATCTAAACATGATAACCTCATAATGAGAGCATAAATCACAAGAAGCATACTCCGTATATCGAAGTACCAAGTGACACATCCAGCTACAATCGTACCAAGACAATAGACCATCTTTGTACATCGGTCCCTAGCAGTGGTGAAGGTAGCTACGCCTCCCAACCATGTGGCACCCGTAGGTCCACATGCGCCGTGCTGATGGAGATGATGATCCAACCACACACACACAAAACAACAACCATGGCTAACACACACGCCAAGCAGTATGATGACTGAATCCAAGACATAGACAATGCATAAACTACAGGTCCTGGTCAGACACCTCAATGGGCTACTACGTAGTGACTGACATCATGGAGAGTCGCTTGGCATCGACAAGCCCAAGCTCGGATCATGCGTTTTAACTCCTCAACAGAGGGCCCCGCATATACTTTTTATTATCTTAAATTTTATTACCACCCAAAGTTTTATTTAATTATCACTTACTTAAAACTTCCTCTGCCAACCCTGTGGGACTAAGGTCACCAGGCTACGAGATAGAAGCCCCCTCCATATGCCACCCTACCCTACCCATGCTCATCCAGCGATGAGTGCTCGTAGGCATGCAAACTCCCAACCCAACCCCAATGATCACAACTTTCGGAAGTACCACGGAAGATCGAGCCCCACAGGTCACCCGACAATATACGTGTGTGTGGCGCACCACCATCACAGAGATCATACACAAGGACATGATGAGAATGCAAACAAAAGTCAATCGACCGAAAACATAATCGGGATGATGGATGCTACACGCATCCCAATGTAACAAAAGATGTAAAAGTGTTCTGACTGGTATCCAAATGTATCATCCAGGTCCACGAACCACAATGTGCCAAGAAAACACGAGAAAACAGGGTGGCACGCAAAATGAGGTAAAAACTCCAAATTTTGAAAAAATTCCAAAATTAAAACCCATTTGGCCTTTGGGTTCAAAAACCCCAAAAATCCAAAAATAATCAAAAACAGACACCGTATGCAAAAACGGCCAGCATAACAGCCCAAAAACCCAAACCCCCATTTCAAAAACAGGTAAAACATTCATACCCGACCAACCGGGCAGAACTAGCAAATAGAAACGGAGGGGAGCACTAGTTCACAGCCTCCTAACATATTGCTACAAGAAACAAAAGCAGAAACAGAGAAAAAACATTAAAACAGGAAGGCCCTACCTGACAGCAAAAAGGGCCGAAACTGAAATCCGTAGAATAAAATAAATACTCTGCTGAAACTGTTGGCAAAGCGAGAAATCCTCGAGCCGAATCCAACGAGACAAACCTTGCAAAGATCCCACGCTCATAGCTCTTGCAATGAGCAAAACAATAATCCTTCAGAAGAGGATTTCCAAATTTTCTCTCCAAACTCAATTTTCCAAAATGTGAGAAGTGAATAATGAATTCACTTTTCCAATATTTATTCATTTTGAGTGAATAGATGATAATGGAAAATAGCTAGCTGGAGTAGTTAAACTCCGAAACAACCCAAACGAAAATAGGTTATTATCCATAATGAAAATTCACCTAAGGCAAAGCTGCCAAAAATTAAATCCAAAAGATTAAAAACCCGAAAACCCAAAATTACAGAAAAACACTTAACACTTTTGCGACGAATGCAAACTTCTAAATGCACAGACATGTTCACTAGTCTAATCACATAATGCAACTGAGTTCGGATTTTCTAATCACCAAAAGGTTTTAATATAAAACAACTAAATAAGGATACGTCGACCATATAGGAGTGACATTGGCAAACTATGAACAGCTGGATCACTAACTCCATAGGCCACTGCCAGGGATATAATTCCTGCACACTAAAACACACAATCAAGTGCAATGGCAAATAATATCATAGCCGAAGAAACATGTATTAAAATACCTATTTAATCCATTTACATCACTCACATTCACAAAAAGCGTGAAGGTACAAGAATGAAGTAAATAACCATAGCGTAGAATCCATCTCATAACATAGTCAACAAATAGGTCCAATACATCATATAACCAGATAATTAGTTATCATAGATCTACTGTCATCTCAAAATAACATCAACATGCAAATATGATAAATTGAACAACATAGCAACAAAGCATCTATGGTACGGAAATCAAAATATAACATTCAACCCTCAGGTCATCTCAAGGTACAAATATCAAAAGAGTATCTCTTGAATCAAAAATAGACAAGGTACAAACTGCAAACACGAGAGGCACTACATAATCATTTCCGTCTTAATAAACTTTTACCCCTCTTTTTCCAAAAAAAAAAAGATTTCTCTTCTTGGCAATAAGATCATCTAAATTTCTAGTGGTTAAGAGAGGAGGAAAGTCACCAAGAAGGAACTCGTGTGGGAGATTGACTCTAGAAGAAAGCTCAAGAGACCCCCTTGCATGATCCACAAAAATTATAGTCTCAAGTCATTTGGATAGAAGGAAGCTGCTCAGGAGGGAATATGAGAGAGTAAGGAAACTCTACTCCTAGTTGGAATTTCCTTGGTATCCTTGTTTCTTAACTGAAATGTTGAAACAATACAACTCAAATCTACCAATTAGGTTCCCTTTTATTTTCCTCTGTTATTTTATTTTGAAGAGGTCTTGTATGAAATGACTTATATTAAAAAATTTATGTGATCATCTCCTCCAGATTTAAAACTTCTTTTGAACAAAACAAGCATTTTGGACACTCTATGTGATTCTTTACTTTATTTGCTGGATTTACTTCTTTCACCGATTCTTTTTGTGATATCCTTTTTCATTAAAATTCAACGAGAAGTTCACCACTAATTAGATAGAAGGAATTAAATGATGGTTGGTAGATTATAGCATATAATTAGAGACATATATCTTGGAATGATATATTATTAGTTTCCTTGTTTCACTGAATTGCATACTTCCTCACAAGTAGCAAATATATAGTATTCCAATACATTAAATGTATTAGCCTTGCTGATTCCATTGTTCCATTTATTTGTAAATTTTTGTGAGCATCTAAGTCTGTACATGTTGTGAATAGAATAAGTAGATTGCTCCTACAACCTTAAGAAAATCACCCACTACTAAAGGCTATACATCGTCATCTTGCAAGTACCTAGATTATGATAAATCTAAATGCAAATAATCCAACAAAAGTTTATAATCATTTGAGAAATCACAATGTTTTTTTTCTTTTCAGCATAGTACTTCCATATTGAAAGATACCAGTGACATTAGTTTGAAACCAATATTGCAATAACAACCATTCGCTAGAAGTTGTAAACCTTATTTAAGAAAATCATTTGGGCAAATTGATATTTTTATTTAGTTAACTAAAACTAGTTGTACTAATTCAATGAAAGATAGAGTAATTCATATGGATGGGATGATTGTAGACTTATATAGAGATAATAATGAAGCATTAATTTATTACTTTAGTAATTTCTAGAGCAATTTGTTTAGTTTATGATAAGCTGACATGTGAAATTAGAGATTTTTCAATAGATATTGGGATTTTCAAATCACCAAAACTTCCAAAGAGTAACTTGTTCTTGGTAATTAACATAGTTGGAACAAATCTGGTTCAAATATCCATGAATTAAGTATTGCTAAGCTCATAGTTGATGTCTAGTTGAGTTATGTTCCAGAGACAACACAATCATAAACACCTAGAGAATATCATCCATTTTAAAGATGAAAAGAAATAGTGAAAGATACATTATTACAGTTGCTGTGCCAACATTTGTCATCTATAATTACTCAAATTTGATTAGAAAACCAATAACAAACAAAAAGAATATTATGAGAGTAGTTTGGCAAATTATTTTCTGTTATTTATTTTTATAATTTTATTTCTAGTATGATAAATGAAATTTTAGGAAAATAGATAAAAATAAGCTCTTTGAAATATTCATGGTATGATCTTAAAATGTTAAATTTTGATTCCTCATAAATTAAAGATTTAGCAATAGATTATCCATTAAGAATTGATTTATTTGTCTTGAAGGAATGAAATTGTTAGAATTAATGTGTGAAATTGTAATTATCATCTTTACAATGATTAAGTAGTAAGGATGGGTGTTGAATGTGGATCCAAAGAGGAGGGTAGTTAAATGGATATCCAATGAGAATTTTGGTTATTCTTTGCTTACTCTCACCAGTCTTTTACACTAAACTAGTTCATGATGCTTGGCCAGACTCGGTAAAATATTTATGCATATGATTGAAATGCATTGGTTATTTTATATTGTTTTCCCTCTTCCACATCCTTGTGTATGTTTCTACTAGACATATGTGTAAGTAGATTAGACATTTGGCTGCACCAAATCTCTCCGATCCAATTGTGCCGAGTTGCTATCCTTCTCATGCCAGGGTTGTGTAGTTCTTCTTAACCGGAGAACCTCAAGGAGTTAACCACTCCATGGTTGGGCATTAAAATTGCTTGGACCACTCTTTTGTCTCATGATAGCAGATGGATAGTGTTCTGATGGCTTGGAGATAGGAGTACATGTAGATGGACACTAAGGTTCGATGGCATGTTATTTATATGTTTATGTTATCATAAGATTTATACCATATGATGTACTAATGCTATGCTTATGTTTATCATGCAAGTTGACATAGTTTGTGACATAAGATCAATGTGTTATATGCATATTTTAGCATCTTATGCATTTGTAGTACTGACATGTAGTCAGCTTTGTATTGGATTTAAACTACATTAATTATCTCCAAAATTATGATATTTATGATGACATGTTTCATCTTTGTGACTCATTCGAATGTCGCTGTAATTAATTTTTCAAATTTGATGAGATGGGAATAAGTGCTTATGCAAATGTAGTCGACATTTGAATTTTTTTATTTTAGTTTTTTGTATTTTATGGTTGTTTTGCGTATGTGGAAATGTTGGAGAATTTAGTTCTTACATAATGTGTCATTGTTGAATTAAAATGCATTTGTATTTCAATGAATTGAAAGCATTGTTGCATCATGAAAACTTGGGGTGTAATATATTTCTTAATGCTAGTCCAAGAGAGTTTGCTCAATATATTTATTAGTGCTTGAAGGCAAAAGGCATGTAATTAGAAGCTATTGTAAAGAAAATTATTTTGGAAAATGTTATGAATTAGATTTCATGTTAAATTAGTTTTCCTTAGAATGAAAAGATAATGATGTATGATGTTGTTGAATTCTTGTTGATCTGAGTATTGGTGTAGTGTTAATATTATATGTGATCTATGAATTACCTTTCACATGCTAGTCTATTTCCTTTCCTAGGTTGGATTTCCTTTCATAATAGCTACATGTATATTTCATTTGCTGGAAATAGGTTTGTTTGATGAGAAACTATTTAAGCTGGGAGTAGACTTTGAGTTGCTCTAACTTCAAAGAGTGAGCTTTGAAACACTACATCATTAAATCTTTCTCCTTCTTGTTGTTGCACTTAGGTAGTATAGTTTACACTATGTACTATGGGATTTGAAAGTAAGTGTACTTGGGTTCATGAATGCCTTGATCTCATTGTGCACTTCTTGTATCTAGTTGTTGCAATAGTAGGAGTAGGAATTAGATGTAGATGGAAAAAAAGATGAAATATAACTCATATTAGCCATATTTTTGGGTGGTGTGGGTTGTTCAAATCCATCTATCTTTTGGGTTGCTTGTGGTTACGTGCATCCTTGTTAGCCTCTTTTTCTCTTTGGTTAAGAGCATACCCCCAAAACCCCCGATCTATTAAAGAAAGAGCCTAACACAAATCTTTATAATCTAAGAGAACTATGCCTTTTAATTCAGAGGGCAGTGATAGACTACCTACACTAACCCATTTGTTGGTAACATCCTTTTGTTTCTCCACACATTGGGCATTTTGGGAATCAAGGTATAAACTAGATATAGGAGGACAAATTGTTAACCAATAGACTTTTACTATTAAATTTTAATATTTATATCTATTATTTGTTACTTAATTTATCCTTTCTTTTATAATTAAAAATATATAAAATCAATTTTAACACCATCATAAATTTAATTTAATTTTGATCAATAAGAGGCAATTGCCCATTATATTACTTTCAAAAACATTTACATGAGCTCGTTCAAAGTACGGGCACTAAGGGAAAAAGAACATGGTTAAGAAAATCCTCAGTATAGCTCTGGACCAAAGTCTCTATATGTACAAAAGGCCCCTTAGAGGGGTTGAAAGAGGGAACTCCCTCTTTTACATAAAGAATAGGGGCATACCCCACAATATATAGATTTTAAATGAATAGTTAAGAAGAAGCCCTATATAAGTAGAATTGATAGGAGACAGAAGAACTATCATTCAACTTGAAAGAAAGTCAATACACTAGAGATGTGATGTGGAAGCCACTTGTTACAATAGGACAACCAACACCAAACAATCTAGCTCCAAAAAAATAAGTTAGTATCATAAAATAGCTAAGCATCAAAATTATGTTAGAAAAATCACTTGAGTAAGTAAAAGAGTTGGTCATTAATCCAAAGCCAAGATCATAGACAAGATAATCTTTAATTCAGAGAAAGAGATAAGATATCGACCTATCCAAGAAACTAAAATTTGAGTGAAAGCTTCAAGTATCCCTAATAAACATTAGAAATACACTACCTACAAGTAAATTGTGAAATTAGAAAATATAGAAATGTTTGAGGGATATCATAAGAAAACTTCTAGTAGCACCTAAGTATAATGAGGGTGGAAAAAGAGTTAGGTTTCCATTTCCTCCCACAATAATCTATTCCACATTATAAAGCTAAATATTTGCAAGCTATTACGAGCTAGATTTAACCCCCATAAATCACTGAACAGATTAACGATACCTCAAAAAGGAAATCATCCCACAAAACAAATTTAATGGAAAAATGACCAAAGATTGTCATCTTAACATTAAAGATACTAATTTAGTCAAGATAAAACTATTAGTTCACTTATTTATCCCCAATTAAAAAGGACCTTTAAACACAAAATTTTAAAAGTTCAAGTAAGACCAACATGAACTAGTAAGCTCTGAAGGCTTCTCAAAGGTCTTCAATGGAAACTTTTAGGGATCTATCCTACCAAATTTTTTCCTCCTCAAAGTATTTGTCCAACAAATCATCCTCCATGGGGTCAATCAGAGAACATATGTGCAAAAGGGAGCATAAGTACCTTCTATAGACATCACTCTCAGACTAGAAACTGACTGGATCTTTAGTAAAGATAATTAGGGAAGTTTTGAGAAAGTTTTTGATGTAACATTTTGGGATTTAGCCAATTTTTGCATATGTTTCCATCAATGCTAAAGGGGGAGATTCTTTGAAATATGGATAAATAAGTTGTGTAGAGGGATGCCATTTATGGAAACATATATCTCTAAAGAGATGACATATTGTACAGTTGAAGATTCCATGACTAGAGATAGAAAATTGTCTAAGTATCAGACAATTTAATATTAATATAGAGGTAATTTTGATATCGCAAAGTCTATAGTGACAATTGACACATGCATAGTTAAGGATGGGTAGAACTGAGTGTCCTAGTCATATACCTAATTAATCATATCATTATGGACAGTACAGATGAAGTTACAGGTCAAACACTAGTAAGGACAGTGAACATGACATAATAGAGTATAATAGGAAAGGGTTAATAATAGGTTAAGGAGTTTTTTTGGTCACAAAATAGTTAATTATTTAGGGACGAAATCCTAGTTTACCCTAAGTTAGCTTTGGATAATTTTGTATATACCCAAATGTGCAGAACCATCAAGTTGACTAGATGAAGTTTTGTAAAAGAAAAGGGCATAAGTAAAAAAATCATTACTTGCGAAGTTTATGTTGTATATGTGAACTCAATATGTGACATACAAACTTATGTGAGAGATATATGATGCAAATTTTGATGTAAGATCAAAGATATGTGAAGTACAATAGTAAGAAAAAAGAGGTTATTGTATCTATCTTATTTGTTTAAGGCAATGAATTGTATAATTGCATGCTAGGGTAATGGGATCTTCTTGCATATAGTTGTAATTGTTATACCAACTCTTAATAGGGTTGAGGCTTTTAACATGGCCTAGTCCTCTAAAAAGGACTGAGACACTATATGCAATTCATAGAATCCTAATAGGTTCAATATCCTTAATGTTATTCTTTTTTTTAGTGGATCATCTTATGGGTACCATCCCCACTAGGGTTTTCCCTTCGTTGGGTTTCCCTAGTTAACAAAATATGGTCTTATGAGTTCTCTTTGTGTATGGATTTATTTACTGTTAGTAATTGCTTCTAGATTAGATTGTGCTAAAATTTTTACCATCAATGTTTCAAAGCACACTATGTTATTCATCATCAGGATGAGAGAGTAAGAGCTACAAAAAATAAAGTAGTGTGATTCAAAATGTTGATGGTAAAAATTTCAACACAATCTAATCTAGAAGAAATTACTAACAATTTTAATGGATTGTAGAAATCTAATCTCTCTAATTTATTTGTTGTTAATGTTTTAATTTCATTAGCATGTTATAAAGTAATTAATAATATTTAGTTGTGGGAAAAAGTTTGTAGAATATTGATTCAACCCCCCACCCCGACCCCCCCTCAGTATTATCTATTTCTAACAACTGGTATCAGATGTTGGTTACACAAAAGATTCTTAATAGCTCGAGTAAGATCCCTATGTATATGGAATAGTTGAAGAGGAGTTTTGAAGAAGCCCTTGAGAAAATTGACCTTCTTACAGAAGAGACAACCTAAAAGAAAGGTATGAAGATGCAAAAGATTACATTGGTAAACTAAAAGATAAGGTCAATTATCTCAAATCTAGAAAAGATCCTAAAGAGAATACTAGTGATAGTGATGAGGTAGAAGCACTTAAGAAATAAAATAATATTTTGAAACGTGAAATGAAGATTGTTGAACTAAAGTTGAGTCTGAAGAAAGATGATGGCAATTTTGATT
The DNA here is from genome assembly GCA_028749045.1 of Cupressus sempervirens. NCBI lineage: Eukaryota > Viridiplantae > Streptophyta > Pinopsida > Cupressales > Cupressaceae > Cupressus > Cupressus sempervirens. Next base: position 109,686,955 of record CM053783.1, read on the forward strand.
CAGATATGAAATTTGAGAATGTAGATCTAAGATCCCATTTGACTCAAGTAACATATGAATTAGATCATATCAAAATAGAGAATGTCAAATTAGAAAAGTATAAAATCATTTTGAAAGGGGAGTTGATCTAGGTTAAGAAACAATTAGAAAAATTATATTCCATCAATGAGAAAATTGATGAACAGTTATTCTATCAAAGATCTTTTTATGATAAGACAGGCCTTGGATATCTTATTGGAGAAAAATCATCAAAGAAAATAGATGTTAGGAAGGACCTAGATCTAGTTGTTGAAACCCCTAAACCTAAGGAGAATGATCAGAATATGATTGAACCAAGAAAGTCTACAAAAGTATATAAAGAGGTTGATAAAATAAATCAACCTGAGAAATGTGATGAACCAAAACAAGTAGAGAAAGTTGAAACACCAAAAGAGATTAGAAATTTATTTAGAGGTAGATGTTTTATATGCAATGAACTTGGTCATATGAAGAGAGATTTCATAGGTAAGTCTTTCAAACCTATTACTAATTTGTATTTTTGTAATTGTCATGGTTTTGGACATAAAGCAGTAGATTGTAGAAAACCCAAGTTTGTTAGTAATAATGGAAATAGTAGGATGTTTAAGGATACTAACCCTACGGGTAATGAAAGAAGGAAATCCTCAAGAATATCCAATGATGGAGAAAGAAATAAGAGAACAAGAAGGAACATTGTGTGCTATAAATGTAATAACTTTGGACACATTGCGAGGAATTGCAGAGCACCAAATAATTAGAATGGACCTAATCAGAGAAAGAATACACCAATATGTCATTGTGCAATAACTTTGGACACATAGCAAGATTTTCCAGAATGGATAGAAGGAATTTTAACATGAATCCAAAGTACAGAAGGAACAATAACATAAATGATAGAAGAAATGATAACAGTAGAAATAATAGTTAAAAAAAGGTACTTAAAGAGTATGTTGAAGAATTTAAGTGTTTGTGAAAGTAAACAATCCAAAAAGATCACATATAGTTTTAGAAGAATAATATTTTGATGCACCTGATGAGAGATTGAAATCATCCATAGTGTGTGATTCATCTAACTTGAATTAAAAACTTTCCTTTTGAAGATAGAGCATAAGAAAGATGGGAAAAAAGTTAGAGGTTGAGTTAGAAGTTGTGCAGTTAACAGAAGGTTAAGAAGATCACAAGGAAGCTCTGGTTAACAACATAAGACATTTGGAGAATGTACAAATCCATATGAATGAAAACACATTTATTGGTTAACAAAGAGTAGTTTTTATAGATTGAGTAGTTGTACAATTAATGCTAAAGTCATTACAAAAATATATAAGTTAAGCGAGCATGATTGTGGGTATCATTTGACTATGTGAAGATTTAAGAAGCTTTCAAGAGCAATTTGTAAGAAAATTGAAGGAGATTTCAAGCATTTACAATTAAGAAGTTTAGAGAACCCTACTTACGCATTTAAACAAGGTATTTTGTTTTAAATCTTAGACTTATGACCACTCTTTTATTGCAAGCATGGATAGATCATTAACTCACAATGTGGAAGATGTTGAAGACCTAAAATCAAGGTTAACCCAATTAGAGATACTAGTGATAACCCTACCTATGCATTATCAAGAATGCTTGAAAATATTCTCCATTTGGAAGATGTTAGCAGGCATTTGAGAAGTAAGTTTGGAATTATTGGAGAAGAGAACATATCTAAGGAGTTTGACAATATTTATAACCAAGACATGAGTTATAAAAAAGAATTTGAGTATTTGAGGAATAATGACCAAATCAAGTTTCTAATTTACTATGAATTTGGAAATAAGGAATGGACAAGAATAATCCTAAGCAGAATTCATGATGGAAAGTTCTGGCTAGGTGATAATGTAGTAGACATGATTCATGAAGTGACAGGATATGTAAAGAGGGAAACATTCCTATGAATGAGAAAAATGTCAAGGAGATAGTGAATGACAACACCAAAACAATATATAATAGTAGAGGAATGGTCATTAGCAAGATTAGAAAAAATGATGTTAGATTCTTGAGCAGAATCAAGAATATGTTATAGTTCTAAAGAAGATGACATGGCATCTAGCTTCATACAAGCAACTTATAAGATTTTTATTAACAAGGAGAAAGTCAAATTGTGTGAAATTCTAAGGACATAATTGACTAAAAACATGGAGAGGATTAAGAAAGTGAAGAACAATCAGTAAAAATTTCAATCCTTGATACATACATATTTAATCAGGAGATTCCTTTTTATGTAGACATGAACCTTGATAAGAAGTGATTCCTGTACCATGGAAAAGATTTTAGGAATATACAATAGATGCCTTATTAACAAGGTGAATGAGAGCGCAAACCTGATAGTGAAAAATTTTCACACAGAAATGAAGGAATATTCAGAGTGCCAACCTCTATGATAGACAATTATAGGGAAGATATTTGCTTCATGGTTGACATTGACTTCACTTACATTGAAAAATTTAAACCTAGAATAATTTATGTGAAACCTCTAGGGTATGAGTTGTTAGAAGTAGAGATAGAGGGATATGCTCAAATTATCCTTAAGGTAGATAAAGATGAAGAGTTTAAAAGATATGGAACTTATGAGGAGTTGATGAAATTAGAAATCTGAACTTAGATAGAGAAATATGCAAGGAAGAAAGTGGAGGCAATAATGAAGAAGACACTTGAACAAGTTGGGATGACAGTAGAGGAGGCTAGTGTAGTGAGACAGACTCTCACTAGTATGTAGCAAATAGGTCAACAAGGGATGATGTATGTTCCACCCTTGGCTTCAACAGGAAAAACTAAAACTATGACAATAGCCATACTTTCTACCACAACCCCTATTGCCCCTTATGCAATAGTTTAATAGCATCAAGCTCCTTTCACTCCTGCTATTCCACTCTACAATGAGCCTAAGGAGAAAGAACTTGAGATTGTGGAGGTCAAGAGAAAGTCACTAAGACTTGTAGAAGTGAAACAAGAAACACTTGACTCTCCATGGAAGAAAAGAATGAAGGCTATGGCATTTGGTCCAGGCAAAGAAAAGAAGGAAATCACTCCAACCATACTGAGAAAGAAGATGCAAAGTCAGATAGAACCTCAGGAGACCTCAGAGAAGGAACTTGAAAGTGCCCAATCAGGAAGGAACTCTTTGAAGCCTAAATTTGATAAGGTAAACTACACAATAATTAATGATGGAAGTTTTATCCAATTAAACAAGTATTATCATTTGTACACTGGTATAGATAGATTGAAGTTAGAAAATGTTGTGATTAGAAATATCATTTTGTCTAATAAGAAGTTTGAAGATGTAAACGATGATATTCCTAAGGATCTCTATGAGAGATTGATAAACAAAAGAAAGTTGTAGAGGAAGATAGGAACATTAGACAAAATCTTCTTAGCAAACTATATCAGATTGATAGTGATGAACACATGGCAAGCTTATTGAAAGGTTTGGAACCTTATCTTAGGAATAAGAAGAGAGACATATTAATTATGGGAGGTGTAGATAGTAAAAAATGGTTCACATCTACGATTTCATCACCTCTTCATACTAATTTGTCCCATTTTCTCATTCTACTAACTTCGATCTTTTGGCCAAATTATTATACTTTGTCATTTGTATCCTCTTTCACATCAATTTTGAAATCATTTCATATCAACTCAAAATTACCCCAAATCAACTCGAAACCATTTCATATCAACTCAAAATCACCCCAAATCAACTCAGAATCACTTGGAATAAGTCCTAATCAACCCATAACATATCAAACATCCTGAATCAATCATCATTTATCTGATTCCTAGGTATTGTTGTGGCTTTTAGTGCCTTGGAAACCTATCAACCTATCAGTCTTATCAATCTGACCTTAGTATTTTCATGGCTCTCAATACTAGGTCAAACTGTCTTTCATGTCATTCAATCTTTGATGTTGTTGAGGCTTTCAATGTCAGATCATGGCATCATCAACCATTTTAATAATATTGACAGTGTCCATTGATGTTATTATGATCAAACCTTTTCAATCAATTTCAATCCTATAGCATTTACAATGTCGGTTAAATGTTACATATCAACCAATTCATGTCATGTGTCCTTGGCATGTTATCAATTTTGATCAATCAATCAATTTGACCATGGCTTTGGTCTATCTATCATCATCTCATTCAATCTATATTATCACCACATTTTTATCAAAGGGTACTATCACATTTATTTAATCAATTTGGCCAATCATTTACTAATTTTCCCTATAGGATTTAATAACCCATAATTTAATCCTATTATTCTTTCTAATTATTCTTCCTAATTATCGTCCTCAATTAATTAATTTTATAAATTAATTGATTTATTGTCCGCAAACCATGGAAATTTTTAATTTCCTCTGTTCCATTTTCCATCATTAAATCCTTTTTCTACTAATTTCTATTTTGTGGAATAAAGGATTTTTAATTCAAATATTCCATAAAATATTGCATCATCATGACACTTGGATATGACACCTCATGGATTCTCCTTTAACACTTGGATAAGATATGTCATAGTCAAATATTCTTATTCTCTTGTGCATGTCCATAGTTGGCTTATTTGTTATAGATTCTTAGCTTTAAGAGGGTTGAGGTGTCTTATGACGCATCATAGATTCTCTTCCACATTTAGCCAAGTTTGACTTCCATGCATCATAGAATCCTACAATTGGCATATTGTGTCATATGTATCATGGTTTCTCAAAGGAATCTCTTGCCACATCGCATATCAATGGGTGACAAATCCAAGGCTCTCATCCTCCATGCCAATTATAAAATGAGCATTCTTCCTCTCATTTTTGGTCTTGGAAGTCCTTAGGTCCTAATTTCTTTTAGATTTTTCACTCCATCTCTCACATTCAAATCACACTTCAAGTATTCTCATGGCATTATCCCTATGATAAACTTTTCTTCAATATTGTGTGCACTATAGGCAAGTTGGAGCTACAATCATTTGGAGAAGAAAGAAGGTCATGGGAGCTACAAATGAAAGAGGGGGTTTCTAACCTTGTGTTTTCTTCTTTTGATTAGTTTGGCTTTCATGGTAGACTAGTGGGTGCTAATGTATGTTGATTGAGTTTTGTGATTTTCTCGTAGTATGTTATGCATTTAACCCATTTTCTAGTTGCTACAAGAGGCAACTATTAGGAAGTGAATGTGGAAATAGAGACAACAATTGTTTAGCTGATGTAGGATTTGAAATAAGCAACAAAAATGCCACATATCACAATTGGAGTTGAAACCATGCAAGTTGGTGTCACACAAGTGATGATAAATACTATAGAGGATCCTTTTAAGGATCTTGGCTCCTACATTGTTGGCAATATCTTTGATGAAGAAGAGGATAAAAGAGAGAGTGAGAAGAAGAATATAAGAAAAAGGTTGAAGAAGATAAGAAGAAAAAATAAAAGAAGAAGAAGCATAAGGAAGAGAAAGAGAAAAAGAGAAGAGAAGAGGAAGAAAAGAAGAGGAAGGAAGAGGCAGAAAATAAGCAAAAAGAAGAGGAAGAAAAAAAGAGGAGAGAAGATGAAGAGAAGAAGAGAAAGAAGGAAGAAGAAGAGAGAATGGGAAGAGAAAAAAAAGAAGAAAGAACAAGAGGAGAAGAGAGAATAGGAAGAGAAGAGAAAGAAGGAAAAAGAAGAGAAGAGGATAAAAGAGGAAGAAGAAAAGAAGATAGAAGATAAGAAGCTAAGAGAAGAGGAGCAAAGAATGAAGGCAAAAGAAGTGCACTGAGCACTACTCTTACCCTTGCAACACTCATAGGCTCAGATGATGATGATCAATCAAAATTGATATCATCACTTAGCAAGATCATCAGCAAGAACAGACATGTAAAGAGTTTTCATAAAAATCTCATGGAGGTAACTGAGAAGTTACAAGAAACCTTGACTGTGAAATCTCTTGATCCAAACCTTGAAGATAGGGCCAAAGCTATGATTCAAGCATTTGATGTTGACTTCAAAAGTTTATTAGAATTTGCAATAGCACAAGCTCAAGAAAAGCATGATGCATAGATGTTCGACATTTTCTAAAACATTAGGAATGATTTGAGGAATCATGATGCTTGTATCAAGGTATTGTAAAAGTGTGAGCGTGAAGGTAAAACCTTGTATGCAAAGTGTGCAATGTCTTTCATTTTTACAAAAGACATTGATGAGGAGCTTAAGAAGAAGCACTAGCAGATCAGGTAAGTCAACTTGGTGTAGAGATTGAATGAATTGAAGCACATGTTAGTAAGACTTAGGACAAGATAATTATGTTGGAAGATAGAAAGAAAAGGATCACAAAGAGGTTCTCACTTCTGACAGAATACCTATCTATGAAGTTGAGCACCATTGAGAGTCTGTTGGAAGAATGTCTGTCAACCAAGAAATCTTTTGACAATTTTATTTACTCAAATTTGAATGTAGTGGAGATTACATTTTATGGATTATGTTCTCTCCTCAACATCTCAGAAGGAGTAAAGGATTCATGGGAAAAGAACATGAAGAGTCAAACAATCAAGTTTGGAGACTGTATTTCTTGCCTCTCAACCTAGTAAGGAGGTAATGAACTCAAATTTAGATATGTATATAATTTTTTACACCTTTTTCATTGATGTCATGGGGGAAAAGTATATATGAAAATTGTAAGAAAAGTATTTGTATAAAGTATAAAGTATAATGAAAGAGGGAATAACAAAATGATTGCATAAATATATAAAGAAAGTGGGAATAGTAGAATTAGGAGATACAATCAAAATATGGTTATAGAATGTTAGTATTAGGAGATAAAAGAAAAATATGGTTATATGTAATGATCCACAAATTTTGAAATTTTGAAGTTTTGTAAAGGCCAATTTTGAGAAAGTATTTGATGTAACATTTTGGGACTCAACCAATTTTCCCATATGTTGCCATCAATGCCAAAGGGGGAGATTTTTGGAAATATGGTTAAGTAAGTTGTGTGAAGGGTTTTCATTTATGGAAACATATATCTCTGAATAGATGATAGATTGTACAGTTGAAGATTCCATGATTAGAGACACAAATTTGTCTAAGTATCAGATAGTTTAATATCAATATAGAGGTAATTTTGATATTGTGAAGTCTGCAGTGACAATTGACATATGCACATTTAAGGACATGTAGAACCAAGTGTCATGATGACATATCTAAGTGTGTAGATCAGTATGGATAGTACAAACAAATTTACAGGTCAAACACCAGTAAGGACAATGAATAGGACATAACAGAGTATAATAGGAAAGGGTTAATAGTAGGTTAAAGGATTATTTTTGTCATGAAGTAATTACTTAATTATTTAGGGATGAAAGCTTGGATGTTTACCCTAAATTAGAATTGGCTAATTTTTTATATAGCCAAGCATGTGGAAGCATAAAGCCGACTAGACAAAGTTTTGTAAAAGAAAAGGGTATAAGTAAGAAATCTTTACTTGTGAAGTAATGTATGCAAATCCAAAGTTTATAATGTATATGAAAACTTGGTATGTGACATATGAAATTATGTGAAAGATCTATGATGCAAATTATAATGTAAGATCATAGATATGAGAAGTTCATTAGTCATCAAAAAGAGGTTATTGTGTCTGTCCTGTTTTGTTTAAGGCATTGAATTGTATAATTGCATGTTAGGATAGTGTGCACTTCTTGCATACAGTTGTAATTGTTCTATCAAATCCTACCATGGTTGAGGCTTTTAATAGGGCCTAGTCTTCTAACAAGGACCAAGACACTATATGTAATTTATAGACTCCTAATAGGATCAATATCCTTAACATGATTCTTTTGTTTAGTGGATCATCTTGTGGGTACCATCCCTACCAGTTAACAAAATATGGTGCTATGAGTTCTATTTTTTTATGGATTTATTTAGTGTTCAACATTATTGGTTTAATTTCATATGCATGTTATAAAGTAATTAATAATATCTAGTTGCGGGCAAAAGTTTGTAACACCTGCCCCCTCGCCACCACAACCCCCCCCCCACCAAGTAATATCTATTTCTAATAGGGTTCTCCTCTGACATAAAGCATATTTTAATTATTAGCTAGAAGGATTGATAAATCATTATTAATGTTTTGCATAATAGTATCTAGGTCCCCAAGTAAAGCTTCAATGAAGAGTTCCTGGCAAAGACTGGTAATAAGGTCATGCTTTACATAGAAAAGGTGAGTTGTAGCAATAAACATGGAAATAATGTCTAGGTTAGATTGAAATATATTATGGCTGAAAATAAATTGATTCCCAAGACATTGAAGAATGACCCTCATAATGAATATGTTTTGAACATTAATGAATTGCATAATCCTCTCAATTCTCATAAGCTTGTCGAAAGCCATAAGGTGAGAAGGGCATGACAACTTAATCAATGTATCCATGGTAAAAAGTGAAGAAAAATGAGAACACCTTCTCCAATAAATAATGAGGGGAATGTTTGCCACCCTATCAAGGCATAAATGCATTTAAGACTTCTGGATTGGGAAGAGAAAAGCTTGTGTGAAAATCTCTACGTTATAATGCATTAATGAGAATGAATGAAGAAAGGTACACTAATTAAGTAAGTACACATTGGGGAGAGAAACAATATAAGAAGTAGATTAAAATAAATAAAATTAGAGAGAGAAAATAAAATGCTTCAGATTAAAAGTAATAAATTAAGGTGAGAGAAGATGAGGGTAAAAGATAGTATCATTTTTACCATCACCCCCTTCATTGGCTAGTTTATTTGCCAAGCTAGTACCCTCTCAATAGATGTGGTTAATGGTAAAATACTTAATGTTAGAGGCCAAGTCAAGAACCTTAACTAAGAGGTAATTTAGCCTCCAATTGGGAATGGATTTTTTTCTAAAAACATTGACCACAATTAGGAGAATCCCCTTCTATTTCAAAATGATTGAGATTTAGCTTAATATAGAGCCACAGTCCTTCAGTAAGGGCTTTAAATATTTCTTTATTATTAGTAGCCTTACCAATTGGTTTCATGTATTTAGCCAAAATAACCCTATAATGATTAGAGATACAACAACCAATCTCAGCAATGTCTGGGTTACCTCTAGAAGCCCCATCAAAGTTAAGTTTGAGCCAATTAGTAGGTTAGGGGAGATCATCTACACTGAGCCCTACTCTTCTTACTATCTTATTTTCCTTTACCATAAAAGGCTAGGAATTTTAGACTAGGCCAAAAAAGTCTACATAGATTTTGAAGTGCCTTTTGAGTGAAGAATTTTATAGTGAAGGGTATTGATGATGGGAGTTTCAATTTTAAGAGTAAGATGTTCCCAAGACAACTATAGTTTTTAAATATTCTCCTATTATGCTCCTTCCATAATTCCCAAACAATTATGGAAGGGGAGATAATCCACATACCATAATATCTACTGTGATATTGCTATCAAGATTTAATTGTGTAGTTTTTTTATTTAAACCCATTTACCCATAATTCATGAGTAGTGATTCAAAATGAATCCATATCTCATGAGAATAAATGGAACACTTAGCATGCATAGGATCAAGGTGATGCCCACAGAGGTGAAGCATCAAGACTTCTCGGGAGGTCACCCATCACAGTACTACTCCAACTTGTGCACACTTAACTACAAAGTTTCCTCCATGGTTAAACCCACTTTTCTTGAAACCCCATTTAAAAAACCTTCACCAAGTGTTGTTCCTTATGAACCATTTGTTAGAAATCCCCTTAAGCTCATCAATTGGTTAGTAGGAGATAATTTCCACAGTATGTCAAATTGTGATATTGCTATCAGGATTTAACTGTGTAGTTTTTTTAGTCAAACTCATTGACCCATAATTCATGAGTAGTGTTTCAACATGAATCCATATATCATGAGAATAAATGGAACACTTAGTACTCATTAGATCTAGGTGATTCTCACAAAGGTGAAGCACTGAGACTTCTCGGGAGGTCACCCATCCTAGTACTACTCTAGCTTGAGAGTGTTTAACTAAAAAGTTTCCTCCATGGTTAAAACCACTCTTCTTGCAACCCCATTTGAAAAACCTTCAGAAAATGTTGTGCCTTATGAACCATTTACTAGAAAGCTCCTTAAGCTCGTCAATTAATATGTAGGAGATAATTTCCATAGCAAGTCAAATTTTGATATTGCTATCAGGATTTAACTTTGTAGTTTTTTGAGTCAAACTCATTGACCCATAATTCATGAGTAGTTATTTAACACAAATCCACCTCTCATGAGAATAAATGGAACACTTAGCACTCATTGGGTCTAGGTGATGTTCATAGATGTGAAGCATCAAAAATTCCCAAGAGGTCACCCATCCTTGTACAACTCCAGTTTAAGTGTGCTTAACTACAAAGTTTCCTCCATGATGAAACCCCTCTTCTTGCAACCCCATGGAGGAAAATTCATGGTTAAGTGTGGTCAAGCTAGAGTAGTACTGGGATGGGTGACCTCCCGAGAAGTCCTAATGCTTCACCTCTATGAGAATCATGTAGATCCAATGAGTGCTAAGTGTTCCATTTATTCTCATGAGAGATGGATTCATGTTGAATCACTACTCATGAATTGTGAGTCAATGAGTTTGACTCAAAAGACTGCATAGTTAAATCTTGATAGCAATATCACAGTTTCACGTGTTGTGGAAATTATCTCCTACTTATCATAATATATACTTTCAAAGTTTAACCTTGGCCATGAGAACATAAGAGACAAGACTAAATTAGGTAAAGCTAACTTGAAGTTCATTTTACCATAGAGCCTATACCATATTTTAGAAGCAAAGGGACAAGTAAGAAGGAAATGACCCACATCTTCCTTAGAGGAATAGCATAAAGGAAAACATTATAGACCAATGAAACCAAACTTTCTTATTATGTATGTTGTAAGGATTTACATTTGAAGAGCTAGCCAGGAGAAAACCCAAACTTTTCAGAAAAATAAGGCATCCCAACCCAAAGAGTATCATAGTTCAACATTGTGGTGTAATTCGAGAGATTAAATATAATTGTAACCATCCTCGGTGTTGTATTCACTAATCTTAGAACCATCCCATATGAGTGTATCTTCAAGACTCGAGAATGAAACATTCCTCTACTTTAGGATCTAATAGAGGACTTCTTCCTCAACTTTGGTTAATTGGAAGATAGAGAAAGATTTTCATTCCCACCCAAAGGGGGAACCACTATCTAATTCCACATAATTAATAAGGAATAGGCCTAGTTTGTCTTCAAGAATATATCTAGAAGATTGGAAAGTAAAGAGCTTGCTTATAATTGGGTATCCTTCCCAAGAAACAGTCTACAATCTCACTTGATCACCTTTTCTAGTTTTCCAAGTAACCTTCTTAGAGATGATTGTTCTACATGATAGTAAAAATTTCCAAAAGTTGGAGCCTCTTGGAGGACTCTTGGTTTTGAGAATACTTAAGGGATCATTAAGATGTACAATTATTTATTAAATAATGTCCTTGCCCATTTTAGACTGGGATTTTTGATCATTTTACAAATCAATTTGTCCCCTAGGGCCATAGCCTAATCTTTCATATTTTTAATGCCAAAATCACCTTCCTGTCTAGGTCTACAAACCTTGTCCCATGCTAGGAAATCAATATTTTATCTTCAGAACCCTACCAAAAATAGTCTTTTAGAATCTTATTAGAGTGATCCCTAATCAGAGGGCCTCCTACTCTGGAATCTTGAGGATAAAAAATTGATAATTGGGAATGCTAGAAAGAACAAATTTGAGCATATAGTAATTCTTTCAGCTAGGGATAAACATTTACCTTTCCAAGTCTAAATCTTTGACTTAATTTTACAAATTAGGGCATCCCAACTTGAAGATTTTTCCTCCCCTATTCCAAATAAACTCCTAAATATTTACAAGATAGGGATCCCTTTTGAATGTTTAGGATCTTAATAATACTTTGTTCTTGAGATGAGGAAGTGTTAAAAAGAAAATCTCAGATTTCACCATTTTTTTTCTTGTCTAGAGGCCAACATATAAGAATGAAGGACCTCTTTCAAGGTGTTGGCTTCCTTACAAGGTGTTATCCCATACAACATGACATCATCAACAAATTGCTAGTGAGTATTCACATATGATTCCTAGGAGACATAGATTCCTTTTAGGGATTGCTAATTTTTGAAGCTATTCACTGCTCTCCCCAAGGCTTCATACATAGTAATGAAAAGAGATGGGGAAATAGAATCACCTTCTTTAAGACCTCTAGAAGGAGAGAAGAGACCTTCAGGAGTCCCATTGACAAAGAAAAAAAATTTGGGGGTTGAAATACATTAAAAAATTAGGTGTACTGATCATTTAGAGAAACCAAAGGTAGTAATGTATCTATAGAGGAACCACCAATCTACTTTGTCATAAGATTTACTTATATCAAGTTTGATCATCATACTTTGTTCATTATTCTTAGAAAAGGAACAAATTTCTTCTTGAACAATTATTATACCATCATAGATGGATCTTCCAGGAACAAAACCCAATTGTTCCTCATTAATAAGAGGAAGGAGATCTATCAAATGATTAGCCAATGTTTTGGACAATAATTTATATAGAGTGTTGCAAAGGGCAGTAGGCCTAAAATCCTTGAAGCTTTCAAGTGAGTCCATTTTAGGGATCAATGCTAAAAATATGCGATTGACCTATTTTAACAAGCCACCTAAGTTTCTAAAACTTTCTAGAGCTTTAGTAAATTTATCACCCAAAAATTACGAGCATTTTTTAAAAATAACATGTAGAGAACCCATCTGGTCCTAGAGACTTATCTGGGGCCATTCAAATGTAGGATTTTGTGACCTTGTCCTTAGAAATTTTTTGAAGAAGAGTTTTATTCTTCTCCTTATTCATGATTTTGGGAATGTGTCTAAAAAGTGTATTTTGTGAATGGAGGGGAGATCTTTCCAAGTTGTTAAGCATATTTTCAAAAAAAATTACATCCTCATGCTCAATTTTAGAGGGTTGGTCAACTTGAACGTTATTTTTTTAATTTAATTTTATAAATATTATTAATATCTCTTTTTTTTTTAGTACTATTGTGAAAAAAATTAGTATTCCTATCTCTAGCATTAAGCCAAGATTACCTTGATTTCTGTTTCCAATAGATTTCCTCTTTGGCTAGCATATCCTCTAATTTAAGTCTTAGGTCTCTTTCTTTGATATATAATTTAGCATCCATGCCCCCAAGCATAAATTCTGAATTAATGAGGCTAGGCTAGCTTCTATTGACCTCTTAGAATCAAAGATATTATCAAAAATTTTATTATTCCCCAGAATGAGATTTTGTTAAATAATCTTAAGTTGTTGGACAACTTTATAGAATCTAGACCCTTTTATCTTAGCATTGGTCCACCATTGCTCCAAAGTTGGACGTAAACTATCATCCTTGAACCACATTAATTCAATCTTGAAAGGATTACAAGCAAGGGAACCCTTAGATTCAAAAGATAAGAGAACTAGGTAGTGATCAAACCTAGAGTGTTGACATTCGAATCATGTTTGTCATTGGTGACATACACTTATTCAGATTGTGAGTTCATACTGAGCTTACTGCACAATTAATAGTGTTAACCAAGTATTTCAGTTGTTATTGAGTTCTATAGTTGCTACCAAGTCTTTTGAACAAATTCCAATGCATACCGAGTAGTCACAACTATTGTGAAGATCAATAGTGTAAATCAAGAATCTCAATTTATGTTGAGTTTACTAGTGCAAACCAAGTTGTGCAGTGGTTGTCTAGTTTGCAGATGATGTGATGCTAGTTTGGTGTTGACCGAGCTACTCAGTGTAAACCAAGTGAATTAGTTTATACCAAGCTCGAGGTGATGGTGTTTACTGAGCTATGCAGTGGTAAAAAAGTGATTTAGTTTATATGGCGAGTTTCATAGTATTTGTCAAGTCACCATTGTAGATCAAGTTCAAGACTACTTGGAAGTGATTAGTATGGACTAAGCTTCTATGTCTATTGAGTGCATGATGATGCCAAGCAGTGATAGTGGATGTTGAGTATTAGAATCTCATTGAGTTAGTCTTTAGAGCCTGAGTTTCTACACTTTGGCTGACTTTGTATTATTTTGTGCAAATTTTTATTGTGGCCGACTTTGTAATTATGTGATTAGATTGATATATATGTAATGTATTGTATCACATATAATGTATGTATGGAATAAAAAAAGAAGTAATGTAATCATTAGAAAAGAGAAAAAGTGTGAATTACAAAGGATACAATAGCATAAGGAACATAAAAGATTTATTTATCACAATAAGGTGATTTGTACACTCAAGGGAATCTCATCCAACAAACCAAGTTGTAGATCAAAGATCAGCTACTACTTCATCCTAATAGGTGGATCAGTCAAATCCTTTAACAAGGTAGATCTAACAATCTTATGTAAATCTCCTTATCGAGTGCATACTTTATTGTATGTTTGTAAATCCTTTCACAAGGTGGACCTAGCAGTCCTTATTGCTCTGAATAGGGTAGATCATCAGAAGTGATCAATGTAAGCCTTAATAGGCCAACTCTTTATTGTATTACTAAATCTTGTGGGTATCATCCCCACCCTAGTTTTACTTTCTATTTGGAAGGTTTCTAGGTCACCAAATCTTTGTGTCAAAGTGTTATGTATGCTTTTATGTTTTCTAAGTTTCTCATGCATGAATTATATTTGAATTCATATAAAGGATTAATTGATAATTGGGTTGAAAGTTTTACAAGTTATTAATTCACCCCTCCCCTCTCAATAACTTAGTTTGTTATAATATTTCCAACAATTGGTATTAGAGCATTGTGATTCTCAAAGAAAAGTTTAATAACTTGAGCAAAGATCAAAGGCCATGGAGATATTTAGACTTGACAAGGCTATTGAAAATGAGAAGCTAGATTTGGAAATGGCTATTTCCCAACTCAAGAAAACAAAGGAGAAACTCTCTCAATCCTTAAAAAGAAGAAAAGATCTTGCAATTCAAATGAATGATCATCTCTACATTGAAGAAAGAATTGAAGACCTTCATTCAAGCAATCCAAATGAAGCCAATAAGGCAATCGAGGAACTCCTAGAAAAGAATGGTTCACTACAAGAAGAAGTAAGAAAACTAAGAAGAGAGTAAGAAATTCAGTCAATAAGATTATGTGAAGTTATGGAAGAGAAAAATAAGATAAGAGAAGAGATAGAAGGAAAGAACAATGAAATCCAACACCTATACCTTCAGCAAGTAGGCTTCATTAGTTAGCTCACCAATGCAAATGAAGAAATCATGAACCTGAGATCAGAGAATGAAAGATTGTAGAATGATCTAAAATTTGAAAGGAAAATCAATCAAAGAATGATGAAATCCCAAGAAGACATGAATCAGTTGAATGATAAAATCTGAATAGACAAAAGGGAAAAGTAGGAATTGGATATACAAAAGAAGGAGAATCATCCAAGCAAGGAGCTCAAAGGAACCAAAAACCTACTTACAGTCACTATGGTGAGATAGGTCATACATCAAACAAGTATTGGAGTAACGGAAAGGCAAAATTCAATTGAAAATGCTACAATTGTAATCAACATGGTCATAGAGCTAATGAATGCAAAGAGAAATCAAAATTTGAAGGTAAATGTCACAAATGTAAGAAGCATGGGCACAAATCATCAGAATGCAAAATCAAGATATTAAATCTAGCTAAACAAATTATGAAAGCTATATTTGGTTGGGACTATAACACATGGTGTAGGTGTCATTACTATGGAGAATTTGGACATATTGGGATGAATTGTGTAAAGAATCATTTAAGGAAAAGGGATACTACTAAAAGATGTTTCATTTGTATTAAACTTGGTCATCTTGCCAAGAACTGCATGAACAATGAAAGAACTGAAGATGAAAAGAAGGCAAAGGGTGATAACATCAGAAAATAGATGAGACAACAATGGGTTCCAAAGTCTACTAAGAATACAAGTCCAAAAAATGATGAACATGTCACTCAAGAATTGGGTGACTCCACCACTTCTACTTGATCTCTCAAAGAAGTACTTGAATTGTGATACTAAATGAGACATCAGATATTAATTCTAGTCAACAAGATGAAAGATCCAAACTAGCATTCAAGATGTAAAAGGGATCATCGAGTGACAAATAAAAGTTATCACTGAGCAAGGTTGGGTTATTGTCTTACTAAGCAAGGATGAGTTATAGACTCTACCGAGCAAGGTCAAAGGTAATCAAGATGCATATGGTCACTAAGTCAAGAAGACTTCACTGAGTGTTTAATAAAAGGAAGTGGAAAATAGTCTATCAATTTGATCTAACATTCGTACCAAGAATTTATGGTGAAATTTTGTTAAAAGGAATAAAAATGAAGTCATTTTTATCGTGAAATTTTCAAGAGCTATTGCACAGTGCAATATTCAAGAGCATTCAAGTGATTTGAGCAAATTGTTGACAAAACCTTCAAATTCTCTCAAACCCTACCGAGTGAAGATGACATCTAGCAGCAACAAGGTAAAGTGAGGTTTAGACATGCTAGTACTCTTGCAATCATTGAAACCCTAGACTTGAGTGGAGTGCAGTTTCAAATCCCTTCCAAGGTATTGTTAATTAATGACATCCATTCTCATTTCAAATGTGTGATTCAATAAATTGGTACACTAGAAATGGGTGAAACTCTAGAAAGGTTATGTGTGAATGACATTTTGAAACCCAAACATCAACATCTCAAGGCTAAAGGATTAACCCATATTCCTCACATGCCCTGTGAATTCCAAGTGAAATGGATCAGGTTTATTCTTAATTGAATGCATAATGGACAACTATGGTTGGAGCAATCAATTTTGATCATGAAGAAAATGATTCATAGGATCACTAGTCTCCCCACGCTAGCAGAAGCTAAGATGACCAAAACCCTAGGTTGGGCTGAACTAGAGAAGAAAACCCTAGCAGAGTGGGACGGAAGAGGTATGAAAATAAGCAATGTAACTAATATGGAATTAAAGTTTGGCATCCATATCATTGCATACAAAATCTATAGTTCAAGCAAGTTGAACAGTGTGTCATGTGAAGCAATTGACCTAGCATACATAATCATCAAGAACAACCTTTCTCTTGACCTTGTCGAGCTACAGTTGAAACAATTCAACAAGAACATGGAAAGCATCAGAATGTCAAAGAAAAATCTATGTAATTTTGTCTCTCTGTTGACAGGCTTATTCTTTTATGTTAAAAAATTCTTCCCTTCAAAAGGCACTATGGTATGGAGAAAAGATGTGCTTGTACTTTATCAAAATTAATGAGTACATTGTTGAGATGGGTGAAGATTATAATAGTATTATGGATAATTATTTTGATGCATTCAAGGAGAAAATGAATAATAGATTTAGAATCCCCAAGAAATTAGATAAGGATTACAAGGATGTTATATTCTTTATTGTAGATAGTGATAAAGTATACATTCAAACAGTTAGGCCTAGAATTGCATGGGTGAAACCTCTTAGATATGAGGTTAATATTAATGAAACTTAAGATATCATTGAGGCACTGATTAATGAACTAGTTGATCCTAAGGTAGCCTATTTTGGTACATATGATGAAGCCAAGGCCAAGATAGAACAGGAGATAAAACTCCCTCAGGTGGTAAATAAAGGAAAAAAGAGAATATCCAAATTGAAAACAAGTTCAACTATTTTGTTAATCGAGGGAAAAGGTGAGGATGAGGAAGTAGAGGATGAGGAAAAATCAAAGGAGGAAGAGCCGCTAAAGAAAAAAGGCAAGGTAATCATTACCAAGCCTACTAAGCCATCCACTGCAGTGTTCACTAGGAGATCCTCTAGGAAGAAATCAGACAAGGAAGGAGAAGACATAATATTTAGGAAACCTCCACACACCTTCCATGATAGATTGAATGATTTACACTTAGGGGCTGGGATAACCAACTTGAAGCCATTGAATTATGAGATTAGGATTGAAGTAGAATAGAAGCAGATTGAAGATCTGGTGATGGATAAAATGGGTAAGTGGAAATACTCACCTGATCAGCTTACACTTCAGATTCCTAGTGTTTTGATGGATAAGATTAAGCCAAGATGGGAATTTGAAAAGAAAACTGCTAAAGATATATATATATATATATATATATATATATATATATATATATATATATATATATATATATATATATATATATATATGAGCAAACCCTGAGGCAACTCATTCCAAGTCTAACTACAGGGAAGTGAAGGAATTCATGAAGAAGAATGAAGAAAATCTAACCTTGAAATTCAACTCTTGCCTTGTATTGATGAAAAACATACAACATGTTGTGAAGAATGCAACAAATACATGGAAGAATGCATATCTTCATAAACCGAGTGATTTTCCAATCACCATAAGTGACAAAGATGATGATGATGATAAAGAAGAAAAATATGAAGAGGAAAATGATAAAGAGACAACACATTTTGATAACATTGATAATGAAGGGGAATAGGAGCAAGAGGCTACCGAGGAAGAAACTCAAGATATAAAGGAAACTGACCTAGTTAAGAATGTTGCAGTGGTTATAGCCTCACTTCCTCATTCTCCAAGCTAAGTATTGACAACATCAAGCATAGAGATAGCCTCTGCAGTATTGATTGTGTCTAGCACTCCAAGCATAGCCAGCCAATCAATCTTTGCACCAATACAACTCAACACGTCATTGAGTGAAGTACCAAGTACTTCATCTACAGAGCTATAGAATCTTCCCTCTTCAACCATGATTAAGACATTAGTTTTGGACACAACCGTTTTCAATACATCAATTTTGGCTTTAACAGGTACTCCTACTAGTATTTCTACAATAAGTGCAATATGAATTTTTGTAGCAAGCCCCACTATTTTTACTATTGTTTCCATTCCAAGTACAAAAGCAATAAGTGCAAGGAAAGTTGAGACCAAGCCTCAATTGAGTACAAAATTTTTGGGTAAAGGAAAAGAAGAGGAGGATGTTGATATTGATGAGAAAATTGTGATTCCAAATTAGGATATTTCAAAACTTACTCCTTATTAAATACAAACCTTTGGAGAATTACTCCAAAAGAAAGCTAAATAGAAAAGGCTAAGAGAGGAAAGAGATAAATAATTCAAAATCATTGATGATGCCAAGAATATTTTGGTAGAGGCTATAGGCATAGAAATTGATTCTTCTCAGCCAGTTTTGTTTTAGTTGGCAGAAGTAGTCTAGAAGTATAACAAGGATCTAGATGGACAAGATAAATTGCTATAGAAAGCAGAGAAATTTTTTGCAAATAAAGTGTTGGAGTACATTGCTCAAAAAATTACCATCTACCAAGTAGAATTATCTACTATTTTGGGTTTTCTAGAAATTTCTTGTACAAATGTAACTTTACTTTTTGGTAAACTATGTGATATTACAAGATTTACTACAGAAATAAAGGACAAATTGTCCAAGATTGATGACGATCTCAAAGTAAGTGCTCAACAATTATAGCTTGATCCAAGTTCAAGCTCTGTACATTTCAAGAAGATTAGATTTTTGATAGATATGTAGGCTGAATTTCTTAGAGAAGAAGCATGAATAAGGTCTACATTGGTAGATATCCAAAATATGGTACTCCCCAACATGGATGTATTGCAAAATCATATTGCTTATTCAAAAATCCTCATCCATGATAATAATTTCTCTGTTGCAGACCATATGATTGAGCTTTCAGTAGAAGTGCAGGTGGCATTGCACACAAGTAGGGTCTTGCAAGAGAACTCGAACAAGACTTTGGCAATCATATTGAAGGTACATTCAAATTTCTTGTCTGATTTTGGCATTACTATGTAAATACATATGGCATAATTCTTTGGCATTAATGTCAAAAAGGGGGAGAAGATATTGAAAAAGTTATAAGGAGATAAAAAAGGAGAAAAGATATAAGATGATATCAAAAGGGAGAAAGATGTTAAAAAAAAGATAGGGGGAGAAATTTGTAAGAATGTGTAAAAAAACATTGTATGTATAGTATACTGTATAGCATTACCATGTATAGAAATGTATCCTTTACAAAAGCAATTTTGAAAAATCTCAAATAGTATACTCTACCATGTTGGAGATATAAGGTGATGGATAATTTAGTTTTGACTGATAAGTGTTTTGCCACTAATGCCAAAGGGGGAGATTGTTGAAATTCTAGTCATGTTTGTTATTAGTGACATACACTTATTCATATTATGAGTTCATACCAAGCTTATTGCATAGTTAACAATGTTAACCAAGCATTTCAGTTGTTATCGAGTTCTACAATTGCTATCATGTCCTTTGGACAAATTCTAGTGTATACCGAGTAGTTACAACTATTGTGAAGATCAACAATGTAAACTGAGCATCTCAATTTATGCCGAGTTTACCAGTGCAAACCAAGTTGTGCAGTGGTTACTGAGTTTTTAGTTGATGTGATACTAGTCTAGTTTTGACCAAGCTACTAAATGTTAACCAAGTGACTCAGTTTATACTGATCTCAAGGTGATAGTGTTTACCGAGCTATGCAGTGGTAAACAAGTGATTTAGTTTATATGATGAGTTTCACAGTATTCACCAAGTCACCAGTGTAGATCGAGTTCAAGACTACTTGGAAGTGATCAATATGGACTGAGCTTCTATGTCTACTGAGTGCATGACAACACTGAGAAGTGACAATGGATGTCGAGTATCAGAACCTCACCGAGTTAGTCTTCAGAGCTCGAGTTTCTACACTTTGGCTGACTTTGTAATATTTTGTGTAAACTTGTATTGTGGCTGACTTTGTAATTATGTAATTGGATTGATATATATGTAATGTATTCTATCACATCCAATTTATGTATGGAATAAAAAATTAATTAATGTAATCATTAGAAAAGAGAAGAAGTACAAATTACAAAGGCTACAACAGTATAAGGATCAACAAAGATTTATCTATCACAGCAAGGTGATTTGTACACTCAAGGAAATCTCATTCAGCAAACCAAGTTGTAGATTAGAGATTAGCTACTACTTCATCCTAACAGGTGGATTAGTCAAATCCTTTAAAAAGGTAGACCTAACAGTCTTATGTAAATCTCCTTACCGAGTGCATACTTTATTGTATGTTTGTAAATCCTTTCACAAGGTGGACCTAGCAGTCCTTATTGCTCCTAATAGGGACGATCATTAGAAGTGATCAATGTAAGCCTTAATAGGCCAACTTTATGTTGCAATACTAAAGCTTGTGTGTATCATCCCCAGCCTAGTTTTACTTTCTATTTGGAAGGTTTTTGGGTCACCAAATCTTTGTGTCAAAATGTTATGTATGCTTTCATGTTTTTTAAGTTTCTCATGAATGAAGTTAGATTAGAATTCATATGAAGGATTAATTGCTAATTGGGTTGAAAGTTTTAGAAGTTACTGATTCACCCCTCCCCTCTCAATAACTTAGCTTGTTATAATATTTCCAACATGGAGAAAGGAAGAGTTTTAGATAACATGGAAGCAACCTCTATAGGCAGATTGCTAGAAATTAGGAATCTATCAATTTTTTCTGCAATTTGGTTGAAGCCTAGTCTTTTGTTATTCCAAGTAAAGGCACTGTCCTTAGATTTAACCTCTATTAGTGTTGCTTGATATAATTAATTATTGAAATCAAGTGAAACTTGAGACAATTTTGAGAGACCTTTTTTTTTCTGTAGAGGATGTAATAACATTAAAATATCCCCCCAAAATGTAGGGGAAATTAACTAGAACAAAGCTGCATCCAATTCCAACCATAAATTTATCTTATCATGTGTAGGTGTTGACCCATAAATATGAAATAAAGAGAATTGAAATTTTTGTGCTTTTATATGAACTAGCATCCAATGTCTTTCTCCTCTTACAAGGGAAAGACCAATAGTTTGGGGATTCCATGTAACAACCAGACCTCCTGAAGCCCCTAGAGCTGAGCTTCCAATAATTTTCCTTCAATCCTATTTCTTGCCAAAGAAATAAAGTTCCTTAAGATTCATTTTAGTCCCTTGGATCATAAGAATATTAGGTTTATATTAAGAAAGGAAACACTTAACTAGGTGTTGCTTTTTAGGGGCATTTACGCCTCTAACATTCCATATTATGACCTTCATCTTCCTATGGGAAGGAACTTCCCCTTCCCTATATCAAATAGATTGGTTAGTTTAGTTTAGGAATTGGCCTCCATGTGTAGAGATCTTAATTCATTCAAATATTTTCTTCCTCTTTTCTTTGATAACTTACTTAGATTGGGAGAAGTCCTTGCTTCCTAAGATTGTTCCAATCCTCAAATTTTTTTCCTCCTATTCCATAATGAGATGATCATTTCTAAGATCTTTGTGTGTATATCCATCATCTTCTAGGGAAAGTAGTTGATTAATTGTTTTTTTTTCCATAGTTAATCCTTCGAGAACAACTTTCAGTACACATGTTAATGAGATTTTCAGTGAGTTGGGCACATAAGGCTTCCTTTTCTTCGCCACTCATTTTTTAGTTAAAGGAGGATTTACTATCTCAAGATAGTGCATCCTCCATAAAATTTGGGGAAGACATGGCAACAAACCTTAACCTCATATGAGAAGGGATAAGGGGGCTATAAATTTCTAGTAAAGGATAGTTAGCTCCCCTAGATAAAAGATTCTCCATTGTATGCTTATTATTAAGAGTTTCCAAATTGTGAGTTGCTACCAAATCTTTTGCAAGGAAGGGTAAACCATCTGAAATGGTGTAATCTCCTTTATCTAGATCGAGGGAGATACTTAAAGAAGGGGTAGGAAAAAATTCTTGGAGATAGTCGGGTTTACTATGAAGGTGACAGATCATGACACATGATCCTTGTGTTAGAAATTTTTTCAATGCTCCCCTCAGGATTTGTGACAAGGGCTTATCTGCCTCCTATGTACTATAAGTTGAGTGCTTGTATCGAGCATTGACATATCAGTCTTTTGGTGCAATGACAACCCCCACTCTAACACCTTGATGGGATCCGAATTGGAAAAATTATTAATGGAATTATCAATGGGTGATGGATGCCCTATGTTTTTCCAACACTTCCCAGAAAGATTAATTTTTAAGGATTCTGAATTAGGGATTTCAATAGAGGGGAACCATAGTAGCCCACCTTCCACATTCCCTTGGTAAATATCTAGATTAAGGTAGTAAATAGATTGATTAGTAATAGTTTGAATAGGTTTCATTGAGTATTCACCTACCTTTATTTCAACCAAGATTTTGATATCCAAGGAAGAGGTGAAATCCTCTATCAATCCTCAAAACCCCCCTAGTGATTCTCTAATATTTTTTAGAATTTTTTCATTGAGGAGCTCTATAGGGAAATTTTTAAAGGAGACCCATTTAGGGAAAATTTGACCATTAATGGTTTCATGATTGAAATTAGGATTCCATTCAAAGAATTTAATGAATTGGCCTTCTAAGAAGAAAGGGCCCCTGCATAATAGATTATTCTTGAGTTCTTTTGATTTACATTCTATAAATGAAGTGTTATTAAGAAGATTAGTGATATTTACTTGATTCTCTAGGATCAAAATCATTTAGACAAGGAAATTAGTTGGACTCGATCCACTCGATTTCATAAAGATGCCTCAGGAGTTGTAGGTTTCCCACATTTTGTCCAAGTGAGGGTTTCTAATGATAATGGTATGAAGCTCCTTTGAGGGTTCATACAGAGGAGATTTTTGATAAGAATCATTTTAATAGTTCGTCTAAATAGGGGCCTTAGGAGTTTTTCCCTTTCTCTTAGTCTGAGGGGTCAAATGATTGTTACTACTAGATCTAGAGCAAAATGGAACCGAGTTAGCCCCTATAGCCACTGATAGGATGTGAGTAGCAATCACCCATAGATTCCCAGTTCTAGGCAATCTGTCATTTGATTCCAAGGCCAGAATATAGCTGTTGAAAATAGGAGTGGAGGAGATACTCCCCTTTCACCTTCATTTTTTTGAATATTGTTCTTGATCCTAAAAGGATTTTCATTTGGCCATGATTTTAGGAAGAAACCCTAGTCCTTCTTATTCAAGTAGAATGGATCATTCTCAATGCAGAACATGAATTTTGCTAGGAGAACAAGGCCTTACAACCTCCATATTTATCCCTAGGTAGGGAATGAGAAATGATACCATTCTGAGGAGTCGAACATGGCTTAGGGAAAAGGCAATTATTACCCACACATGTCAAATGTTTTACCCTTAAGCCTGCAAAAGTCTGCATCTTTGCTATTATCTACCCACATTGATGGTAGTTACCATCATAATTTTTTAATTATCTAAACTTTACTTTATTTAAAAATATATATAACTTCAAATTTTACCAATTGAATATATAAATTGAAACTTTATTTTCAAAAATTAAAATCTTTAAAATAATTTAATTATATTTTAAAGATATTAATATTTTTAAATATTATATAACAAAATTAATTAACAAAGAAAAACTTACTAGTAAATTTACTTTCAACGCATATTTAACATTTATTTCAAAATGATTTAAAGAATGGACATGTTTAATTAATTATATGTGAATTTTAATTAAAATATATTATAAATATTTAAGAAATAAAATATTAAAGTAATTATTAAATTAAAAAAATTAATTTGATTTTAAATGATATTAAAATTTAACTAACTTAATATTTAAATTCATTTTTTAATATATTTTTAAAAGAATACTTATTTTATAATTTATTTACCTTACCATAAGAAAAACTATTCCTTAATGTTCACAGAAAAACTTTAGTTCCTTAATGTTTGCTTAAAAAATATTTTATGCAGTTAGATTTTAAATTTAAAATTGGCCAAATTGTTCGACAATGCATTGTAAATAAAAAGAATTATAAAAAATGATTAATTTATCAAAAAAGTTCAAATTATTCATGGAAAAAATCAACTCTGACAAGAGCGGCAGTGAAAGGATTTCGACAAGCACGACACTAATAGACCAGATAGATAACATCATGGCGCATGCCAATGACATGGGCATGCAAACAACGAATTTCCTGGCTAGATAGCTATTGCCATGATAGATGGGTAGGAGACCAAGTTTGTCAATTCGTTGCAACATGTTCTAGCACTATAAAACTCTGCATGTCTCTTTGCATATTCCTAAACCGATGATGATCTTTTGGACCAACTATTTCTTGAGCCAGTAATTTGGCAATTATGTGGCAGTAATGGGTAATTTGGTAGTGTCAATACTTTTCTTTTAGACCATTCCTACTTGCTGGTGTCAATCAATCCAAATGATGGTGAATAAACAAGCAACCCATTTTTATTTCTAGTGACCCCCCCTTCTTTTCCCAATGTGCACTCATGACAATGTGAGACAAATCTGGCGGTAGTGCCCACATAGAAAAAAACCTATTGACTAATAAAACTATTCTAAACTATAATTTATCTAAATTAACAAAACATTATGAAAAAATATTAATATTAGTGATTTATATTTAAGAAAATGTCTAAACTACAATTTATCCAAATTAACAAAACATTATGAAAAATATAATTAATATTAATGATTTATATTTAAGAAAGTTGTAATTCATTTGTACTTTTTCAATGAAATCCTGCATTATAAAATATATTTCACTCACTAAAAATATTTTAAAGTATAAAAAATGAGATATTGGTTATAAGTCTTTGGTTTATTGATGAAATTGAGTGGCTTCAAATGAGTTCACTGTATATCATTCATTAAAAATATTTTGAAGTATAAAAAATGAGATATTGTTAGTGGACCTTTGGCCTATTGATGGAATTGAATGGTTCTAAATGTGCCCACTATATTTCATTCATTAAAAATATTTTGAAGTATAAAAATAGACAGTGTTAATGGGTCTTTGGTCTACTAAAGAAATTGAATGGCTACAAATGAATCTACTAGGAATCAAGTCTTGATAAGTGCGAGACTTTGACATCATAAGGATGAGGCTAAAAAGGTTATATTAAAAATATTTCATAATTTATTTTAATATTTATAATCTACAAATAAAATCTCAAAGTATAATATGTTAAATAATATTTGAAAATATAAGAAAATTGTAAGAAAAGTATTTGTATAAAGTATAAAGTATAATGAAAGGGGCAATAACAAAATGATTGCATAAATATATGAAGAAAGGGGGAGTAGTAGTATTAGGAGATATAAGGAAAATATAGTTATATGTAATGATCCACAAATTTTGAAATTTTGTAAAGGCCAATTTTGAGAAAAAATTTTATGTAACATTTTGAGACTTAGCCAATTCTCCATTATGTTCCCATCAATGCCAAAGGAGGAGATCGTTGGCAATATGGATATGTAAGTTGTGTAAAGTGTTGTCATTTATAGAAACATTTACCTTTGAAGAGATGACATATTGTACAGTTGAAGATTCCATAATTAGAGATAGAAAAATATCTAAGTTTCAGACAATTTAATATTAGTATAGAGGTAATTTTGAAATTGAGAAGTCTACAGTGACAATTGGTATGTGCGTAGTTAAAGACATGTAGAACCATGTGTCTTGATGATGTACATAAGTGCGCAGATCAGTACAGATAGTACATATGAAGTTATAGGTCAAACACCAGTAAGGACAGTTTATATGACATAACTGAGTATAACAGGAAAGGGTTAATAACAAGTTAAGGAATTATTTTAGTCACAAAATAATTACTTAAATTTTTAGGGAAGATATCCTAGATGTTTACTCGAATTTCGCATTGGCTAATTTTTTATATAGCCAAATATGTGGAAGCATCAAGCCAACTAAACATAGTTTTGTAAAAGAAAATGGTATAAGAAATCATTACTTGTGAAGTAATGTATACAAATGAAAAGTTTATGGTGTATATGAGAACTTATTATGTGACATGCAAATTTATGTGAGAGATCTATGATGTGAATTCTAATGTAAGATCATAGATATGTGAAGTACACTAGTCAACAAAAAGAGGTTATTGTATCTATCTTAGTTTGTTTAAAGCATTGAATTGTATAATTGCATGTTAGGGAAGTGGGCTCTTCTTGCATACAGTTATAATTGTTCTACCAACTCCCAATAGGGTTGATGATTTTAATAGGGCCTAGTCCTCTAACAAGGACCAAGACACTATATGTGTTTCATAGACTCCTAATAGGATCAATATCCTTAACATGATTCTTTTGTTTAGTGGATCATCTTGTGGGTACCATCCCCACCGAGGTTTTCCCTTGGCCAAGGTTTCCCTAGTTAACAAAATATGGTACTTTGAGTTCTCTTTGTGTATGGATTTATTTAATATTCAATATTATTGGTTTAATTTCATATGCATGTTATAAAGTAATTAATAATATCTAGTTGTGGGAAAAAGTTTGTAGAATATTGATTCATCGCCCCCCTCAGTATTATCTATTTCTAACAGGGTTCTCCTCTGACATAGAGCATATTGTGATTCTCAGGTAGAGGGATTGATAAATCATCCCTAATGTTTTGCATAATAGTATCTAGGTTGTTGAATTTGATGAAAGATCAACTCCATAGCTCCCAAGAATCACTTGCATGTAAGCACTTGCCATAGAAAGAGAAGCAAAAAGCTATGGAGGCTAAAATTGCTAGAGCCATAGATGAGACATTCTTGATGAGGAAAAAAAAAAAAAATTTCTAGTATCAACAATTAATTGGTTTAATTAAAAAGAGAGACCATCCTTTTAAAGGAGATCAAAACCCTAAAAAGGTCTAACCTAGGTTGCATAATAAAAATTAATAAAAGAATTAATTATTATATGCCTAAAGTTTAGCTTAAGTAGAGTACAGTTAATTAGAAAATATCTAATTACTCTAATACCCCCACCACTCCCCCTTAAGATAAACTTAGGGAGTAGCTAAAAACCTAGAAAATACTAGTAAAAGTAGATTTGGGTCCCTACAAACAAGGCCTGATGAGGTACCCAAGCACAACCAAATCTCTGAAAAAAGGAGAAATAGAGAAAACCACATGGAAAAAATCCTACTCCAAAAAGAGATGGAAAACATGCTGAAAGAAACTAATGAGGGATTGAAGAAGCCTCCAAACTAGGAAATGTCCCAGAAGATAGGAACAAAAGATGGTCATGAAGAACATCACTAAAGCATATAGAAGCTGCAAAGCTCTGTCAAAAGTAACTGTTGATCTAAAGAGCCTCCATTGAAATAGAACTTGGCTAGGTATAGAAGACTATAATATGCATCAAATCAAGAGGCACACAAAGGAAAATAGTTGAACTTGAAGATATAGATGGCATGAAATACCAAAGCCTGAAGAGTTGATCAATTAAACCAAGGAAGCATGAGAAATAACAAAATACCACCCCCTAATGTAGACAAGGGTGAGGTGATAAGAAATTGGAAAAGTGGGCCAAAAGAATTGCATGTCAAGGAACCATGATCAAGATGTAGAAAAGAGTACATATGTGTGTACCGAGGTGATCAATCTCAGACACGACATGAGGCTAATGTCATAGAAGGGACACTCACTAGAAAAATGAAGATGGCAAACAAAGACAAAACATAAACCCCCTCATGGCACTTTAATTAGAGTAGTGCATGTGCAATAAGGCACAATATATGTTGAATCCCTAGAATACAATAATCTGCACGTGTGTCCTTAGATAAGACTGCTCGAATCAAAAGGAAAAATAAGACAAAACAACTGAAATGAAAATACAGATAGAATATGGCACTTTGTCTTAGTGTGTTT
This sequence comes from Cupressus sempervirens, assembly GCA_028749045.1. Lineage (NCBI taxonomy): Eukaryota > Viridiplantae > Streptophyta > Pinopsida > Cupressales > Cupressaceae > Cupressus > Cupressus sempervirens. The sequence goes on from CM053783.1 coordinate 109,715,692, forward strand.
GCAAGAATGCATACAAATGATGTCTAAATAGATGAGAAGAGACATACGACTAAAATAGAAGATAGTACAAGTTATGATGAATCATCTGAAGCAATGAAATCGATCCCTGAACCTAAAACAACCAAGTTATCTACTAGAATGTAAACAAGAAAAAAGACTGAAAAGAATGTGTTTGGAGATGAATATGGAAAAACAACTAGCATCACTAGAAAGAGCTTAGAAAGACCTTTCCAATGATATAAATATTTTCCAAACTAGAGATAGGATGCTCAAGATATGTCTCGAAGAATACAAAACTATACCCCTAACTTTGACAAAAGAAAAATCCAACAAAAATGCATCAAAACTGAAAACTAACTATACCACTATGATAGGCTCAGAACCAACTTTTTGGGGATATCTCATTTCTAGGAAATAGAGTCGATATAATCGAGATATGAGCAAAAACATGAAGGTAGGTTCAAACAAAGCCTAAAGAGAAAACATAATGCTGATGCAATGCTAACATGGAACTGACATCAGTAAGTGACAAGCTCAAATTTAAGGGTCAAAAAACTATCGAGGGAAAAAAAATGCCTAAAAAATAATTCCTATACAAAATTTACCTATCATTGGAAACAAGATAGAAATGTGAAAAAATTACTGCCAGTAAAAGAGTTAGTGGTGGATTAAAAAATTGGTCGCCAATAAAACATGTACAAGTGTCAAAAAGATATTCACACCCATGCAAGAAGGAAAGCACATTATACCATAAGTAGGTTCAATAAAAATCACATTTTTTGAAATATCTAGTTACTCTAACACAGGTCTTCAAATAAAGTTTCAGTGAAGAGCTCCTAGAAGAGATTGGCAATGAGGTCATGGCCATCATAGAAATGGCGAGTTGTAGCAATAAACATTGCAATAATGTATAGGTTAGACCAAAATCTAGTAGGACTGAAAACAAATTGAGTCCCAAGACACCAAAGAATGGCCCTCCAAATTAATATGTTCTTAACATTAATGAATTGCATAATACTTGTTAGGAATAAGGTGTCTCAACCTTGTTTAACTCCTATTCTTATTATTTGTTCTATAAATGTATTTTTTGCATATAATGTAATTAAGTGTGAGTGTACATGTCTAGTTGGAATGTTGACATGTCACTCGACTTGTATGTGTTAGCATCTTGAATTATGTGTGCAGAGATCATGGCTGAAGCAGTTATGATAGATTCCTATGATGCATAAGAGCTATCTTTGGAAGATATGATTGTGGGTGAAGATATGAAGACAAGTGGCAAATGATCATTGAGTACTATACACTCAAGTCTCCATTTGCCCTAAAAATGGAAAATGCATGATATAAGCATTTTTAGGGTTGCAGATAGGAGAGAGTGAAAGTGTATTGTTGGTATGATATGTTGCTACTAGATTTGTCTTTTGTGTCTTGACAGAACTTGCATTAGAAGTGTGTTGTAACCTTTTTATTGAAGATAATCCATTATGCAGGTTTTGGAGGGTGGGGTTGCTTTACCAAAAGGTTTTCCCCACTGGCATATCTTTGTGTTTATGTGTTTTCTTTCTCTATCTATTTTCTGTATTCATGGTTGATTGTAATATTATTATTTACATAATGTCAAATATGAAATTGTAAGGATTTAATAGGAATTTGCACAATACTTTCCTTAAGGTATTAGTGTAGGAAGTTGTTTCTGCACTTGAGTTTCCTTACAAGTGGTATCAGAGCTTGATCAACTTTTGATCCTAGTTTTTAGGTAGGGTTTTTTGAGTTAATCTCAAGTTGAGTGGGAGTTTTTTGTAGAGCATTCTGAATCTTATTTGTAGATTGAGATGGCTAGTTCACCATACAAAAAAATAGAGGTGGAGAAATTTAATGGCAGTAATTTTGAGTTGTGGAAACTCAAGATGGAAGACTTTCTTGAAGATCGTGAGCTATGGGAGGCAGGTTCACTTGATGTGAAACTTGCAACAATATCTCAAGCAGATTGGGATCTCAATGATAAAAAAGCTAAGGGTCTCATTAGACTCTGTCTAGTTGATTCAGTTCTCCTGAATGTTCTTGTTGAGAAGACCACAAATAGTTTGTGGACACGGCTTGGGTTTTTGTATCAGGCTAAATCTCTGGTGAACAAGTTGTTCTTAAGGAAGAAGTTGTATTCTCTAAGAATGGAGGAAGGAGGATCTGTTATAGATCATATAAATGCTTTTAATTTATTGATTGCATAGTTGACATCATCTGGTGTGAAGATAGAGGAGGAGGATTAATGTATGACCCTGTTGTGTTCCTTGTCAGATTCATGGGACCATCTTGTGATGGCTCTTGGAATTACTTTAGTCACTTTCAAAATGGATGATGTGGTGTCTTCATTTTTATCTAAGGAGACATGGAGAAAGTCTTTAGATTCAGCTAAGGAAGCTCTTTCTATTCATAGTAGATCCAATGACAGAGGGAAGCAAAATGATAACAAGTTTGGAAAGGGTAGATCCAAATCCCATGGAAAATCAAAGACTCTTGGAAAGTCCAAGGAAAAATGCTAGAACTATGATAAGATTGGGCAGTTCCATAAAGATTGTAAAGAGCCAAAGAAGAAGAAGAAGAAGGCCTCAATTTTAGGTTTAGAAAAATCTTAAGAAGATGATGATGATTTCTTTACAACCTTGGTAGTGCATGCATTTGATGATGTGTGGTTGATAAACTCGAGTGTTTCTTTTAACATGACCTCTCATCGAAGTTGGTTCTCAAAGTATGAGGTTTTTGATGGTGGAAAGGTGTACTTGGGTAATGATTCTCACCTAAAGATAGTTGGACAAGGATGGGTAGCTATCAAATTCCCTAATGGATGAGTAAAGGGGATCAATGGGGTAATGCACATCCCTATTTTGGCACAAAACCTATTATCTATAAGTATGCTGAATGATGTAGGTGTGCAAGTTGTATTTTCTAAAGATGAATCCAAGATGATGAGAGGAGCTATTGTGCTTGCTAAGGGTACTAGGAGAGGTACTTTGTTTCAGCTTGATGCATGTATTCCTTAGTGCAATAGTTCTTCTATTTCAAAGAAGAAAGCAGCTATTAGTTCATCCCCACCATCTAAACATGTGGTAAAGAAGACTCTAGTTATTGGTTTCAATGGCAGTGCAACATGTGTACCTAAGGGTGCAAACACATTGGAAGGCAAGCTTCTTGCAGAAATGATAATGTTATGGCATATGAGATTTGGCCACATTGGCGAGAAGGGTCTCAGAACCCTAAAAACAAGAACCTCATTGAGGGGTTAAATGACTATAATCTCAAGTTTGACTTCTGTGAACATTGTGTCTATGGTAAACAAAATCATGTTCAATTTTACTCTAGTTCTCACAAATTTTTTTGATGTTTTGGATCTTATTAATTATGATGTATTTGGTCCTATAAAAGTTCCTTCAATCTCCAAGTCTATGTTTTTTGTATCTTTCATAGATGATAATAGTAGAAGGACATGGATTTATTTCCTAAAAAGTAAGACACAATTCTTTAGTTGGTTCAAGGAATTTAAATCCCTTGTAGAGAATCATACTAGTAAGAAGATTAAGTGTGTGAGAACTAACAATGGTGGTGAGTTTTTCTTAGCATATTTTGAACAATTCTATAAAGAATGAGGTATCAAGAGGCATAAGGCAACTCCTTGTAACCCATAGCAAAAAATAGTTGCAAAAAGAATGAATAGGACACTGATGGAGAAGGGTAGGAGTATGCTTAGTAGAGTTGGTCTTAAACAAAGGTTTTGGGCTGAATCTATAGCCATTGCTTGCTATTTGGTTAACAAATCTCCTACATCAGCCCTTTTTGGTAAGACACCCATGGAGGTGTGGTCTAGTAAGAAACCTTCAATTAGACACCTTCATGTTTTTGGTTGTGAAGCTTATGCACACATTCCAAAGGAGAAAAGATCTAAGTTGGAAAACAAAGCTATCAAATGTATTTTCATCAAATATAGTGTTGGTGTGAAAGGATACAAGCTTTGGGACCCTGTGAATGGTAAGGTGTTATATAGTAGAAATGTTATTTTTAGAGAGCTAACATCTTCTCCTATTGTACTATAACCAGATGAAAAAGAAAAGAAAGAAGATATTGTTCAGTTGCCTCCTACCCTTGAGAAGACTGAATTAAAAAGACCATGTTGGGTCTAATGATGAGGATAACTCTTGTAACTCTGATAGTTCAGAAGAAGAGGAAGAACAATCTCAACCTCAACCCTTGAGGAGATCCATAAGAGAAAGAAAGTAGCCAGAAAGGTTTTGTTATTCTATGTTAGATTCTAGTTGTTCCTTTGGTTTGATTACCAACAATGATGAGCCTAGATCTATGAAAGAGGCTTTGGATATGGAAGATGCAGGTTCCTGGATTGAGGCCATGGACGATGAGATGGCTTGATTGGATAAAAACAAAACTTGGGACCTTGTACCTTTTTCCTAAAGGATGGAAACCTATTGATAGCAAATGGGTTTTCAACAATAAATTATGTGCAAATGGCAGTGTTGAAAGGTACAAAGCTAGGTTGGTTGTGAAGGGGTACTCATAGGTAGAGGGAATAGATTATGGTAAAATATTCTCTCCTATTGCAAAGTTGACATCCATTAGATTTCTATTATCTCTTGCTGCATCACATGATTTTGAGATAGAATAGATGGATGTGAAGACAACTTTCCACCATGGTGATTTGGAGGAAAGGATTCATATGTCACAGCCTAAGCACAACATTATTAAAGGGTAAGGGTATGATTTCTGATTTTAAATCTTTGTTGTTAGCATAGTGTGAGATGAAAGATCTTGGGACAGCAAGGTACATCTTGGGTATGTAAACCAATAGAGATAGTTCTAACAAAAAACTTTGGTTGAGTCAGAGTAAGTATGTGAAGTTTGTGTTGGATAGGTTTAGCATGGCAGATTGTAAACCATTGTGTGTTCCTATTTCTATGGTAACAAAGTTATTTGTAGATGATTGTCCAAAATCTCCTAGTGAGGTGGAGGACATGAGTAGAGTACCTTATGCTAGTGCAGTTGGTAGTCTTATGTATGCTATGGTTTGTATTAGACCAGACATTTTCCAAGCAATGGGAGTTCTAAGCCAGTTTATGGCTAATCTTGGATGGGTAAATTGGGATGTAGTTAAGAAAGTATTCAAATATTTGAGGGGTACATCAGATTACTCCATTTTTTATCATGGTAATTCTTCTGGAGCTCCGCATTTAGTTTGTATTCATGGGTTTGTAGATTTAGATTGGGTAGGTGATATTGATAGCAGGAGATCCACTAGTGCTTATGTGTTCACTATGTTTGGTGGTGCCATCAATTGGATGAGTAAGCAACAAACTGTGGTTACTTTGTCCACTATAGAAGTTGAGTACATGGCTGCTACACATGCTTGTAAAGAAGCCATTTGGCTTAGGAGATTGTGTTATGATATTGGTGTTGATGCAGGACAAATTAGTATTTGGTGTGACAGTTAGAGTGCTATTTTCCTTGCAAAGAATCCAACTTTCCATGCCAGAATGAAGCACATTGATGTGCAGTTTCACTTTGTGAGAGATATGGTGGAATATGGAAAGGTAAATTTGGAGAAGCTAGATACTATAAAGAATGTTGTAGATGCATTGATAAACCTAGTGACATAGAGAAGTTTAGATGGTGTTTAGAGTCTATGGGCCTTTTGGCCTATAGTGGTTAGTTCCTGTTATGTTCTTGTTACTCTTACAAGGTGTTCAACCAGTGGGAGAATGTTAGGAATAAGGTGTCTCAACCTTGGATAATTTCTATTTTTTTTTTTTGTAAATGTATTTTTTACGAATAATGTAATTAAGTGTGAGTGTACATGTCTAGTTGGCATGTTGATGTGTCACTCCACTTGTATGTGTCAGCATCTTGCATTGTGTGTAAAGAGATCATGGCTGAAATAGTTATGATGGATTCCTATGACATGTAAGAGATATATTTGGAAGATATGATGATGGGTGAAGATGTGAAGACATGTGGCAAATGATCATTGAGTACTTTACACTCGAGTCTCCATTTTCCTTAAAAATGGAAAGCACATGATATAAGCATTTTTAGGGTTGTAGATAGGAGAGAGTGAAAGTGTATTGTTGGTATGATATGTTGCTATTGGATTTGTTTTCCATGTCCTGAAAGAACTTGAACTGCGAGTGTGTTGTAACCTTTGTGTTTATGTGTTTTCTTTCTCTATTTATTTTTTATATTCATGGTTGACTGCAATATTATTGTTTACATAATATTGAATATGAAATTATAAGAATTTAATAGGAATTTGCACAATACTTTTCTTAAGGGATTAGTGTAGGAAGTTGCTTCTACACCTGAGTTTCCTTACAATACTCTCAATTCTCACAAGCTTGTCGAAGGCCATAAGGTGAGAAGGGCATGGAAGATTAATTATAGTATATATGGCAAGAAGTGAAGAAAAATGAGACCATGATCCCCAATAAATAAGGAGGATAATGTTTTCCATCTTGTCGAGGCATAAATGCATTTAATACTTCCGCATTGGGAAGAGAAAAACTTGTGTGGAAAGCTCAACTTTATAATGCATTAATGAGGATGAACGAATAAAGGTACATGAATTAAGTGTACATTGGGAAGACAAACAATAGAAGCAGTAGATTAAAATAAATAAAACTAGAGAGAGAAAATAAAATTCTTAAGATGTAAAGTAAGAAATTAAGGTGAGATAGGATTAGAGTAAGAGATAGTATCTTTTTACCATCAACCCCTTTGTTGGCTAGTTTATCTGCCAAGCTAGAACCCTCTCATCAGATGTAGTTAATGGTAAAATAATTTATTCTAGAGACCAAGTCAAGAGCCTTAACTAAGAGGGAATTCAGCCTCCAATTGGGGATAAATTTGCTTCTAAAAGTATTGACCATAATAGCATAATCCCTTCTATTTCAACATGATTGAGATTTAGTTTAATACAAAGCCACAATCCTTCAATAAGGTCTTTAAATTTTTCTTCATTATTAGTAGCCTTACCAATTGGTTTCAAGTATTTAGCCAAAATGTCCACATGATTATTAGAGATACAACAAGCAATTGAAACAATGTCTGGGTTACCTCTAGAAGCCTCATCAAAGTTGAGTTTGACCCAATTAGTAGTAGGGGTAGACCATCTACTTTGAGCCCTACTCTTATTATTATCTTCTTTCCCTTTACCATAAAAGGCTAGGAGTTTTAGATTGGGCCAAGAAAGTCTTATTTTTGTATCTCAAATTGACATATATTTTGAAGTTCCACTAGAGTTAAGAATTTTACTGTTAAGGGTTTTGACGATGAGAGACTCAATTTTAAGAGTAAGATGTTCCCAAGAAAAACTAGAGTTTTTAAAGATCCTCCTATTATGCTCCTTCCATAATTCCCAAATAATAATGAAAGGGGAGATAACCCACAAACCATAATATATACTTTTAAAGTTCAACCTTGGCCATGAGAGCATAAGAGACAAGACTGAATTAGGTAAAGCCAACTTGAAATTCATTTTACCATAGAGCCAATACCATATTTTAGAAGAAAACAAACAAGTAAGAGGGAGATGCTCCACATTTCCCTTAGAGGAATAGCATAAAGGATAGCATGACAGACCAATGAAACCAAACTTTATTATTATGTATGTTGTAAGGATGTGATTTTGAAGAGCTAGCTAGGAGAAAGCCCCAACTTTTGGGAGACATAAGACATCCCAACACAAAGAGTATAGCAGTTCTACATTATGGTGTAATTTGAGAGATGAAATATAATTGTAACTATCCTTGGTGTTGTATTCACTGGTCTTAGAACCATCCCATTTGAGTGTATCTTCAAGAGTTGAGAATAAAAAGTTCTTCTCCTTTAGGATCTAATAGGGGAATTCTTCCTTAGCTTTGGGTAATTGGAAGATAGAGAAATATTTCCATTTCCACCCAAAGGGGAAACCACTATCTGATTCCACATAATTAATAAGGAACACACTCAAATTATCTGAACAAGAATAGATCTAGAAGATCAAAAATTAAAGAGCTTACTTATAATTGGGTATCCTTCCTAGGAATCAGTCTAGAATCTCACTTGATCGCCCTTGCCAATTTTCCAAGTAACCTTATTGGAGATGATTGTTCTACATGATAGTAAAAAGTTCCAAAAATTTGAGCCACTTGGAGGACTATTGGGTCTGAGAATACTTAAGGAATCGTTAAGATGTAAGTATTTATTAAATAATTTCCTTGCCCATTTTAGATTGGGATTTCTAATCATTTTCTAGACCAATTTATCCCCCAGGGCCATAGCCTAATCTTTCATATTTTTAATATCTACAAATCTTGTCCCATGCTAGAAGAGAAATTTTCTTGTTATCTTCAGAACCCTACCAAAAATAGTCTTTTAGAATCTTATTGAGGTGATCCCTAATCAAAGCTAGAAGCTCAGGGATTGAAAGTTGATAAATGGGGATACTAGAAAGAATGAATTTGAGCATAGTAATTCTTCTAGCTAGGGATAAACATTTACCTTTCCAAGTATGAATCTTTGACTTGATTTTACAAATAAGGGCATCCCAACTTGAAATTTTTTTCCTCCCCTGTTCCAAATAGACTCCTAAATATTTATAGGGCAGGGATCCCTTTTTAGTGTCTAGGATCTCAATAATATTTTTCTCGAGATGAGGAAGTATTAAAAAAGAAAATCTTAGATTTAGCCAGATTTATTTCTTGTCCAGAGGCCAACATATAGGAATGAAGGACCTCTTTCAAGGTGTCGGCTTCCTTACAAGTTGCTACCCCATATAGCATGGCATCATCAACAAATTGCTAGTGCGTAGTCACATCTAATTTTTGGGAGAGGCAGATTCATTTTAGAGATTACTTAATTTTGAAGCTATTCACTACTCTTCCCAAGGATTCAAATATAATAATGAAAAGAGATGGGGAAATAGGAACACCTTGTCTAAAACCTCTAGAAGGCAAGAAGCCTTCAAGAGTCCCATTGACCAAGACAAAAAATTTGGGGGTTGAAATACATTAAAAAATTAGGTGTACACATCGTTTAGAGAAACCAAAGGTAGTAATGCATCTATAGAGGAACCACCAATCTATTTTATCATAAGCTTTACTTATATCAAGTTTTACATCATACTTGGTTCATTATTCTTAGATAAGGAATGAATTGATTATTTTGCAATTATTATACCATTAGAGATGGATCTTCCACGAACAAAATCCAAATTTTCTTCATTAATAAGAGGAGGAAGGATATTTGTCAAACGATTAGCCAATGTTTTGGACAATAACTTATATGGAGTGTTACAAAGGGAAATACACCTAAAATCCTTGAAGCTTTCTGGTGAGTCCATTTTAGGGATCAATGTTAAAAATGTGTGATTGACCTTTTTTAACAAACCACTCAAGTCTCTAAAACTTTCTAGAGCTTCAGAAACTTCGTCACCCAAAAAATACTAGCATTTTTAAAAATAACATGCGTGGAACCCATTCGGTCCTAGAGATTTATCCAAGATCATTTGAATGAGGCATTTTGTGATGTCACTCTTAGAAATTTTTTGAAGAAGATTTTTATTCTACTCCCCAGAGATGATTTTTGGAATGTGTCTAAGAAGTGTATTTTGTGAATGAAGAGGAGATCCTTCCAAGATGTTAAGCATATTTTGAAAAAAAAAAACAACATACTACGCCATTTTAGAGGGTTGATCAACTTGAATGTTATGTTTATTTTTTATTTTAGAAATATTATAATGTCTCTTCTTTGTTTAGTACTATTGTGAAAAAATTTAGTATTCCAATCTCCAACATTAAGCCAAGATTCCCTTGATTTTTGTTTCCAATACATTTCCTCTTTGGCTAGAATATCCTCTAATTTAATTCTTAGGTCTCTTTCTTTGACATATAATTTGGCATCCATGCCCATAAGAATATCTTCTAAATTAATGAGGGCTAGGCTAGCTTCTATTGACATCTTAGAATCAAAGATATTGCCAAAGTTTTGATTATTCCAAAAAATGAGATTTTGTTTAATAATCTTAAGTTTTTGGACAACTTTATAGAATCTAGACCCTTCTATCTTAGAATTGGTCCACCATTGCTCCAAAGTTGGAAGCAAACTATCATCCTTGAACTTCAAAATTGAAAGGATTATGAGCAAGGGAACCCTTAGATTCAAAAGATAAGAGAACTGGTTGGTGATTAGACCTGGAGAGAGGAAGAGTTTTAGATAACATGGAGGTAACCTCTATAGGTAGATTGCCAGCAATTAGGAATCTATCAATTTTTTCTATAATCTGGTTGAAGCCTAGTCTTCTATTATTCCAAGTAAAGGCATTGTCCTTAGATTCAACCTCTAGTAGTGTTTCTTGATACAACCAAATATTGAAATCAAGTGAAGCTTGAGACAGTATTGAGAGACCTCCTCTTTCATCTGTAGAGGATGTAATAACATTAAAATCTCCCCCAAAAATGCTAGGGGAAATTAACTGGATCAAAGTTTCATCCAATTCTATCCATAAATTTATTTTATCATGTGTAGGTGTTGGCCCATAAACACTAAATAAAGAGAATCACAAATTTTGTGCTTTTATATGAACTAGCATCCAGTGTCTTTCTCCTCTTACGAGGGCAAGATAGATAGATTGGGGATTCCATATAACAGCCAAACATCCTAAAGCCCTAAAGCTAAGCTTCCAATCATTTTCCTTGAACCCAATTTCTTGCCAGAGAAATAGAGTTCCTCACTTGAGATTCATTTTAGTCTCTTGGATCATAAGAATATCAGGTTTGTATTGAGAAAGGAAACACTTAACTAGGCACTACTTGTTAGGGGCATTTAGGCCCCTAACATTCCATGTTATGACCTTCATCTTCCTATGGGAAAGAGCTTCGCCTTACCTACATCAAATAGATTGGTTAGTTTAGTTTGGTCATTGGCCTCCATGTTTAGAGATCTTAATTCATTCAAAGATCTCCTTCCTCTTGTTTTTGATACCTTACTCAAATTAGGAGAAGTCCTTGGTTCCTAAGTTTGTTCCAATCCTTGAAGGTTTTCCTCTTGTTCCATACTGAAAAGATCATTTCTAATATCTTCGTGTGTATAGCCATCGTCTCCTAGGGAAAGTAGTTGATTAATGTTTTTTTCTTTTTTTGTAGTTGATCCTTCTAGAACAATCTCCTTAGTACACGTGTTAATGAGATTTTTAGTGAGTTGGGCACATAAGTTTTCCTTTTCTTCCCCAATCATTTTTGAGTTAAAGGAGGCTTTACTCTCGAGATAGTGCATCCATAAAATTTGGAGAAGATATGACAATAGACCTTAACCTCATATGAGAAGGGATAGGGGGGATATTCGGAGTGATATCCATATTACATCTGTCATAATTTTCTAGTAAAGGAGAGCCAACTCCCCTAGATAAAAGATTCTCTCCCATATGCTTCTTATCAAGAGTTACTAGATTATGAGTTGCTGTCAGATCTTCTACAAGGGAGGGTAAACCATCTGAAATGGTGAAACCTCCTTTATCTAGACTGAGTGAAATACTTAAAGGAGTAGGAAAAAAATCTTGGAGATAGTTTGGTTTACTATGAAGGTAAGAGAGCATGACACAAGATCCTTGATGGGCTCCAAATTGGAAAAAATATTAATGAAATTACCCATGGGTGATGGATGCCCTACATTTTTCTACCACTTCCTAGAAAGATTAATTTTAGGGCTTCTAAATTAGAGGTTTCCATAAAGGGGAACCATAGCAACCCACCTTCCACATTCCCTTGGTAAATATTTGGGTTAAGGTAGTAAATAGATTGATTAGCAATAATTTGAATAGGTTTCATTGGGGATTCACCCACCTTTATGTCAACTAGGATTTTGATATCCAAGGAAGAGGTGAAATCCTCCATCAATCCTCAAAATTCTCCTAGTGATTCTTCGATTTGTTTTAGAATTTTTTCATTGAGGAGCTCCATGGGGAAATTTTTAAGGAGACCCATTTGACCATTGATGGTTTCATGATTGAAATGTTGGAAATATAAGAGGAGTAACTAAGAGGGGAGGGTGAATTAGTTACTACAAAAATAAATCCTAGATCCCTTAGATGTCAGTACAAAATGCAAACAGATAACTAAATACTATTGAAGCTCGGTAAACACATAGAATGCTGAAACTCAGTAACAACTAGATTAGCTCTTTAAATGATTAACACATAAACCTTTAGATGTGATTACCATTACTTTAACTTAGTTTCAAAAACATAAAAGAAAATATCGTGAACATATTTAACACCAGGATTTAACGTGGAAACCCAATTTGGGAAAAACACCAATTGTAACTAGTTACTAATTTTCATTGTTTTGAAGTGAGACCTATTAGGAGCCAATCCTGTTAAAGGTTATGAAACACACTATTAGGTGTGACCCTGTTAGAGGATTTAATCACCCTCTTAGGAGTGGCCTTGTTAGAGGTCTTTAGACAATTCAATAGAATTGAGACCTTGTTAGAGGATTTGCAAATAGCTATTAAGCCAACTCTATTAGGAGATTTAGATCACTGCTACAATGGTTAGAGAGTAATAATGAGATGACCTAATTTGAATGTAACTAATTTTCTGATTTAAGATCTCTATTTTGTCTTATACTTGTTCCTTCTTGATCGAATATAGCTTTGTTGCTCTACAAGGATATTCTACTTATCCTTCAAATTTGCTTCCTCTTGTCATCATCAAATCTTCAATAACATCTTCATAACTTACACATTTTGAAATCACAACTTCACCTTATAATTATATATTCCACTTTGTCAAGTTAGCTCAAATATAAGTTAGAATAATCAATATTCATCACTTTAGTCAGTTGGAATCAATATATAAATAAATTAAGCTTAGTACAAAAAAAAAAGAAAATCCTTCATTAGCCGACCCAACTCGGTCGAAACTTACTCAAAAAAAATTTCCTTTGTTAACCAACAGAAGCTTGATTAACACTGCAAACTTGCAAAAATCCTTTAGCAACCAAGTGAGCTCAGTTAGCACTAGTTCCATCCAACTTTCCTTTGTTACCTGAGTGAGCTTGTTTAACACTCGCTTCTTGCAACTTTTTCTTTGATGCCCGAGTGAACTAGGTAGACACTACCTTCTAAACTAGGTAGACATAGGAACACTCAATAGACACTAAGAACTGTCTTCACTACCCAAGTAAGCTCAGCATATACTGATTGATAATGATATGACATTTGTGTAACATCAAAGACAACACGCAATTAACTAATTGTATCCAACAATCTCCCTCTTTGGCATTGATGGCGACACAACATGTCATAGCACAATGAAATTTTGGATTTTAGACTTGAGAACTCCCTCTATTAGTATGAGCTCTTCTTTTTAGTAGATTCTATCTGCAATAGCTACTACCAAGTTCATTTAGAACTTTCTCCCTCTTTCAAAAAATTTCTTCTTCAGAAAACTTCTCCCTCTCTAGCTCGTAGCTTTGTTTTGGTTCCAAAAATTTCTCAGAGATATGATAGTAAACTTCTCCCTCTTTGGCAACACATGTCAAAGACAATAATTTTCTAAATACTAATATACCTTAAGTACTAATTCATCTGCAATATGCCCTTGCTAGTTTTGCACCAACTTATTGATCTTCAACAGGTTCTGGGTGATGCATTCACTAAACTTCATTTAGTGAATTTCAGTTAGGGGAATGACCCCTAGCTTACCTCTTAGATACATAAATGCATGATTAGGCACTGGCTTGGTGAATATTTCTACAATCTATTCCTTTGTATTTACATATTCTAGTCTGACTTCTTTATCTTGCACTAACTCTCTTAAGAAGTGATATTTTATAGCAATATGCTTTGTTTTAGAGTGCATTATTGGATTCTTTGATATATTGATTGCATTGGTGTTATCACAATATATGACAACTGGATCTTTGATCTTTTCCTTCATTCCTTCCAACAGTTGTTTGAACAAGCAATGTTAGAACAATTGATTGTTGTTGCCACATATTCCGCCTCTGCTATGGATTGAGATGTACAATTTTGCTTCTTGCTTGTCCATGATACTAGTCTTTTACCAAGAAAGAATGCTCCACGACTAGTGCTTTTTTTGTCATTAAGAATTCTTGCCCAATCATCATCAGTAAATACTTTCAAGGTCAAATTACCTCTAAGTTTGTACCATAAACCATAGTCTTCAATACCTTTCAGATATCTCATGATTGTCTTGATTTCCATCATGTGATTTTGTTTAGGATTTACTAAGAATCTTGCCACCATTCCAATTTCTAGAGCAATATCAAGCCTTGTGTGTACTACATACTGTAATTTTCCAATCATTGATTTGTAAGTGGTCTTATCTACTTCTTTGGAATTATCATTTTTGGAAAGCTTATGTCCAGTAGACATAGGTGTTTCAACTGGTTTTGAATCTTCCATTCCAAATTTCTTTAGTATCTCCTTGATATACATAGATTGAGTGATGTAGATACCATTCTTGTTTTGTTGTATTTGCAATCCAACAAAGAATTTTATTTCACCAAACATGGACATCTCAAATTCTTTACCCATTTCTTCTAAAAATGCTTTGCATAAGTCATCATTTCCTGTAAATAGAGTATCATCAACAATATTTCTGCCAACACAATCTTCTTATTTGGTCCTTCATTGATATATAGACTACTTTTATCATTAGTCCTTTGAAAATCAATCTGTACCAAGTAATTATGGAGTCTTTCATACCGAGCTCTGGGGGCTTGTTTGAGACCATATAATGCTTTGTGTAGTTTGCAAACCATGTCTCTTTTGCTAGGATCTACAAAACCCTCCTGGTTACTCAATGTAGACTTCCTCATCAAGAATTCAATTCAAGAATGTAGATTTGATATCCATTTGATATACTTCAAATCCTCTATGTGTTGCATATGCTAGTAAAGTTCTAACACCTTCTAGTCTTACTACAGGAGCAAAAGTCTCACCATAGTCAATACCTTCTTCTTGAGAATAACCTTTGCACACTAATCTTGCTTTGTTTCTTAATACTTTTCCATCTTCATTCAGCTTATTTCTAAATACCCACTTTGTACCAATTACATTTTTATCCTTGGGTCTAGGAACAAGAGTCCAAGTTTTGCTCTTTTTTATTTGTTCTATTTCTTCATTCATTGCTTCAATCCAACTTTCATTTTCCAGAGCATCCTGAACACTTCTAGGTTCAAATTTAGCAAGTAAACATGTACCTTTTAATTTGCTTCTTGTCATTATTCCATCAGATTTCTCTCCAATGATCTGACTAGGTGCATGATGCCTTCTGACATATCTTACTAACATAGGCTCCTCGGTCTTTAAATGAGTTCCACCATCTTCTTGAATTTTAGTTTCAAGATTAGGTCCTTCTATTTGTGACTCAGGTCCATTAGGCTCGGTTTGAACTAGCTCGGTAGCCTTTGATTGTGACTCGGGTCTTTGTAGCTTGGGTTTCACTGTTTGCAACTCGGTAACTATTGGAGTTTCTGGGGACTCAAGAGATGAAGCTTCTTTTCTCTTAGATAGATTTTCTAGAGTATCAAGTTCATAGTAAACAAATCTTCTATAATCTTCAAGTTCCATGTTGCTTTCTTCATCACTCTTTTTTGCAAATTCATGAATTCTAACATGTGCACTTTCTATAATTTTGTGAGTAGACAAATTCAAACACCTATATGCTTTACTTCTGTAGGAGTATCCTAGAAATATGCCTTCATCACCTTTTACATCAAAATTTCCTTTTCTAGATTCTTTCAATATATAACATTTGCTGCCAAATACTTTTAAGTAACTTACATTAGGTTTGTAGCCATACCATAGCTGATAAGGTGTTTTGTTTGAATCTTTCTTCAAGTGAACTTTGTTCAAGGTATGAATTGCAATGCTAATAGCTTCCTTTCAGTATTTGAGAGCAACATTCTTTTCAATCATCAGTGTTCTTGCACAGTCCATGATAGATCTATTTCTTCTTTCTTTTATACCATTCTGCTGTGGTGTACCAGGGGCTGATACTTGTCTTTTGATTCCTCTTTCAATGTAGAAATTTTTGAATTCATGGGAGATGAATTCACCACCTCTATTTGATCTTAAGCATTTCAACTTCTTTCTAGTTTCTTTTTCTACTCTTGCCAGAAACCACTTGAATTTTTGAAAGGCTTCTAATTTTTTTTTTAGGTACATTATTGTCACCATTCTAGAATAGTCATCAACAAAAAGAATGAAAAATTTTTCTCCATTATAACTCTCTATTCCAATAGGTCCACATAAGTCTGTACAAATAATTTCCAAGACTTCTCCTAACTGATAGTCTTTGCTCTGAGTTTCCCGTAGTAGATTCAATTGCACTACAGGGTGGGAATGGATAGCCCGACAGACCATAGAATGGTAAGGGGATCCCCATAGAATACTAAGGGGTAGATTATTCCCCCTAAATAGATTACTTGACTATAGATAGTAAAAAGGGCATTTCTACACTTGCCTTGAATTAGTGATGGGGGAAAGGAGGGATATCTTTTTTGGGCAAGGGGGCCTTAAAATATAGTGGGGGTGGGGGTAAATTGTGCTTGGCATGCCCTACTATTCTAAGGTGGGTTGGGCACCCTCGGTCAAGCTTGCCTTTTAGAGAGAAGTTAAGAAGCTTCTATCTATTTTTCTTGCTTTTGGTTGTTAGAATAGTAGGGGCCTCCAACAATTAATCCACCTCCACATAGGAAATGTTTACAAGTTGAGTGGGAATGATAGTGTAGCTTCAAGCTGATTGTGCATGGGTACCCAAACTCAATGGGATCTGCATCTTGATCTTGAAATGCACTACATTCTAGGGGCACACGTGATTCCCTATTGCCAACACCTTTATAGAATAGGGGCAGATGGTGTGTAGTGTGATATTCCATAACCAAGCCCCACCAGACTGGGCTCTATTTTTTATTCTTCTTGCTCTTACGGATGACAATTTGGCAATTCTTACATAGATCCATATCAGGCTTCTTAAAAATAGGAATACCTCTTACTCTTCCATGTTTGCTTATCTTAACTAGATTATCAAAATTCACATGACATAGCCTTTTGTGCCATAGCCAAATTTTCTATACTTGAGCAATAAAACATGAACAATCAATGCGATCAAGATAAAATAGATTACCTTTTGTTTGCTTGCCAGATCCAACCAAATTTCCTTTCCCATCCAATAGTTTGCCCTATCCATTCATGATTTCTACCTTGAATCCAATGTTATTCACATGTGCCACACTCAATAGATTATGCTTTAGTCCTTCAACCCAAAAAGTATTGTCACATACAAGTTCTTTGGTCAACAAGATACATCCTTTTCCTTTTATATTACAAGGTTCATTGTTTCCAAATCTTGCACTACGTCCATCATAATATTCCATATGCTCAAATTTTGTTTTGTCACCAGTCATATGATGTGAGCAGCCACTGTCAATAATCCATATATCATTTTTGTGAACATGAGAGATAAGTTCCATCTTATCTCCTTCATTATCGGATTCATCTTTCATAGCAATATATACCATTTCATCTTCACTGTTATTTGAATCTTTAGCTATAAAACAAGATTTCTTACCTTTGTTCTTGTAGTTCTTGGAGTCCTTCTTACCTTTATTCTTATTTCTTTTCTTCTCATCCTTGATTCCCTTATTTGGACACCTAGCAACAATGTGACCAATTTCTTCACAAGAAAAGAAGATCATAGGAACTTTACCTTCGTACTTTCCTCTTCCTTTGGAGTACTTCCTTGCAAGCAGGGCTTCAACAACTTCAAGATCCTATCTAGACTTTCTTTTGATGATCCATCTTCTTCACTTCCTAGTTGATTGGACTTTGATTTCTTACCATTTTCTTTGAGTGAGAGTTTTTGCTTTGAATGCAGATTCTATATTATTTGAACCAGGAACATAGCTATCATAATTGTCTAATTCAAAAGCTGTTAATCTTCCAACTAGAGCATCCAAGCCTATTTTATTATTTGGACCACATCTCATTTCTTGAATAGCAGGTAATCTAATTGCATAAATAAGAAGAAGAGTTCTGAGCACTTTACTTACAACAGTTTCCTCCTTAATGTCTCCTCCAAATGCTTTGATTGCACTTACACTAGCATTTATCCTTTCCACATATTTTTCAATGTTTTCATCTTCTTTCATTCTCATTTGATCAAATTGTCCTCTAAGGCTTTCTCCTTTGGCTCTTCTTACATTGTCATCTCCTCCATAGATATCTTTCAGTTTGTTCCACATTTCAAAAGCAATTTTGCAATCTTTTACCTCATCAAATTCAACATAACTAAGAGCAGATGCAATATCTATCATCATGAGATTATGATTTTTCTTTTCAGCAATATCTTCAACTGATAATGTTCCAGTGAGAGTCTTATATTCATAATCAAGATACTTGCAACTTGAATCACTAATGGTAGCCATGTGTAGCCTCATAAGTCCTTGCCATGCTATAAAATTATCTTTATTCAGTTTGGGAATCTCTCTTTTGTAAGACATCCTGATCTTTAGCTTAGGTACTTGAAACCTTCTTTGCAAGCACCAAAAGCTCTGATACTAATTGTTGGAAATATAAGAGGAGTAAATGAGAGGGGAGGGGTGAATGAGTTACTACAAAAATAAATCCTAGATCCCTTAGATGTTAGTAAAAAATGCAAATAGATAACTGAATACTGCTAAAGCTTGGTAAACACACCGAATGTTGAAACTCAGTAACAACTAGATTAGCTCGATAAATTATTAACACATAAAACTTTAGATGTTATCTATGATTACCATTACTTTATCTTAGTTGCAAACACATAAAAGAAAATAGCATGAACATATTTGACACCAGGATTTAACATGGAAACCCAATTTGGAGAAAATCACCAATTGCAACTAGTTACTGATTTTCACTATTTTAAAGTGAGCCACTATTAGGAGCCAACCCTGTTAAAGGTTACAAAACACACTATTATGTGTGACCCTATGAGAGGATTTAATCACCCTATTAGGAGTAGCTTTGTTAGAGGTCTTTAGACAATTCAATAAAACTGCCACCTTGTTAGAGGATTTGTAAATAACTGTTAAGCCAACTTTGTTAGGATATTTAGATCATTGCTACAATGGTTAGAGAGTAAAAATGAGATGACCTAATTTGAATGCAACTAATTTGTTGATTTCAGATCTCTATTCTAGCTTAGACTTGATCCTTCCTGATTGAATGTAGCTTTGCTGCTCCACAAGGATATTCTGCTTATCCTTCAAATTCACTTCCTCTTCTCATCATCAAATAGTCAATAACATCTTCATAAATTACACACTTTGAAATCACCACTTGACCTTATACTTATATCTTCCACTTTGTTAAGTCAACTCAAATACAACTTAGAATAATCAATATTCATCACCTTAGTCGGCTAGAATCAATAGATAAACCAATTAAGCTTAGTACAAAAAAATAAGAAAATCCTTCATTAGCCAACCCAATTCGGTAGAAACTGACTCAGAAATGATTGCCTTTGTTAACCAACAAAAGTTTGGTTAACACTGCAAACTTGCAAAAATCCTTTGGCAACTGAGTGAGCTTGGTTAGCACTAGTTCCATCCAACTTTCCTTTGTTACTCAAGTGAGCTTGGTTAACACTCACTTTCTACAACTTTTCCTTTGACACCTAAGTGAACTCGGTAGACACTGCCTTCTGAACTAGGCAAACACAAGAATGCTCTGTAGACACTAAGAACTGTCTTCACTACCCAAGTGAGCTTGACATACATTGACTAATAATGATATGGCATTTGTGTAACATCACAACACACAATTAACCAATTGTATTCAACATAAAATTAGGGTTCCATTCAAAGAATTTAACGAATTGGCCTTCTAAGAAGAAAGGGCCCCTACATAATAGATTATTCTTGAGTTCTTTTGATTTACATTCCATAAACAAAGTTTTATTAAGAAGATTAGTGATACTTACCTGATTCTCTAGGATTGAAATTATTCAGACACTAAAATTAGTTGGACTGGATTCGCTCCATTTCATAAAGATGCCTCAAGAGTTGTGAGTTTCCCACATTTTGTCAGAGTGAGGGTTACTTATGATAATGGTATGAAGCTCCTTTGAGGGTTCACACGAAGGATATTTATGATAAGAATCCTTTTGATAGTCCACCCGAAGAGGGACCCTAGGAAATTTCCCCTTTCTCTTAGTCTAAGGGGAAAAATAATTGTTACTACTAGATCCAAAGCACAACAGAATCGAGTTAGCCCATGTAGGCACTAACGGGATGTAGGTAGTGATCACCCATAGAATCCCATTTCTAGAAAATCTACCATCTAATTCCAAGGCTAGAATATGGCCATGGGAAAAAGGAGCAGAGGAGATACTCCCCTTTCACCTTCATTTTTCTGAATATTGTTCTTGATCCTAGAAGGATTTTCATTTGGCCATGATTGAGGAAGAAACCCTAGTCCCACTCGTTGAAGCAGAATGGATCTTATGCAATATTGCAATGGTTAATTGATCTTATGCATTCAAGATTGAGTTTGTTTGTTTTAAGCATGCATTCCAAGAAAGATTGATTTTAATCCATTACATTCAAGAGTGTGTTTTGAGCAACATACATTCAAAGGAAAATGTGTTTAAACATGCAAGTTCATTCCAAGAAAAACTTAAAAAACATGATTAAGTTCGTTGCTCCAACCTGCAATGAGACAAAAAAAGCAAATTAATTAGTCACCCAAAATCTTTCAAAATGAAAGCTTAACTATGGAAATTTTTTTAAAAACTTTTTTTGTTCTTTTTGATATGCGTAAAAATGCTTAGAATGGTCTATTTCCTACGGAACCACTAAAAATCAAATTTTGATTTATACTCTTTAAAAAAAAAAAAAAAAAAAAGTGCAGGAACCGATATGGTAAAACAAAAATGCAACATAAATAGGCAAAGATGACAGTTCAAAAGGCGGAGATGCCAATTTGCGGAGATGACAGAGAAAGATGCGGAGACGAAAGGTCAGTTTTGCAGCACAAAAAATAGGAGACAAGCGGAGACGCTGATTTGCAGAGATGCTGATTTGCGAAGACGACGGTTTGGGTTGGCGACAGCGGAGATGACAGAACAGGAGAGGCGACGGCGGAGACGACAGAGTATCTGGCGAAGACGCTGATCTGCAGAGACAACAGTTGAGAATGCGCAGATGACAGTCTAGTGGCGGTGCCGACAACAGAAAACTAGTCGGAGACGCCAAACTACGGAGATGTTGGTTTGGTTGCAGAGACGATTGAGTAGTTGGCGGAGACGACAGTTTGCAGGCGCAGACGCCAAACTGCGGAGACAACACTACACGAAAAAAGCTAAAAAATGCGGATTTTTTTCAGAAATTTTAAATTTTTTTGTTATTTTCGAATTTTTGAGGGTATGTCTTCTTCCTAAGTGCGCCCTTCAACCTGCAAAAACAAGTGAAACACCCTACAACTCACTCAAACAACAAGAAACATTAGATTGTTAGAAAAAACAACATATAGATAGAAATTGATGATTAAATGACCCATAGTGGGGTCCCACCGGGCATGCCAAAATGTGTATGAAAAATATGTTTGCAAGAAATACTAATCTATTAAGAGAACAAAGTATTAACTGGCATAAAAACCATAACATATATGAGAGACAAAGTGAAACCCTCAAATGAGAGTATGAGCCATAGAATGGCTCTCCCAATGAGGATGGTCACTTGATTTAGAGATGAGTCTATTTGCTAAGATTTGGGATGTATGCTCAAGGCTTCTCAAACTAGCTTCAACGGTGTTCTTGATGGATTTTGGCTTGGGTGAATGGCTTTGATATAAAACTTGCTCTCAAAATGGCATTATAACTTTAGCTCAAAGATTGTGATGAAATGGCTTGGGAGGGGATTCAATTTATAGGCTAAGGGCTTGAGGGATGGAGGGTTAAGATGGAAGGAAAGGAAAAAGCTTAAGGAGGGCTAGGATGCACTCAAAGGGGAGCACATGGATTGTTCTTGTTTAGCACCAATAAGGGAGTGACATATGTCACAGGGTGAGTGGATGGAGAAAAGGGGAAGGATGAGTCAACAAAGGAAGCTCAAGGGATAATATCTTTATAAAGACCCTTCATAATGGCTTGTAAGAGCAATGAATGGGCTTGTAAGAGTCTTTATGGCCTTTGTAAGAGCATTCATGGCTTAGTGGTTGGGATATTTTGGAGGGAGTTGAGATTGTTGACTTTCCTTGGCTTAGGAAAGTCTTAAGCTTACTTAGGGAATGTGACAAGGTTAGGTGGGGGGGGATTAGAGGTGATTTAGGATTAGACTAAGCTTGTTAGAGATTTGTAAGTGGATGGCATTCATGAGGGTGGGTGAGTTAGTAGCTAAGCTTGGTTAGTATGGGTGCATGGAATGGATTAGGCTAAAAAGAGGGTTTAGGGATAAGTTAGGGGCTATTAGATTTGAGGGCTTTATTTATCAAATATATTTATTTAATAAATGAGGATTTTGGAATTAGATAGAAGAATAGAATTAATTGATCAATAATAGGTTATTTGATTTATTAATTGGGACTATAGATGATTAATTAAATTAATCAGCTAGGGGATGGCAAGGGATTAATTAAATAAGAATTTAATTAATGATGCCTTTAGAAATAACTAAATAGGATTACCAAAGCGGTATAATCAAATTTAGGTGTCTACAGTATGTACATACATACATACAAACATACATACATATATGTGTGTGTGTGTGTGTACATTATATATGTGTGTGTGTGTGTGTGTGTATATATATATATCGATTGATAAAACTAGATCTGTAGGCGGTAATATGATGAATAGATGACACAAATATTACACACACACACACACACACACACACACACACACACACACACACACACACACATGTATATATCGACTAATAAAACTAGATCTACAGGGGGTAATATGATGAATAGATGATGCAAATATTATTGTTTGCCAAAAAAATAATTAATATTATCCTACAAAATAGTGGTTTTCTCATTTCAGAGTTTAATGTAACATCAAATTGTTAAAACATATATTGAACATGCAGGATTATGGAGCAACCAATACAAATCACATTGACTAGAAAATAAATGAACATATTGTCCCAATAAAAACAACTACATAATATTTTGCAAAAAATAACTTGAAAAAATGCTTGCCTCTTTTTTATTTGAAGGTTAATGCTTCTAATCTCTGATGCAATTCGAAAAATAATTGGGAAATTGTTAAACTTGATGTTATTGAAAACTAGAATTTTTTTAATAGAGTTGAATGATAAAAGTGCATACGTAAAAGATTGTGAAGGAGATTGACAACAAAGCAAATGTGTTTGACAAAAGAGTAAGAGGATTTGAGACTGAATAGAACTAATGGACATGTGGACTAACATAGATAGGTAAGTGGAGCTAAGATACAAATGTAAAGATAGTTATTTGATCAAACACAAACATTGTGATAGAACTACAATGCAACTAAAGTCTTCCTGCCAAAAGTAAAGAAATGTTGTGGTGCATTATTTTGACCCAGGAAGAAAGGAGTTGATTAGTTGTAATATTTCTACACTTAACTTTGCAATAAATGCAAAATAGCAACAAATAGCCCTTTTATTAAAAAAAAATTTATTAAGTCGTGAGATAAGTGGCTGGATGTGAGACAAATAAGTAATCTATTTTGGAGCGTTCGCTCTATAGGAAAAGCCTATTGACTTAATTAACAAAATATTATGAAATCATATATTAATATTAATGGTTTATATTTAAGAAAATATGTAAACTATAATTTTATCTAAATTAACAAAACATTATGAAAAAATAGATTAATATTAATGATTTATATGTAAGAGAATAATAATTCATTTGTGCTTTTTCAGTGAAATCCTACATTATAAAATATATTTCACTCACTAAAAATATTTTATAGTATTAAAAATGAGATATTGTTAATAGGTCTTTGGTGTATTGATGAAATTGAATGGCTTCAAATGAGTTCACTATATATCATTCATTAAAAATATTTTGAAGTTTAAAAAATGAGATATTGTTAATGAGTCTTTGGCCTATTGATGGAATTGAATGGTTCTCAATGCGCCCACCATATTTCATTCATTAAAAACATTTTGAAGTATAAAAGATAGATAGTGTTAATGGGTCTTTGGTCTACTAAAAAAATTGAATGGCTACAAATGAATCTAGTAGGAATCAAGCCTGGATAAGTGCAAGACTTTGACATCATAAGGATGAGGCCAAAAAGATTATATTATAAATATTTCATAATTTGTTTTAATATTTATAATCTAAAAATAAAATCTCAGTAATGAATAATTCACAATATCTTCAAAGTCCTGACTTTACTTTCTATTGTATATAGTCTAGTAGAGCAAGATTATACAGGAAGTTCCCTTAATTAAAAATAAATAAATTATCTCAAACATTTTATTCACAAGCTGATGAGAGAGTACCAACCAAAAAGATTTTAGTAAAGAGGATGTCCACGCATCATTCCATCACCAAAAGGATGGAGAATGGTAAAAGGTATTAGTGCCAAGGGAGAGCAGTGGGAGGGAGAAATAATTATATGGAAAGAAATTGCCCATGGAAATAGGGAAGTAAATGAGAACATAGAAAGAGGAGAGCAAGGGGTCCTTCTAGATGTGGACCTAGGAGAATGAGCATTGGGAGGGAGAAGTAATTGTATGGAAGGAAATGTACTAATGGAAATAGGGAGTAAATGAGGCCATAGAAAGAGGAGAGCAAGGGGTCCCTCTAGATGTGCGACATATAGAAATGAACATTGAGATGGAGAAGTAACTGTATGGAAGGAAATGTGCCAATAGAAATAAGAAATAAAGGAAATAAAGGAAATCATAAAAAGAAGAGAGCAAGGGATGTAGACTTATGAGAATGAGACCCCCTTATGTGCCAACAGAAATAAGAAATAATAGAAATCATAGAAAGAAGAGAACAATGCATGTGGACTTATAAGAACGAAACCTTTTTATGAAAGGTAGGAACAATGTATGTGGACTTATGAGAATGAGACCTTCTTATGACAGGTAGCTAAGGATGAGGATTGGCAACTCATAGACGCAAGTAAATAGATATATAGTTGTAACTGATTGATAAAGAAATGGAAGTGGCCCAAGTATATTGGCAACTCATTGACCCAACTAAATAGGTAAATATTTCTAGTCAGTTTCTTCAATACGATGAAAAGCCCAAAAGTCGTTTCAGGGGGCATGCAAAGAGCGTAAATGATGAGGTGGGGCGTTTTAATTTGCCTTATCCAGAAGGAAAGGAAATGAGGGTCCTGGGAATAGAGAACGACTTCCTCCACATAAACTGGGTGAATTTGTGGGGGCCATGGTCAGTCAGAATATGACTGCAACCTTTGCATTTCACTAAAATAACCCCAACAATGGTAGTCAATCTTGTATAAGCTTTGAAGGACCATTCAATGTAGTGAAGGTACGTGGCATATCCTTAGATGCACATGTTCTATTTTTGCATGTTTGCCCCATTTGGCCAACTATTTTTGCATGTTTGCACGTTATCTATACCTTTGTAGAAATCTGGCACGGGCAAGATAGTGTGAGTACGTCATCCTGTCCGTGGCATTTTACATATTGTGGGCCCCCGCTTCTTTATCTTCTCCAATTCTTGCTCGTTGTTGTCACTAGTGGCTGGATAGGCATCTTTTATTGTTTTTAAAAAATTTTTATGGAGGTCTTCTACGTTTTAACTAATTAATGTTTTACTGGTTTTATTGATTTATTTTTCATTTTTGAATTTATGGTAGAAGTGTGTTGTTTGAAGAGTTCTATTTGAAATTTAAGATTTGATAATCTTTGGTATGGTTTATTTATAATCAAAGTTAGAGTTTTGATAATTAGTATGGTGTTTGTAATAATTCTATATCAATTGAAATATCATATATATTTGTTGAATAAGAAAGATTTATATTGTTTTTACTATAAAAATATTTATCAATTTTAAAACGAGTGTGTTTAGAGGTCGAGATCTTAATTATTATTGAAGAAATTACTAAATAAATTAGATCAAAATTGTGTCTATATATATCTATTTAAAGATAATGATAATAAATAATATTTGAAAATATAAATAATTAAATTAAAAGCAAAGACAAAAGATAATAATAAAGATAGAAGAAAAAAAATAACAATAGATATTAGAATGGTTTGAATCAATCAAATATAAAAAGATTACAAAATGAACTAAATTAGTTCTTATAAATTAAAGGTGTTAAAAAAATTAATATCAAATGCTAAAAATATATAAAATTAAAGTAAAATTGTTGAATGGAAGAAATAATTATTAAAAAAAAATCTACATTATAATCTTTTTATATTAAAAACTTTAAAAATCTACATCTATAGTATATAAAATTGGAATAAAATTGTTGAATCAACAAAAGATTTAAAAAATAAAAAACCTAACACCTATAAAATATAGAATTAGAATAAATTTGTTAGATAAAAAAAAAGGATTAAAAATTAAAAAAATCTATTATTTATATATATATAAAAGCTATTTGCCTTTTGATATATATATATATATATATATAATTAGAATAAAATAATAAAAGAATTGAAAAATTAAAAAAATCTAAAACATTATCTTTCTATAGAATACCGACAGTATATGACGGTATTCTATATAAAATTGGAACAAAATGGAATTTATGATTGCAACGCACATCCAGTTGTAAAAGGAATCATCCCACGAAAATGGCAGAGTATAGTGGTTTACTGCAGGTCACTAGCGATCATGGCGAGAAATGGAAATTGTATAAGCTGAATTTCTGGATTATAAGCTGAATTTATAATCACCGTAGAACTAGATAAGGATCGATTCTGCTATCTAATAATGGAGAACGAAGCCTTTTCATTAATCATGTCCGGAGAGTCATTTCCGGTACTTGAATTGAAAGGTGCATGTCATATTAATCTTGGCTCAACATCTTGGCATCTCCTAGATACAATTTTAAAAACAGCATTTACATCATGAACACTGGATAGTTGGAATTCAATTGAAACTCAAATGTTTCTGTGCAGAAGATTCAAAGGGCGTCTTCTTCTTTACCCAGCGGATTGCGTTGAGGAACAGGCGGGAGAGGAAGAAAACATACAGAATCTCTGATATCAAATAACGTATTCCCATGACGAAGGCCGCTGGAAACAGCAGTACAAACCAGATCTTGTATCGTTCCGGCCCAAAAATGAATTGTTTGGAATGAAAACTAATGACGAAAATGGTGATGGGAACAAAGGAGAGCATAACCCAAACAATCACTGGTAACCATCCGGACGAATCGATGACCAGATGAATGGCTGTTCCAAATGCGACCAAGAGGGATATGAGTGCTGACCATAACAGATAAATGCAGTACAATGTCTCCACTGGATTTCTACTCACACCTGCAAGAATGGCGGATGCAATGGAAGTGCAAAACGAGAACACATCGCAGATCACAAACAATTTGAAGAGAAAAGAATCGATGAATACGGCGGTTGGTTTGCCTCCTGATTTCATCAAGTCCAGTCCTCCTGGTACCGTAAAGGCTGCTGCAAATGACACTGTTGCGATAAGCACTGCATTTATAGAAATGCCTTGGCCTTTGAACACTAATTTTGTAGTTGCTTTCCTTATCCATCTTGCATCTTCCAGCATCTCTGGAGTCACCACGGCGCCATTTCTTTGCAGCACTTCTTTGATCTGCATCAACAAAATCCCCTGTTTCAGACCGACTTCATCAAATAAAACAGAGAAGAGAATATTTTTGTACGGGAGGTCTTGAGTTCGAGTCTCTTATCGATCAAAATAATCCAGGTTTTTGTATAAAATTTGAAATCGAGTACTTACGCTGCTGAAAAGCGCTGGATCCGTGTCAAAATTCCTCATCGCAATCTGCAGTGCCGTGTGGCCGCTGTTGTCGAGATGATTGAGGGATCTCTTCGACATTAAAGATAGCAACATGTTCTTGAATTGAAATAATACGGCGAAATTGGATTCCTCGGAAATCCGGACGGCGCTGATGACAGCAATGTGGAGAGGCTTTCTGCCATTTCCGTCGACGAGTTCTCGACAGTCTCTGGCGTACTTCAAAATAACCTTCACAAGATCATACTTTCCCTCTTTCACTGCTATGTGAAGCGGGGACTTTTTCTCCTTGTCCACCCTGTAACACAAGGAATTATCTTTCTGCAAAAGCAATTCCCCAATCTTTACCATGAATTGATAAGATGTCAAACCGGCTTGAAAAGTCGAAAGCGGTGGAGATAGTGCCGCCATGTGCAGGGCCGTTCTTCCAAATTCATCGGCCTGTTTCACCATTTCCGGCCTCTGTTCTACGAGCATCATAGCCACACCTAAACAATTTTACATCAAACAATCTGTAAGTATATGCTAAGACAGAGCTTCCACAAAATAGTAAATCTCACAGCCATCCATTACAATGGATCTAATGCTAGTTGTGCATATAAATCCATAAATTTATTTCATTCCATTCTAAATATTTTAAACTTTCAGGTACCGTAACCCTAGATTCGGAAACCTTAAAATATAGAGACATGAAAGGGGGCTCTGTAACCAGGAGCGCGAGAATTTACCAGTATGTCGGTGGAAGACGGCAGAATGGAGCGGTGTTCTTCCGTCGGATCTCTTCGTGGCCGCTTCAAAAGTCATGAAAGGCAACAATTTCTCAACAACGTTACAATGGCCGCCCTCGCAGGCCGTAAACAGGGCAGATTCACCAGCAGTATTTAATGCTCCTATAAGGACTCTATCACGATCATGCTTCAGCAATATTTCCACAACCTTCTCATTTCCCCCCTTTGCAGCTTCATGTAGAGCAGTATTTCCCTCCCAATTCACGGCGCTCAGAATATCACCAGCCTCCACATCTCCTTCGATTTGCCTTAGCAATTCTTGCACCACTTTCTCGTACCCATGGAAGGCTGCCAAGTGCACCGCAGTATTTCCATCTGAATTCCTCCCCCTGAGAAATCCGTACCCTGCTGCCGGATCTCGATTAGCTACTTGTAGCAACTTCTCAATGAATCGAAGATTGCCGCAAGAAACTGCAATATGTAATGCAGAATTCTGAAGAGGGGTAACCTCACGGAGAACATCAAGCTTTGCCCTAATCAACTGGTTAAGCGTATGAACGCTCCCCACCACAGAAGCTCTGTAAAGCCGACTATCCATTCCTCTCAGGAAATCGTCCATTCCTTTCAAGGAATCGGCAGTTTCCTCCATGGATCTCAGGGAAGCAGAGTACAAGATATTGCAATCAGAGTGTTACGGATTCAGAAAAGTTGCTTCTTTCTACCTCCATAACTAACCTTCCTATATCTGGTATGAATCTGAAGCCATTAAAGGTATCACATTCCATACCTTACTGCCCACAAATAATGAAAGCATCTTAAAAAAGAAATTGACTAAATCTATCTTCTTCCTTTCTATACACAAAATACAGTATGCCAATCTTACCAAAGGGGAAATGGGGTTGTGAAAGAAAAAAATAGCCCCTTAGTTTATGATTTAAACTTTCCCCTCAAGAAAAAGAGGGGTCCTCAAGTCAATTCTTGTCTGCTACCTGGTCAGTGCTTGTCAGGTGTGTGTACCAGATCAATCCACACAAACTTTAGGCGATGGAATGATTTGAATTCTTTTCTTATTGGTGAAACCCAGCACTCAATAATGGGGCTACACTAACTTCTTATTTTAATTATAGAATCAAAGAAAATGCAAGAGAGAATGAAGTTAGGGAAGCTATTCTTTGGATGTCATTTTGATTGAGTTTTCATTTTTTGGTATATCAAATGTATGAGTACTAAAAGGAGGGTGCAATGGTTATGCTGATAGTAAGATATACTTTCCAAAATATTGAATCAAAGTAAATACAAGAAAGAATGAAGTAAGGGAAGCTATTCTTTGCATATCATTTTAATTTTGTCCTCATTATCCTTTACATAAAGTGATACCATTAGTACTTGTACTAAAAGGAAGGTACAATGGTTATATCATAGTAAGATATACTTTAGAAAATATACATGCATTATTTATATTATTTAATCCAACTGCATCAAAGAATCGTACTTTCATCAATTGCACTATTTGTATACACACACCTTACCACTTCTCCATAGATATTTAAGAATATAATATAAGTTGCAAGCTTACAACATATTTGGTATATACCTAAAATTGTAGAGTTGCAAAGACTCAACCTATAATCATATATAAGCACCAAGAAAATATGTACACACAACCACCACATCTAATTGGCATACAACTCTTGATCAACAATATGTGTAATGTAATACGAGTTACTTGTGCAATTGGAGTAAGAAAAACCCTCATTCACTAGCAAGAACATAAACAAAGCTTACAATGTTAGGATGTGTCCATAATGCTTCACTAATCCAACGATTTAGATAGCTTCTTTGCAAAATCCATTTTGTACACATCCTTTTTTACATGACATGTCTCTTTTAGGCATTCTATCAAACAATTCAAGTGTGTTGTCTATGACTCCACAACTTCCATGTATATCTACCAAAACATTTCAAACTATAATGTTTAACAATTAAATCTCCCTAAATCAAGTGACCATTGCATTCCATGAGATGACATATCTTTGAAGTGCTTTGTTAAAAAGTTCATGTGCTTTGAACTTTTACTTCCAAATTTTGCATACATATCTACCAAGGAATTTCAACCATAATATTTGACAAAGATCCACCTTCATTGTACTATAGTGGATACTAGTAATAGTTTGTGCTTCCAATTTTTAACTCTTTACCTCTCTTGTTTATCTTTGTAGTTTCCTTGATCTCATCTTTCATATTATCATAACTATAAATATAATCCTAAATATATATTTTAGTTATTGTGATTTATTAAATGTTCTAATTTTTTTAAACTAGTCCTAAGATTAATTGATTTCATTTCTAATAAAAATCAATATTTAAAACATAACACAAATTAAGAAAATGTATAAAAAAATAATAAACTAATATTTTTAGCCCGTGACATAGGTGAGTAGGCTTGGGTAATGGGTTTTCTCTCCATTCGAGTTTGATTCTCCAAATCCAATGTTTAGTATATTTCTCATTAACATATAATGAACATCCTTTTTGTAGAAGCTCTTATCTTTTTAATATATTGATATCTTCGATATTAAATAATGTATACCCAAATTGAAGGCTATTGATAATAGTTGAACAAACCAAATCTTGTATCTTTTCAACCCAAAAGTATTTTTTTTGGAATGCAAACTTATTATGAATATGACCTAATGGGGATGAAGGAAAAAATAACTAGTATTGGAGCAATAAGTGCACTTGAGATGGGTGACCTCCCAAGAAGTCTTGGTGCTTCGCCTCTATGAGCATTACCTAGATGCATGAGTGTTAAGTATTCCGTTCATTCTCATGTGAGTTGGGCTCGTATGAAACATGGATCAATGAATTTCACTCAAAAAATTACACAGTTGAATCTTGATAGTAATATCACAATTTGACTTGTTGTAAAAAATATACCCTATGTATTAATTGATGAGCTTAAGGGGATTTTTAATGAATGGTTCATACAGAACAATGATTTCTCAAGGTTTTGCAAAAAGGGTGAGTTTAACCATGGAGAAAGTTTTGTAGTTAAGTGTGCTTGAGCTAGAGTAGTGCTCGGATGGGTGACCTCTCGAGAAGTCTCAATACTTCACCTCTATGAGCATCACCTAGATCCAATGAGTGTTAACTGTTCCATTCAAATTATGCGAGATGGGTTCATGTGAACCACTAATCATAAAACACGGGTCAATGTGTTTAAAACAAAGAACTATATAGTTGAATCCTGATAGTAATATCACAGGATCTTAAACTAGAGAAAATTGAGTGAAATATATCATGGTATGGAAATTTGTGTTTTTTTGTAGATGTGTACAATGGTATTTTGTGTGGAGAATAGTAGTGTCCATTTCTTACTAATTTTGGAAAAAAATGTGTATGTTTAGAAAAATGGTATGATTTTTGTTATTAAATATTACTAATTACACTTTACTTATAAAAATAGATTTGCATATTATTTGTCATTGGGACACATATGAGTTTGCACTTTATTTTAGCACATGTTGTAGGAGAAATCCACTTGCACTTAGTTATTATCTCACATCTCTTTGTTTGTGAGATCCACCTTAGTGTTCTCACCACAATATCATCCTCTCATTGTTGTACATAGTACACATAATTTATTGTATGAAGGAGGATGATCTACCTTTGGTGGACATGTGATTACACCTTGTCTAGTTGATAGGTTATCACTTGCATATCTCCTAGTTATCATGCATTGCTTGTATATTAAGGCCCATCTACATTATAATTTATTAGGCTATTAATCATTGTACTCTTGATTATTATTGACTTGATAAATTGATCATATTATTTTTCCCATCTCTCATATGCTATCAATTGAACTTTAGATCTTGACATTTGATTCTTTACTTTAGGAAAATTCTTATGTTGTATTAAGCTTGAGATATGTTTTTACATGGTGGTGGAGCCATAGAATGTTTCATTGCATAGCCATTGGCGATCATTTTGCTTCAACTATTGGAGGTACATGTGATTCAAATATGAGATTAGCATCTTTTTGGGAGTATTCTGAGAAAGATAAATGCTCACAATTGCATCCAAGTAGTTGTTTCCAAGAATTTTGACTACAAATGTTGTTGTGTTAGGTGAAAGTCAGAATTGAGGTATACAAAATTTGCAAATCGGGCTTAGGTAGCCCAATCTGTAAATTTGGATTTTTGGACATTCTATTTATTTTCAAAAGCTTTTTTGATTTCACAAACATGCATTTCTATTTCCTCATTTTTGCAATATTTTCCCTCCAAAATATTGGCTAGAATGGCCTCTGTATTTTTAAGTCGATAGGTTTACTCGTAGGACTATTGTCACTATTTTTTTGGATTTTTTGACAATCTTATACTGAAAAACCCAAAAGATGGATGAAATGTTTGGAACCCAATCAAGTGGCTATCATTTGATATGTCAAAGTTGCAC
Source organism: Cupressus sempervirens (assembly GCA_028749045.1). Lineage (NCBI taxonomy): Eukaryota > Viridiplantae > Streptophyta > Pinopsida > Cupressales > Cupressaceae > Cupressus > Cupressus sempervirens. Next base: position 109,748,865 of record CM053783.1, read on the forward strand.
ACTAGGAATTATTTCTAAGAGCAGAGAATAAAGATTAGTTGTAAATCCATTTTGTGTAGCCCATAGAAGCATAAATCCCTACCATGTGCAAGGGACATGTAAAATATAGTATAATAAAAATGAAATGGCAATCACATAAAGATATTAGGTTCATGTAATTAAATGAAATTATATATATATATATATATATATATATATATATATATATATATATATATATATATATATATATATATATATATATATATATTCAACATGCTTATTTTATAAGAATTTGCAAAAATGAATTTTAAAATTATTTTAATGAGAAATGCCCCTCTTATAAGGTAAATTAGTTTAGAAAAATTAAAAAAGAGTCAAGTTGGAACATTTTTATTTGTATGGAAAGTGGCAAGTTATAGTTGGCATTGTCTTGTCTTACGATTAAATTATGATATATTCAATACTATTATGACATATAATCAAGCTCCATCTAGATAAAATAGTGAATATTTATATTAGTAATCAAGCAACTATTTGTAATTTAATGAAGGAGTTTTAGTGATAGGGATGCACACGTTCAATTGGTTGTAAGCAAAATATGATATGGCAAAGGCACAATGTCCTCCAATGAAATGTGATAATATTAAGTCATGTAGCAAAATGATGAATAATAAATATTAATGTAGGCACCTTGATGACAAACAAAATGTTATGTATTTTGACACAGTTGTACCAACAATTCAAAGACATTGCAAACTTGGATATTTAATGTCAAGAATTGACACTACTTATTTTATCTAATGACTTGTTCTAGTTTGGATAGGGAAAAAATGTTGGTGTGGGTGGAAAAATTGATATTGTGATTGATGCATGGAACTAAATTTTGATGATTCATGTTGTATGTGGATACAAATTGTTGATAAATTTAATCTCTCTACTGGCCACAATGTTACCTATGGACTATCATTTATTGCATATGCATTGTAAATGTTCATGGAAAATGTTTTTTTATTGATATTGCTATATAAAATGTAATTGAATGTGTAACAAGCAAGTTTGCTTCCAAGAAGTTTTTGTGAGATTATAATGAATATTTCACTTGACGTTACAGGAAGGAAAGAAAGACTTTAGATACTAAGTTCAAGGAAATGGAATAAGAAGACTTTGGTGAAACGGTGATGGGAAATTTATTCCATCAAATCAGAAATTTTAAATCATATTTTGATTTGTTAAGGCATAACGATTTTTTTAAGTTCATTATAAAATATACGTAATGAATTTTAGTCTTATCCAACATTTTTTATACTAGGATTATAACTAAATCTTTTCTCAAGAATCTTATCCATTTAATTCAAATCTTTTTAATTTTTGTTTTCCTTTTTAAAATACTATATTTCTATATGTTTTGACTTTTTAGATGTATATATAACTTTATAAAACCATAATGATCACATTTAAAGATAATATGTTTTTGAATTAAAAGTAGCCAAAATTAGGGAGCTAGCCCATAAATAGTCAAACTGGTTAACAACCAACATAATACCAATAACCAAAACTACCCCCTACCACTTAGAAAATAAAAACATATAGTTCAAAAACATAAAGTTAAAATAGTCTCAGTAGGCCCAACATACAAATTGCCTATATTAAAACTATAAAAATTGTGTAAATATATAAACAAATGCATGATAGCCTTAAACCTAGACAAGTTCAACAACCAACTGATAAACAACATAAAAGACCAAAAGGAGAAAGCCATTAAGGATTCTTATCCTCTTTCCTCCCTAGGAGGATGTTTGCCCAATCTTTTGCAAGGAAGTCAAATAGTAGTTTGGAGTCCTCCTTTGGAAAATCTCCCTCCATATCTTTGAGTAGGTGAAGTGTGGTGGTAGTAGCATGTGTCACTTTGATAGTGAATTTTGTCAAAAGATGCATCCTTTCTTCTAGCACATGAATTCTTTGCCACACCTCGTCGCTGGCCATCTTCTTGATGTCCATGTTGACCTCCTGCATGTTGCTAGGAACTCCATTTGCCTTCACCAAAGTAACGTCTTGCACATTCAAGGGGTTAGCATTATCCTTGGGAGGAGCCTTAACAAGGGAGGAAATCATAATGGGGGAGGGTACACTATCCACCGTATCAAGGAAATGGTCCTGGGACAAATCCACACACCCCAACCCAATGGTGGCCAAAACATGTGACACCTCTTTCTTCTCCTTCATCTCTCCCCCCAAGCTAGACTATGAGTATTCTGACACCTCCTCTTCCTCCTTCTCCATTCTCCCCCCTCCCCAAAAAAAATTGTATCCTTCTTCATCCTTCTTTTGGGACTGCCAGTGTCCTCTGAATCTGAATCCTCCTCTTGCGAGGCCCCAACTTTCAGCTTCCTCTTAGCATTGGACTCAGCTAACCTCCTCGACCTCCTCCTACTCCCTCTCCCTTCCTCATCTAATTCTTCTAGTTCGTTCTCTTTCCCGACCTCCTGTCTCCCACCTGAATGGGTAGGATTCAATTCAATAGGGCACCTGCTTGGTAAAGGCTATGTGGTAGGGGCATTGGAGCCTGTGATCCTAAGGGGGACAAGTTGGGGTCAAGATTTAGGATGGGCAAGAATACCAATTTCAACAATCCTAGGGGGGACAAGAGCAAGATGAAATTGATACAGCAAGAACATTAACCCTTGGTGCAAAATGGTAAAATTAACACCCATTCTCATTTCTTCCTTGACATTAGTCACTGAATCTATTAAATCATGCAACAGAAAAAAAAGAAATGGAAATAATATCCTGGTGGTGAAAATGGTTTAGGAGAGGAAAGTGGTAGTAATAATAGACACCATACCTCCCTTCCAGAGTTAAGTACTCCATTAGTGTCAAGTAGAATTCGTTCCATGGCTCAAGGAGCTTCTCTCACATAAACCCTCCTCTATGCAAAATTGGTTCGTCCCCCTCCAAAAAGAAGCACTACAAACTCACTTCGTCGGCCACCCTAGTCACCTTTTTCCATTTCCTTCCCTTCATTACCAAACTTGTCACCATGGAGATGACTTCCATAGAGATGTGGAATGAGATTCTATTTATCGTTACTCTTCGGTCCTCCTAGGAATTGACAAACTACAAAGAGTAGTTTTTGTCATGCCCATTTAGTGCCTCCATAAATAGAATGAAGCCACCTTCATTCAAAATATACCACACCAACGACTTCCTGGCATTCTCCTCTATCATGGAAGGCTCAATCCGCATAAGGTCGCCACCCATCTTTGCAAATTTCCCTAAGCCTCTCTTCTCCTTCCAAAACCAAAAATACTTGCTAAGAATGACTTCACACTTAGGTCGAAAAATAATATTCCTTAAGAAAACATAATGACCATAATTGTTAGTAATAATAGTAGCATCCCTTGTAGAAATTAAAGTCATGTGTCGACTGCCACTATCTTTCTCCCAATCTTTTCCATCATTTCCAATACACACTAACCATTTAATATTTGTATCTTTTCTCATCCTAGCATACAAGAACATGCATAAGAAAATCATTAAAAAACCTTTCATCTCAAACTTCAAAAATCTTTCTTTTTTAGGCCATGCAAATTTATTATTACCCGTACCCTTTCCATCACTCCTTGCCATCTATCCTTCATAACTTTCTCCTATCTACCAACTCAGTAGTAGGTCACAACAATTTAAAATAATTCTCCAGTTAGGATTCATCATGAGTAGTTTCTTGAGTCACTAAATCACTTACCCAATTTGGAAAGGCATTTAATTCCCTTCAAAATCTTAGTCCCATCACCTTTAGGCCTAATGCCACCATCCCATCTGCCACACTGTTTCCCTCGTAAAAGATATGATTCAAATCGATCCTATTTCAAAAAACTAATAAGTGTCTGATTTCATCTATAACACATTTAATGACCCATCCTTCCCTCATGTTCCCTTTAATAGTTTTAGTTATGATTTTTGAATCGCCTTCAATCTCCACGTTTATCCATCCCACACTTATCACCAACTTTAAACCCCAATAAAGAGCCATCACTTTTGTAGTATTATTAGACACTTTCCCTAGTTGTCTGCAATACACCAATAGCATCCTACCCTTACTATCCTTAACCATACCACCTCATGCCAAACCCTCCTTTCTCGTGGCACCATCAAAATTGAGCTTAACCCAATTTGCAGGTGGGGGTTTCCATTATGTCCTTTTCTTGGCCAACAGATTGGAATTATTGGTCTCCATAATCCCCTCCTCCAAGTTCCAGCCCTTGGTCACTCTAACATCCAACACACTAGGGGGGAATGCTGGTTTTCTCCACTTGCTGCAACTCATATTCTTAACCATAAGTTTGTAGATCTTGTCTACAACAATCTCCTCATTTCTTTCTTCATTCCTGAACACTCTGTTATTTTCTCTCCTTCAAAATACCTTAAAAGACATGGGGTGACAACCTTCCATAATTTGACAAGGAGGGGGTGGGCAAAAGGGCCTTGCCAATTCTCCCCAAATTGCACCAGATCCTTATCAAACACCCAGTTGACCTCCAGCTTTTGTAAAAACTTCCTCCAAATAGTGGAAGCATGGTTACAATGAAGGAACAAGTGAGTAATATTCTCCTCCTCCTTCTTGCACAAGTAGCATCTATTGGATAGTTGGAAACCCCATTTCATTAGGTTATCAATAGTGAGAATTTTCCCATGGATGGTGATCCACTAGAACATATTAATCTTTAGGATTAAATGATTGAACCATACATTCCCTCGGTCATTGGGCTCCAAAGTTTTATCAAACATTAGTTTGTGAGTCGATTTAACTGAGAACTCCCTCGACAAAGTGGTCTTCCAAATGAACTCATCATTTTGATCCAATCTCCAGGATTTTTTACCCTTCAAGTAGAGCATTTAGCTCTTCTATCAGGTCCCCTCCAACTCAAGCATTTTGTTGCAACTGAACCTTTCTCCACTTCTTCCCTGGGCCAATAAAATTAGCAACCATACCTCCATCCTCCTAGATGTGGTTCCGAAGGGACTCATACTTTGTTCTTGCCAGTACTTTATCAGTGAGCCACAGGTCCTCCTAGAAGTTAATCTAATTACCATTACCCAACAAACACCTTACACCATCCTTCAATAGGGTTCTTTTTTTCACGATATTTTCCCATATTTTAGATCCCATAGGGAGATCATTTCTCTAGGTGCAATGAGCAAATTTTAGGTTCCCCAAATACTTGGCTTTCAGAATATTGCACCAATTAGCTTCCTCCATTAGGTTCCACCCCACCTTGGTGAGCAACACATTATTCAGATCAGATATCTTCCTTACTTCCAAGCCACCTCTTCTTTTAGGTTTACAAACCGTATCCCAATTTACTAAGCTCAACCTATTCTTCTCACTTCCTCCCAACCAAAGGAAGTTATGTTGTATTTTTTCCAATTTCTCTGCCATACTCTACGTAATTTTGAATAGTGAAAGGAAATACACAAGTAATCCCTGGAGGGAGGAAACAAGAAGTTGAAGCTTACCCGCACTACTTAGGTTTTTGCCTTTCCACCCAATCAGCTTCTTTTATATCCTCTCCAAAAGGCTATTCCAAAAGTTTTTACTTACTTCTTTCACCATTAAGGGGAGGCCCAAGTACGTGTCTAGCAACATAGCAGTATTACACCCCAAAATATTAACAATCCTTCTTTGTATATCAGGGGGGTGTTAAAGAAGAACACTTTACTTTTGTCTAAATTAATTTTCTATCCCGCATTGGCCACATATATCTCTAGCATAGACTTCTAAGCTCTAGCTTCACCTACCGAGGATTCCCCACTTAGGAAGGTGTCATCCAAAAACTACTAGATCACCTCGGGTGGAAGTGTGGATGCTAGCTTTACACCTTTAACTACCCCCCTTTCCATTTTTCTCAAGAACACCCTTCCCAGAAGCTCAACAACTATGATAAACAAATAGGGGGAGATAGGGTCACCTTTTCTTAGTGCCCTCTCCCCACCAAAATTCTCCCAAGACGAACCATTTATCATCATCGAGTAATTGATAGTTTCAACCATTGAATTAACCATCTTTATAATCTTTTGACTAAAACCAATTTTACCCATAATTGCATACATGAAAGTCCAGTTAATCCTATCATAGGATTTAGAAATGTTAAGTTTCAAAGCCATACCTAGATTACCACTGTTCTCTATAGAGTGCAAGACTTCATGGGTTGTTATAGTAGCATCAAGAATTTGGCATCCTGGGATAAACCCATTCTGGGTTTTCCCAATGAATTTATGCAACATCAGTTTTAACCTATTCACCAATTTTTTTGAGAAAATCTTATAAGTAGTGTTGCATAGACTAATCGACCTAAAATTAGAGATGAGCCCTAGGTATTTAACTTTGGGGATTGAGGCAATAAGCATTTTATTTAGTTGCTTGAGAAGCTTCCCAGTTCTAAAAAAGTCACAAGCCGCCTTGAGGAGATCCAATTTAATAACATCCTAAAAGTGCTAGAAGAAAGTTGGGGGGAAACCATTGAGTCCTGGAGATTTGTAGGCTTTCATAGAGAAGACAACACTATGGACTTCCTCCTTTGTAACCAACTGTGTAAGTTCCTCATTCTCTTCAGCCAAGATCACAATAAATATGGAATTAATCAACCATCGTCTATCCTCTTCCCTTATATTTCTCTGCTCTTCCAAATAAGATTTCTTGAAATAATCCATCGCCCAGTTTCCTATATCTTCAATATTAGTGAGCTTCACATTTTTATCATTTTTGATATTATCAATCGTATTCCTCCTTTTATGAATTGAGGCCAATCTATGAAAAACACAGTATTCCTAGCACCCACCTTGAGCCATAACACTCTGGATCTTTGCTTCCAAAAGGTCTCCTCTCTGATCATTGTATCCTTCCAGACCTTTCTATATTTATCCTCCTCCTGAATCATATTCTTCTAGGCAAGGCCTTCCCCCATTTCTTTCTAAAGCTCTTCTAACTTATCTTCCACCTCTACCTTAGTCTTAAAGATATCACCAAAATACCTTTTCTTCCAAGGCCTCACATTTCTTCTAACATTCTCCAGTTTAGTAGCAAGCCTATACATAGTAGTTCCTTCCACACTAATCCCACACCACTCCATCACCCTAGAGCTAAAATCAGGGTGGGACTACCACATTATTTCATATCTAAAAGGTCTTGGCTCCCCTTGGGACTCTTCTTTCCAATTAAAAAAGATAGGAGCGTGATTTGAGACCGTCTTGGGTAACCCCGTGAGAGAAGAGGAAGTTAGGCCCTCCTAGCTAGCTGGAACCAAAAGTCTATCTAGTTTGACTTGGATAAGGTCAACTCCCTTCCTTTTGTTCGACTAGGTGAAATTCACTCCACGCATCTCCATATCCATTAAGTCATTTTTATTAATGAATTTAGCCAAATCCTTCGTACTATCATTGAAATCTACCATTCCTCCAACCTTCTCCAACGAGTATAGAGGTGAGTTAAAATCACCCATACAAAAGGTATTTTTATTACAGGAGAGATAGACAAACAACTCCTCCCAAAGACAATTTCTTCCTTGCCTAGTGTTAGGAGCATACACATTGACAATATTCCATATCTTATCACCCTTCTTATGCTTAATAATAAGATAGTGTCTAGAAAAATGGATTAAACTTCCATTACTAGCACTTGGGTTCCAGAAGGTAGCCACTCCTCTTCACGCCCCCTCCGCTTCACTATAACAAAAATTAGCCACTGGCCAAACATAACTAGCAATACTTTTCAAATTAGACATGGTCATTTTAACTTTCTCGATTAGAAGGATATCAATACTGAGGTTAGCTAGCTGCTGCGTGAGAGCAAACTAATTTTGGGGTCTATTCAACCCCCTTACATTCCATAATAGAATAATCATTTTCTACCCTTTGCTAGGGACTCTAAGGTAGGTTGCTTGCCACTAGCCACCTCCCTTACCATCTACTTTGTTCTTCTACTCTGTTTCCCAGACTTCCCTACATCCATCTTTAATTCTAATACCACCTACCTCAGATTTCTTTGAAACTCTTGTCTATCTTCTTTGTGTTTGCCACTTCCCTTCCTCATCTTCCAACGAGGCCAATAGTTCCACCTTCTTAGGGATTGGGGGCACCTCATCACTCTAGCAAAGTGCTATAAAAAAGCTACCAACTTTATAATATTTTATGATGTTATTAATAATCTCATTTATACTTAAAATTCAAAACATTGTTAACAATTCAATGAAAATATCTTGAAACATGACATATATTTTTCAATAGATTAGTAAGAATCTTATCTTTAAATCAAATCCCACTTCAAATAAAATATAATAACTTTGTCTCTAGCAAATAATAATAAAAATAGAATTATTGTACTATATGCTCCACTATATTGCAAAAACAATAGTCATCAAAACAATGATAGAATATATAAAGCTATCAAAAACAATAATAAAATATAAAAAGCTATCAATACATCAGTAAAATACAGAAAGCTATCACACAGTATCGCACTTCAATTAACATATAATAACTTTGTCTCTATCAAATAATAATAATAGTAGAATTATTCTACTAAATTCCAAAGAAATACTATAGTGGTAGGAGCACTAAGGTATCAATACAGTAATAGATCTACGAGGAGCCATCGCTTTGGACACCGAAATCCAGCCCAAATCAGATACAAGAAGAGGAATTGAAAAGACTGTAGACTGATACTTGCAAGAAGAATAGCTGTCCTTAACACTACTCTCTTGATATCGATTTATATATAAACTAGTCAATTTAATGTTAGAGAGTTATCTCCTTATGTTTTATATAGATACATGAATTATCCAATTGATCTCCTTCTTCTTGATTTTGTCTAAGTGCTTACTTGATATGATAAGATCTTTTTGAGTGTCTTCTTGATATGTTTGATGATAACAGTGTTTCTCTATGATGTGCAACACTGGTAATTATACCTCCAAAGCCAAGAAGGCGGTGCTTGCTTTGGCGGATCTGTACAAGGTATCATGTAGAAATTCAAAGCTACTCAATGATGTGTTCATATTTATTAATGTTCATGCTATCATATATAAACTACCGAGTGCATGTTGAGTGTTCTAATCATAGGTTGCTGTGTGACCAGATCAAGGAATTCCTAGCTAATCAGATAGAATGAGGCAGTATAAAAATGGGTTGATTAAATTGACATTCTTCAAATGCCTGTAGAGTCGTTGATTGTATATCTTAATGCTCATACAATTTTTTTTCTCGTTGTCATTGTTTAATATCTCTTAGTCAGTATCACTAACGTTCCTAAGGCATTCATATCTTTAGCCTTGCTTTTCTATCATCAATGCCATGTATCTCATAGTTACCAATCTTACTAGTTAGAAGGATGCCAACCTACTATATACCAGCATATAAACTCCAAATACTTGAGTTGCATGTGATTATCGTCCATTATCATTATCAAGATAATGATAGAAATTACTTGGCTTTGATATTGGCTAATCGATTGTCCCAAGAAGTCCATTTATCACTGGAAGAAACTTTGTCCCAAAATGTTAATGTCCATTGTGAAAATATATGATTTGTTTTTAAACATTCAGTGGCTGAAGAAATTGTTGTAATAAGTGGAGTTAGCATAAATGTTGTTAAAAGTTACAAATAAGTATCAATGAAGTATCAATTTGGTATAGTTATAGATTATATTGATCTTAATTATAATAACTTATTTATGACTTGATGAAGTGAGTGCATATCATAAATTCATTGTTCTGTGTTACTCTGTTGAACTAAGTTACATCAACAGAGAAAATGGTGAGAGAAAAACTCAAGCATTGAATTAATATGATGTGTTGTCATTGATTGGCAATTGGTTAACAAGAAGTAATAATGCATTGCAAGTGCAACCACTGGTAGATTGGCATACCGGTCATGGAAAAAGAATGAAGGCATGAAAGTACAAACATCGTAGCTTAGTCACCATTGATGTAACGATACAAGAGAATGTTTGAATGCGACAAGACATGCAATAGAGAAAATAAGTGAAATGTGGTTGAAGCACACAAGGTTCTAAGTGTAGGTGTAGACCTGTAGATATACAACTATGCCTATGAACATAGGCATTTACAGATAGGTAGTCACAGGTGTCTCCTGACTATGCTCACCATGCAATTCAAATTTCAAATTATAGTTTACAAAGGATAAATTTTAGGGTTTGCATCCATAATCAATGTACATGATTTAAAAGATCACTTGTAACTCATTTTAAGAAGGTTGGCTAAGAAAAAGGAGAGGGAAAGACTGTTATCAAGAGGAAGAGTTAAGAACATTGTCGTTATTGCAATTGTGTGACCTAGAGAACATAAATAAACAAGGATAGTTGTGAACAGTGTGCAACAACAAACATGTGTGAAGTGCATGAGAAGAAGGGTAGAGAGAAGAGGAGGTCCAAGCCAGAGTAGCAGTAGGTGATCAAAGCATCTTCAAGAAGCCACAATAGAGGATCTACCAAGCAAGTTGTATCAAATACATAGATCTAATACTTTAGTTTTCTTTCTAACCAAAGCATCTATTGTAAGCCTTCGGTAGGAAAGACTTGTAATAATCTTTGAAATCCTCTAACAAGGTATCTCACAAAAAGAGATCCACATCCTCTAATAAGGTACCCTTAACAGGCCGTTGTAATCCTAAAAAGTTATTGGCATTCCTAATGGGATGAGTTCTTAGAAGGGACAAGGGTAAGTGCACCAAGTTGTGGTGCCAAAAGGGGGGTATAAGTGGACACCTTTTTCTTGAAATCAGCAAAATCTGGACTTCAACAAGAATTTGAAGATAGTTATGCTCAAAATTTTAAGATATGACAAAAACAAAAGTCGTAGTCCTTTGAATCTAGTTTCTAAACTACTAATTTTTTTTCAAAATGGTGTAGTTTTAGGTCCTCAAAAAAGGGGGCCACAAAAAGTGGTACTGTTTATTCCAAAAAAACATAACATAGTACAAAGTGTGGCCCCCCTAAAATTTTAACTTTTTTTTTGAAATTCTTTAATCGCTCCAGTCAAAAGTTACCTAACACTATGTAGTTTATCCCAGATTTTTCGGGTAATTTTATAATGTGTATTTTTTTTAATGAATTTTTAAATTAGACCCATCCCAAAAATGTGAAATATCTGTGTGCTCCCCCTAGAAATGATTGAAAAAAAATCTAAAATCAAAACTTCTTTTTTTCAAAGTGTGTAGAATGGAGTCTAGTTTCTAAAAAACTAAGTTGTTACAAAATTTGATGAATGAGCTAAAATCTACAGCCCAATTAGTACATGGTGGTTTCTGGAAAAAAATGAACATACATTCAAAAGAAATTGTAGATGAAAGACTTAAAATAGTTCAAATTAAAAATAAATTATATGGTTAGATAGCTAACATAGAGACCTATAATGTTATGTAACCTGATCTTATCAATACCCAACCACAAGGAATCTTGAAGGGGAGCACACAAGAAAAATCAATCATTTTTTGTATGTTTGCTGGAAAACACGTCTCAGACCTGTTTATAAACTCCAAACCTTTGGGTTGGATCTCCAAGGCAAAACCAAGCCTTAGGCTTGGTTTTAATGCAAAGCTTTGAATAGCGCATGCGCCCTATAGTGCGCACGCGCTATTAAAATGCTAGTGAATTCGAGGTAGTGCGCACGCGCTATAGTGCTCACGCACTATTGAGACCTAAATTGTAAACCAAAACCAAGAGAGAGCTGGGGGGGTGGGGCGAGGGAATGGCTATTTGTGTGTGTGAGAGAGATAGAGAGAAAGTAGGGGATGGGAGAGGGGAGAGAGGAAGTGAGAAAGAGTAGGGGTGGCAGAGAGAGTATAGGATGGGAGATAGAGGAAATGTGAGAGAGTAGGGGTGGCAAAGAGAGTACAAGATGCAAGAGAGAGGAAGTGTGAGAGAGAGAGTAGAGGTGGAAAAGAGAGAGTACGGGATGGGGGAGAGAGATTAAAAGTAGGGGATGGGAGAGAGAGGAAGTGTGAGAGAGAGTACAAGTTGGGAGAGAGAGATTGAGAGTAGGGGATGGGGGAGAGAGAGAGTAGGTGGTGGAGACGGAGTGGGAGAGGAAGAGCGAGAGAGAGGAGGATGGGAGTGCATGTGTGTGAAAGAGAGAGAGTAGGGAATGGGAGAGGGGGAAGATAGACTAGCTTGAGAGAGAGTAGGGGATGGAAGAGAGAGTAGGGGATGGAAGAGAGAGTAGGCGATGGGAGAGGGAGTGGGAGAGGGAGAGAGAGAGAGGGGGGATGGAAATGTGTGTAAGAGAGAAAGAGAGAGAGTGTGAAAATGTGAGAGAGGATAGGGGGTAGCAGAGAGAGAGTAGAGAGAGAGAGAGTGAGAGAGAGAGTGTGAGAGTAGGGGATGGGATAGAAAGAGAGTAGGCAATGGTAGAGGGAGTGGGAGAGGGAGAGAGAGGGTGGATGGAAGAGAAAGAGATTAGGCAATGGAAAAGGGAATGGGAGAGGGAGAGAGAGGGGGGATGGAAGTGTGTGTAAGAGAGAAAGTAGGGGATGGGAGAGAGTGTGAGAGTGTGAGAGAGAGTAGGGGTGGCAAAGAGAGAGAGAGTGAGAGTAGGGGATGGGAGAGAGAGGGAGAGAGAGGGGGAATGGAAGTGTGTAAGAGAGATAGAGTTGGGGATGGGAGAGAGTAGGAAATGGGAGAGGGAGTGAGATAGAGAGAGAGAGGGGGGGAATGGGAATGTGTATAAGAGAGATAGAGTAGGGGATGGGAGAGAGTGTGAGAGTTTGAGAGAGAGTAGGGGGTGGTAGAGAGAGTTTGTATAGGATGGAGGTGAGAGAGAGAGAGAGAGAGAGAGAGAGAGAGAGAGAGAGAGAGAGAGTAGGGGATGGGAGAGAGTGTGAGAGAGAGTAGGGGATGGAAGAGAGAGAGTGAGAGTAGGGGATGGGAGAGAGAAAGTAAAGAGGGAAAGAGAGTACTTGAGAGAGAGAGATATAGTAGGTGGTGCAAGAGGGAGTGGGAGAGGGAGAGAGAGGGGGGATGGGAGTGTGTGTGACAAATCTAGAGAGTAGGGGATGGGAGAGGAGAGAGAGAGGGGGGGGATGGGAGAGGGGAGAGAGAGAGTAGGGGATGGGGGAGAGAAAGTAGGTAGTGGGAGAGGGAGTGGGAGAGAGAGAGAGAGAGAGGGGGAATGGGAATGTGTGTAAGAGAGGCAGAGTAGGGGATGGGAGAGAGTGTGAGAGTGTGAGAGAGAGTAGGTGGTGGCGGAGAGAGCTCGTACGGGATGGGAGAGAGAGAGTGAGATTAGGGGATGGGAGTGTGGGAGAGAGTAGGGGATGGGAGAGAGAGAGAGAGTGAGAGTAAGGGATGGGATGGGAGAGAGAGAACTTGAGAGAGAGAGATCTAGTAGGCGGTAGGAGAGGGAGAGGGAGAGAGATAGGGGGGATGGGAGTGTGCGTGACAGATGCAGAGAGTAGGGGATGGGAGAGAAGAGAGTGGGGGGATAAGAGTGTGTGTGTCTGTGAAAGAGAGAGAGTAGGGGATGGGAGAGAGTGTGAGAGTGTGAGAGAGAGTAGGGGGTGGCAGAGGGAGAGTACGGGATGGGAGAGAAAGAGTGAAAGGATGGGAGAGATAGAGTGAAAGGATGGGAGAGAGTGAGAGAGAGAGTAGGGGGCAGCAGAGAGAGAGAGTACGGGATGGGAGAGACAGAGTGAAAGGATGGGAGAGAGTGTGAGAGAGAGTAGGGGATGGGAGAGAGTGTGAGAGAGAGAGTAAGAGTAGGGGATGGGAGAGAGAGAGTAGAGAGAGAGAGAGAGAACTTGAGAGAGAGAAATAGTAGGTGACCTGGGAGAGGGAGTGGGAGAGGAGGAGAGAGAGGGATGGGAGTGCGTGTGACAAATCTAGAGAGTAGGGGATGGGAGAGAAGAGAGAGGGGGGATGGGAGTGTGAGTGTGTGTGTGTGTGTGTGTGTGTGTGTGTCTATGAAAGAGAGAGATTAGGGGAGAGGAGAGAGTGTGAGAGTGTGAGAGAGAGTAGGGGGTGGCAAAGAGAGAGTACGAGATGGGAGAGACAGAGTGAAAGGATGGGAAAGAGTGTGAGAGAGAGTAGGAGGTGGCAGAGAGAGAGAGAGTATGAGATGAGAGAGAGAGAGAGTGAAAAGATGAAAGAGATTGTCAGAGAGAGTAGGGGATGGGAGAGAGTGTGAGAGAGAGTTGGGGATTGGAGAGAGAGAGAGAGAGTAAGAGTAGGGGATGGGAGAGAGAGAGAGAGAGTAGAGAGGGAGAGAGAGAACTTGAGAGAGAGAGAGATAGTAGGTGGTTGGAGAGGGAGTGGGAGAGGAGGAGAGAGAGGGATGGGAGTGCGTGTGAGCAATCTAGAGAGTAAGGGATGGGAGAGGGGAGAGAGAGAGGGGGATGGGAGTGTGTATTCGCAAAAGAGAGAGTTTAGGGGATGGGAGAGGGGAGAGAGAGAGTAGCCCGAGAGAGAGAGAGAGAGAGAGAGAGAGAGAGAGAGAGAGAGTAGCGGATGGGAGTGTGTGTAAGAGAGAGTAGGGGATGGGAGAGAGTGTGAGAGAGAGTAGGAGGTGGCAGAGAGAGAGAGAGAGTAAGAAGTGGGAGAGGGAGGATGGGAGTGTGTGTGAGAGATCTAAAGAGTAGGGGATGGGAGAGGAGAGAGGGTGAGAGAGATAGAGAGAGTAGGCGGTGGGAGAGGGAGAGCGAGAGAGAGTAAAGGATGGGAGAGGGGAGAGAGAGAGAGTGTAGGGGATGGGAGGGGAGAGAGAGTAGGAAGAGAGAGAGAGTAGGGAGAGAGAGAGAGTAGGGAGGGTGGAGAGTGATGTGTTCTCATATAGTGTGTACATGCTATAGCGCATACGCACTATGTGAAATCACCTAAAAAATGGTCAAAAAGAAACTTTGGTGCCCGTTTCATTCATTCTCTGCTTTTGTTCTGTTCTGCACTCTGTTATCCTGATAGAAATTGCGGGTTTCAACACAACAAACACTCTTTCAAGGTGGCAAACACTATTTCAAGCTGACAAACACTATTTAAAGGTGGCAAACACTTTTGGAAGCTAGCAAACACCAAATTCAATCATTGGATACACGATTTGAAGACTTTTTGAATATTCCTTGTATAGAAAAGGTTAGTGCAATCTATTTTAAATATTGTTTGTTGATATATAGATACAAATTTGATTATAATTTGACATGTTGTTTAATATATAGTGAATTCATTGAAATTTGTATGTTTCAATGAAATGTTATTTCGAAATGGTTAGAAATTTGACAAGTCGTTTTATATATATATATATATATATATATATATAGTGTATTCATTCAAATAATTATAATTTTTATATGTATTTGAATAATTTTTAATTTACACATTTTAAGTAATTCAAATGTTTGAATAATTCGACATGTAGAAATCATCATCATGCCAAGGAAGAAACCAAAATATCAAACAAATGAAGATAGGGAGAGAGATTTGGCAATTAAAAGAGATAAAATGAAATTACTACATGAGCAAAGAAAATTGCAAAGCAATAATGAAGAATTGACTTTTGAAGAGGATCAAGAACCACCGGTACCAAGAAACAAAGAGGAAGAATTGGAAAGCCAAAGAGAACGAATGAGACTGTTACACTCAAGAAGACAATTGAATTGTGAAGCTACACCATCTTCTAATGTTGGAGTCATATCGTCCACTACACCATCTTCCAATGTTGAAGTCATATCGTCCTCTCATGTTGAAGAGACACCGATTTGTAGATCCGACAATATACACACTCCATCATGTCATGTTGAAGGCATAACATCAACACATCAAGTAGGTGATATTCCATCTTTTGCATCTTATTGCCAAGGCACATCATCTTTGGTTCAAGGTACGCAATACACTCAACCTTATGCTGATGTTCAAAATGTTGAGAGAATTGAAGAGATTTTAACACCTTCTAGAATTCGTTCTAGAAGACCAAAATATTTGATTGATATTGATAGTAATATTTTGAAATCAATGCCTGACAATATTAGCAAGCGTACTTATCAAAGAAAAGTTAATCGTATGTGGAGATTATTTTTTGATGAATTAAATATTACAGGTCAATGCCAATTATTTGTTGAAATGATGAGGAATTTAAAATTTAGGCCTATCATGAAGATTCTTTGGCTAAGAACGATGGATGATTCAAATGAAAAAAACATTGTAAAGAATCTAATGAATGCTTATGACAAAGTGGGTTCTAAATCACGCACCAAAGATAGTAATATCGCAAGACGAGTACTTACATCGACAATAGTAAGTAGCCAAATGAAGAAAGCTCGACTCATGAGAAAGACAAGCAAAACATTAAAAATCGGTAGAGGTACTCTAAGGAGAGCCATGCTAAGGTGTGAGAGATTGGAAGATCCAACAAAAAATGAGTTATGGACATTTAGCGGTAGACTACTGCGAAAGGATAAAGAAATTAGTGAAGCCTTGAAATCATTGATCAAAAATTTTTGGAAAAATAACACACGTGTTTCCCCTAATCAAAGAGATGTTGTAAGAAGGAGGATTGGTAGCCAAAATCGCGAGCCACATGCGAAACATTTTTTGGACACAACTCAGACACAATTTTTTGCAAAATTTATTGGTATGTAGCCTCAAATTCGAATAAGTCAAAATTTTTTTTAGATGGGTAAACCTTTTTATGTGAAGATAAATCACACACGCACAACTTATTGTAGGATACATATTGAATTTTTTAACCATTTTGATGTTTTTAGGCATATATGCGTAATTTTGCATTCTCAGTTTGTTTTGCAGGATTGTGACATAAATGAGCCACCAAGATCTTCAAGGGAATTCATATCCAACATTTTATGTGAAATAAGGGATGACCAACAATTTTACAAGACATCATGCTTGGATGGTAAGTGCTTATTTTGTGATTCTTTGCAACTTTTATCAACTTGTCAACATATGGATAGTACACATGCAATTGGAAATGAAATAGTAGATTATGGAAAATTTAAGACAGTGACATATGCTCTAAAAGATGGGAAACATGGTAAAAGATGTGATTTAGTCATTGAAAAGATTCTAGTGTATGAGTTCATGAAGATTTTTCATGAAAACATTATTTACGAGTATGCAAGGCATACCCATAGAGCTCGATGGCTGGATTTGCAATTCAAGTTGTGCAAGGATACGTTTCCACCAGATACCATTGTTTTGGTTGTAGATTTCATAGAGAACTACACACTACAACCACAAAATGAGGTGCAAGCAAAGTATTATACTTCTCAATAGGTTTCCATATTTGTTCACATAACATTCATGCATTCACCTACAAGTACAGAGGATGACAAGAAGATTTTGAGGGAGTACCATTTTTACATCAGCAATGATTGATCACATTCTACGGAGTTCGTACATGGTTGTTTTCAACTATTTTATGGAGATTTGGCTAACAGGGGCATCAGATATCGTCAACACATTATTTGGTCAAACAATTGTGCATCTCAATTCAAGAATGCACGGATGTTCTATTGGTTGAGTAGGATGCACAAGTTGTGTAGAATTCAATACATGTGAAATTTCACAGAGGCTGGTCATGGAAAGGGAGAGCACGATGGTGTAGGCGCATGCATCAAAAGAGCCTTAGCTCATGAAGAACTAAAGTACAAAGATGGAGCAATATTGACAGATGCAAAATCCATCGTCCGGTGGTGTAACGCTACAATGGGTCCAGGTAAGGAAGGTGAGTCTACGGTTCGTCGATTTTTTTGGTTGATAGATAATACTAACATTGCACCATATCAAGATTGTTGCACATTAACAGGATCCAGTGAGTTGCACTCTTTTAGAAGCTCTGATGCAAGTTCATGGAGTATCCACACATGAAAAATGGCATGCTATTGTCCATCATGTGCAGAGGAAAATTGGGATGACTGTGAGTCGACTGAATGGGTGGACAAATGAGATATACGAGTTTTGGACCCAATTGACACCTATCGTCCCCCACAAGCACTGGAAATGGTACAGATGGAATTGTCTATTGACTTTGACCGCTTGTCTGATCTAGTGCAACCTGGTAATATATATATTTATATATCTTTGTAATTTCAATATGTAACTTTATAACTTTTACGCAAGTATTTTATGAATTAATGACCGCATTTTGTACATTTGTCACTGCAAGCCATGTTTTTGCTGTTATTGCACCTGAACACAATGAAGAAGGGACAGATTATTATTTGTGTCATTGTGTTCAAGCCAAACAAAAATTGGATCACTCAGTTATAGATGCTAAAGGTTTAGAGTACCATGTCGGTGCGGTGGTTGTAACCGGCACATGGCTTAGACGATATTCTATGAAGAACCCTAACTTGTGGTTATTCGAGGATTGGCAAACAGAGAGGAAGATTCTTCATTATTCAAATCTTGTTGTCGCATAAAATGTCCACTTGATAAAATATGGTGGAAAACCACATAATAAGAATCTCTGGAGAGTTCGCGAGTCAGACCACGAGGCAATACTTGAGACATTAAAATGTCGAGCAGATCCAGTTGGCTCATTAGATTGAATACAGAGAGAGAGAGAGAGAGAGAGAGAGAGAGAGAGAGAGAGAGAGAGAGAGAGAGAGAGAGAGAGAGAGAGAGAGAGAGAAAGAGTGATCAACTGGATCCAAATACATTGTTGCAACCTCTTCCCCAAGACTGTCCACATGACTAAGGTGGACCATATTGTTATGATGCGTAAGTGATGAGATTTAGTTTAAATCATAGATTTTATGTTTTGATGTCTCCAATTTTTTTAAAGCTAGAACAATATTTTTCATATTTTCTTATTGTGACAATATTTTTCTTTCATTGCATGTTCTCTTGGATGATAGGAGGGAGAGAAGAAAAATAAGTAGATTTCCAAACAACCAGCCACCCTTCTTTATGTAATTTATTCATTTAAGGTAAAAGTCCCATTTCCTTTGTTTGGCTTTGGTATTTGGTTATTTAAAGTCATTATTCTAGTTGGAACTTCATATGTTTGAATTTGGGATTGTTTAGTGTCTATTTGTTATGATTATACTGAATTATTAATTCTACGATGTTTCTATTATTTAATTATTTAAAATAAATTAAAACTTTTTGTATAATTTTTTTTTTTTAATTTCTATCTATTTGTTATGATTATTTCTATTATTTAAAATAAATTAATTATATAATATCTCTATGATGAACTATTTATATTTCTAAACTTTACATATTTTACACCATGACCAACAATCAAACTATTATAACAATACAAATACATTTAAATAGTAATGTAAGAATGGTTTAGTTCACATAAAAAATAAGTCTATCTTAGATATTCTAAATACATCACAAAACTTTATCGCTTCAAAAAAATTGGAATTTCTCCCATCTACTTGAGTTCCCATCAATTGTCCATAAAACTGGGAAAGGGAATAGGTGCTATGCTCCCAATCCCAACATCCTCCTGTCCACTACTAGGAGATGTGTGTAATGTAGGATTCAACTCCATCAACTTAGTCATTTTTTTCACTAGTTGATTGGGACTCTCACCATTTGTTGCCAACTATGGTGACAATGCTTGGGGTTACACTTATTAAGTAAGAATATTTCCTAATCTAGGGATTAGAGCATTGAACATATCAGAATGTGATTTATGCTATGGGAGAAGAGGTATGTTGGGCATACTAATTGATTCTAGGGCTAGTGCAATTACATCTCCTTCCAATAGTGTTGTAAATATAATTTCTATAGTTGTAAATATAATCTCTTTTCCTCTCTCCCATCTTTCCTATCCTTGATCTTCTCCTTCATTTAAAGTGCATTAGCCTCAAATAACTTCTTAGTCTCTCTTGTTCCTTAGAATTTTGTATCCTTTTCTTTGGTAGCTATAGGAATCTACTAGGTAAACCACTATGTTGTTTTCTGTCTAGTGGCATGTAACATATAAAATCAACATCTCCATCATAGTCATTTTGGGCCTGGGTATCAAAAATTATTAACTATTTATTTCATCATGGTTGCCACCATTTGCAAAGCATTAGATGACGTCCTTGGGGTCAACATGTGGTGGGGATGGAATTAAAAGGGAAACATTTTCATCCCCACAAGTATTTGGTTACCCAAGGTTTGTGACAACCTCGTACAACCAATCTAGTTGTGAATCTTGCATTAGCAAGCTTAATCTAATATCAATGTTTGTTGTATGCTCAAGGTTTTATCTCCTATAATAGTCCACTAGCTGGTTCAAGTTTTTTGGTTGGGTATTTTTAGGTGCAATTGTACCTAGTCCCTTCATATTTTGTCCATAACTCCTCAATAAAGTGTTAATTGGTTCATCTAATAAACCATTGATTTTTAGGAAGGATTCAATAGTGATTTCCTCCCCCTCGCTTTACAACTCATCAATATTTGCATCATCTACAGTAGTTGTTTCTTCTGATCCACTACTTGTGGGTTGTGGTTTAGATCCCTATTTTCCATCCTCATCAACAATGAAGCACTTTCTTGGGCCTATATCATTCACTAAAACCTCCCTATTCAAAGACCATATCCCTATCCTATGGAAACCACTCATTATATTATCGGGTGTAAGTGCCAAATTGGAGGCTTTGCTGGATAACATTCCTAACTCCTCACGACCAATATTGATTTGAGGGTTCCTAGCCAACCACACATTCCAAATATGTTTTAAGTAAGATTTTAATGGTGAGAAAAAACTAACATCCAATGATTGACACCTATAGATGGTATACGCTACAAGTGACACACAATCTATGCCCAACTTCTTTGCTTTATCAATTATTTTCCATGTCATATGGATACCATGATCATCAAATACTAGAAGACACCTTTTTGAGAGAAACACCCCACATGGAATTGTTCTTACAAAGTGGTCTAGCCAATTCAAGAATAATTATTTCATCATCCATCCATGTACTTGGACTTCCATGCAGGCCTTGAGATCATAATTGAAAATGTAGTTTTTTATATGTCTCTTAGCCTTGAACAAATAAAAATTGGAATTCTCTAACCAACAGTAATGTAAGGAGACCCACCCTGCTAGTTTAGGCCACTATGCCCAAACTAACCAATGACTTCTTCTGATCCTATAGGGTTTCTTCTTGACCCTATTCCCAAGAGGATATCTCCGAACTATCCCCTTCCCTAGGATCTATGCACACCAATTGACTATGTGACAAAGAACTCATGGTGGATAAATCTGAAGGAATTTCATAGGAATACCTTTCTTTCCAAAATCACTCTCATCTATCCATGTTACTTCAGATTCTGGTTGATCCTTCCATTTGATAAGATGCTCCATATAGGCGCCATGACAAGTCTTCTTCTTGATTCTTGAATCCATAACCTTTTCAGCTTTTGGCTGAGATTATAATGGGATGGTGACTTCTTCAACCTTTGATTTTGTTTGTCCTTCTATGAATCTAGGCCCTTTATATTGAACTTAGTCCTTGACATTAAAGATAAGGTAAATTTACAATTTTTTTGGGAGTTCTATTTTTTCGACATTAGAACCATAATTTGCAAGTACCTTACAAGGTCCTATCCTATGCATTTGTAGCTTGGTTGGAACACCCTATGCAAGTACCAAAACTCGTCCTTGGCATCATATCATGGCCTCAAAACCTTGGATCATCTCAAAACATCTCATCTAACATGTTCCAACTCCTTGCACACTCTCAGCAACTCATCTCTTACACTTTCTCAATTTTGCCTCTTGTAGGCTTGTTCCAACTAGCCCTTGCCAGTCACTAATTTGTTGTTTTCTCCAAAATTTCCACAGAACTTCCTAAACTATTGGGTGATTAAAATACCCTTTTCCTCACTCTAAAATATACTCCAAAACCAACTACACTTGTTTTGTAAAATATCACTCAAAACTGGCTATTTCAGTTTGCCAACTAGGCCTAGTTTGAGGCCATTTACAAAGCAACTCACAATCCCTTGACTTTTGGAACTCCCATGACCATAAAAAGTCTTAAGACATGAATCAAATGCAAGGATTCTTCTATTTTTTTGGTCTCATGATCAACTTTACAATGGTTTTTACAAAACCCTCCTTTCTAGCCCCTTTACCCTAGGGCTTTCTAGAACTCTTACTTTGCAACGTCTCTAGAACCCCAAAATGGTTCAAATACCTTAAATTTGGTTATATTAGATGACTTCAAACATAAAATGCAACTCTTGTTTGGAGAAAACACTAAATCCACCTTGGGAGCAATCACATACCCCTTTTTATGCACTCAAATTTTAGGGAAAACTATGCAAATACTTCTTAAATGGTTTCAACACTCAACTTTTCAGATGGAAATGGTTATTATAAACTCAAACCAAAAATAAAAATCCCAAACTTGAGGTTTCTCAACACTCAACAATCAAATTTCAAAACTGTTACCAGCACTTACTACTAGGACAATTTCTAGTTTTAATGGTCAAACTCCCAAACCATACAAAGGACCCCCCGCTGTTTTTGCATTTTTAAACACTCTTTTTGGAGACCTACAATAACCTCTCTCACTTTTTGGAGATCACACTCCGTTTTCATTTTACGACGCCATCTCGAGTGATGCTGAAACTTGCAATGTTGGCTAGTACAAAGTTGCCAACTGCCAAATCTCTCTCACCTTTCCTCGTGGGATCGAACTATCTACTCTGTTAGTTCCGCGTGGTCAGGTAAACCCTATCACCAACCTCTTCCTATCCCCTTTAGTTCTTGAACGTTCTCAGACATGCCAATCTAGAATGTCCCCAAGGGTCACTAAATGCCATAGGGCTGTGATCTTTGATGAGGGATATCTCGGAGCTCATGCGAGATATGGATGCGATTCTAGTTCCTACAGGACTGTGTTGTGGAGACCTACAATAACCTCTCTCACTTTTTGGAGATCACACTCCCTTTTTGTTTTACAATGCCATCTCAGGTGATGCTGAAACTTGCAGTGTGGGCCAGTAAAAAGTTGCCAACTGCCAAATCTCTCTCACCTTTCTTCGTGGGATCGAATTGTCTAATCCGTTAGCTCTGGGTGGCCAGGTAAACCCTATCCCCAACCTCTTCTTATCCCCTTCAGTGCTCGAACGTTCTCAGGCACGCCAATCCGGAATGTCCCCAAGGGTCACTAAATGCCATAGGGCTGCGATCTTTGACGGAGCATATCTTGGAGCTCATGTGAGGTATGGATGCGATTCTAGTTCCTACAAGACTGTGTTGTGGAGACCTACAATAACCTCTCTCTCTTTTTGGAGATCACATTCTGTTTTCATACTTGTAGTGTTGGCCAGTACAAAGTTGCCAACTGCCAAATTTCTCTCATCTTTCGTCGTGGGATCAAACTATCTGCTCCATTAGCTCTGGGTGGCTGGGTAAACTCTATCCCCAACCTTGTCTTGTCCCTTTTAGTGCTCTAACATTCTCAGGCATGCCGAACCAGAATGTCCCTAAGGGTCACTAAATGCCAGAGGGCTGCGATCTTTGATGGGGCATATCTCGGAGCTCATGCGAGATATGGATGAGATTCCAATTCCTACAGGACTGTGTTGCAGAGACCTACAATAACCTCTCTCACTTTTTGGAGATCACATTCTGTTTTTATTCTACAATGCCATCTCGGGTGATGTTGAAACTTGTAGTGTTGGCCAGTACAAAGTTGCCAACTGCCAAATCTCTGTCATCTTTCATCGTGGGATCAAATTGTCTGCTCCATTAGCTCCGAGTGGCCGAGTAAACCCTATCCCCAACCTCTTCTTGTCCCCTTCAGTGCTCGAACGTTCTCAGGCACGCCGAACCAGAATGTCCCTAAGGCTCACTAAATGCCACAAGGCTGCGATCTTTGACGGGACATATCTCAGAGCTCGTGCGAGATATGGATGAGATTCCAATTCCTACAGGACTGTGTTGCAGAGACCTACAATAACCTCTCTCATTTTTTGGAGATCACATTCCATTTTTATTTTACAACGCCATCTTGGGTGATGCTGAAACTTGTAGTGTTGGCCAGTACAAAGTTGCCAACTGCCAAATCTCTCTCATCTTTCGTCGTGGGGTCAAACTATCTACTCCATTAGCTCCGAGTGGTCGAGTAAACCCTATCCCCAACCTTGTCTTATCTCCTTCAGTGCTCGAACGTTCTCAGACACACCGAACCAGAATGTCCCTAAGGGTCACTAAATGCCACAAGGCTGCGATCTTTGACGGGGCATATCTCAGAGCTCGTGCGAGATATGGATGAGATTCCAATTCCTATAGGACTGTGTTGCAGAGACCTACAATAACCTCTCTCTCTTTTTGTAGATCACATTTCATTTTCATTCTACAATGCCATCTCGGGTGATGCTGAAACTTGTAGTGTTGGCTAGTACAAAGTTGCCAACTGCCAAATCTCTCTCATCTTTTGTCGTGGGATCAAACTGTCTGCTCCATTAGCTCCGGGTGGCTGGGTAAACCCTATCCCCAACCTCTTCCTGTCCCCTTCAGTGCTCAAACATTCTCAGGCACGCTGAACCAGAATGTCCCTAAGGGTCACTAAATGCCACAGGGCTGCGATCTTTGATGGGGCATATCTATGGGTTGTCAATACTTCGACTATACTTTAAGTCAACGATTATCAATATGTGAAAAAATGGAACTCGTTGTATTTTGAAGTACTGAGAAGATGGCCTTGCCCTTCCCCAGGAGTTTTAGAAATGGGAGACATTAGGTAAGAGAGTGAAAATGTTACTATCGCTTCAACGCACATGACGCAATTGGAAATGCAAATTTTGATGGTAATCATTTTGTGATAAGGGAGAGACTAGGGATGATCATTGTTACTATCTCTTTAGTAGTGGAATTTTGTTTTCTCTTGAATTTGGTGGTGGGGGATCAGTGGTAAGACTCCTTGGATATTCCTTCTTATGATGTTAGTGACAAGTGTTGCTCTTTGAAAACACTTGTACAATCTTTTTTAAATTATTAGATAAAAACAAAGAATTGTAAGCATTAAACATGATTAGCCTTTAGTTCCTAGAAGATCTTTATTTCCCCATCAATGCATTTAGAAAGTTAAGTTTTAAGAAGATCATAAATAAAAAAAATTAGAGAAGCGATTTAAACATTTATATTGATTGGAAACATGCGAGTCTTGAGTTTCCTCTACCTTTTAAAGAACGTTCCTTAGCTAGCAGACCTAATTCCACATTCCATAAGACTATCATTGCGCTAAAGATTTAGGAAACCAACTGCTCTAAGATAAAGCTTCCCGGTCAATAATAATCTAGCCTATTGAGGTACTTAATACTTCTCAATTAAACTTGTGTTAATTTAGTATTAATTTTGTAATTAACTACAATTTCAGTATCTGTGTACAGGGGGTGACTGAGAAAACTATTTGAGGTCCAATTTGAAAATATATTTGTAAGGATCTTGACCAAGGTTCACAACTTCGATGATTAATACATTTATTCAGGCTAGAACCTCACTACAAAAAAATAATATATAAAAAAGGTAGTGAATAAAGTCATGTCTAGACCCAAATCAACCAATGAAAGTCAAATTAGCATAATGTGGAACAACAATATATGCATTGAGTGGGTTGTCATAAAAAAGCTTCATAATAAAATTCATGTCTAGAATTAAAAGACCTTAAAGAACATTTATGCTTGTAACACAAATGGCCATTCGAAACTGAATATGATTACAATATGTGAAATAGCATTACAAGAACTTGTAATGCTCTTGTGAACATCGTGTTAATTCTTGTAAGAATCCCTAAGATGCTTGTTATACTCAAAATTTTGTTGAAATTGAATTAATTTTTATCCTGTCGGTTAATTGGCTTAGGGTGATATATGCTTCTTGGATGGAATAATAAGTTCGTGATTAACTCTGTATTAAGATTCATAACATCTTCTAGTTATTTGTAAAGGAAATTTATAAATTACTTGCTAATGTCATATGGCTTGCTTGAGAAAGATGTCCGTGTTCTTATTGATGGGTACTAATGACTATCCACATTTAGTTCTTCAATATCCTATTTGACAAGCTTTCCATAGACATTTCTTTGCCATACTAAGTATTTTTGAAAACATATTTGAGTAGAAGGACTACAGTAGATACTACATGATGTTTTAACAAATAAAGTAATGGGTTAAAGACTATTATTTCCAAGGTATTATGTCATAGTATTTTAATTGTAATGATCTTAGACTAATGATATTCTTGAAGGTAACTTCGACATGCAGCAAGAAAGACAACCTACAACCAAGGCTATATTGTGCCTACAACCAAAGCCATAAATGCTCACAGCCAAAGCCACTAGTGCACATAGCCAAAGCCATGGATGCTTATAGCCAAAGTTACAAGTGTTCGCAGCCAAAGCCATGAGTACATGAAGTCGATGATCACAATTGTTTACAACTATTCACAAGAAACAGCTTCTTTGCAGTTTTTGAGAAATACTAATAAAGCAAAAAAGAACATCTACTAGGTGGTAGACATAATGGCAACTCTCTAGCAATTGAATTTAATTTCATACATGCACATATCTAATTTAATGTCATACATGAACATATCTAATTTAACGTCATACATGAACAAACATATAATATAAAATGATAACCAATAATGTCATATACATTAACAAACACATAATATATTACGATAACCAATAATGTCATATATGAACAAACATATCGTATATTAACCAATAATGTCATACATCAAATATGTCATACATCAAATATAGAATCTCATATGTACATCAAATGTGTATGGAATATGTCTCTCAGATGCCTATATATATACATGGGGAAGGAAACAAGTCTCTATATATATGTATCAAATATCTCAACTACATCTTTTCCTTCCCACGAGAGGAAGGAAACAAGTCTCTCGACGTCCTCTGCTATCATGTGGAGGGAGACAGTGGAGATGATGGGGCCCTCCTGACACGCTCACTTGACCTCTTGTTGAGGCTCTTCTCCAGGTCCAACTGATACAAAGAAAGTAGATATGAATCAATATTTATTATACGTTGAAATCAAATATATGTACTCGCAAAATCAATTATTTTCTTACCGCCAACAAATAGTCACTCTGTAAGTCCACCTCAAATGCTCGTGGACGATCAGGCGTGACAAGACCCTACAACAATTCAATAAATATAATCACTTATAAATAACATTAGAAATTTTGAGATTAACTATTATAAACAACAACTAAAATGAAGAAAAATCTTTCATACCTCTGTCAGTGGCTGTGAGCTAGCCATAGCTGCGGCCACTCCATTATCAACAAACTGTCGCAGATGAGGAGGTGTGTCCGACATCATGAGTTGCATGTCATACAATACACGTTATATCTAACATGAAACATGGAATAAATATAATCAAATGAATTAAATTAACATGAAACAACTGTACCTGTGTGAAGCTCGTATGATGTCTCTGCTCTGCGTCTGTGGTAAAGGTTGAGGGTCCTATGGAGAACTGATGCACATGCATATTTTTTTGGTCAATCCTTAATATGATTACGTAATAAATATATGTATTAATTAAAATGATTAAATTGATACATACCTCAGGACTCATCGAAGGGACAAAAAATGGGCCTGGAGGATCGCTGCTAGGCCCAGGAACACTTTGACCCTAAATTTTGAACAATGTTAATAAATCCTAATTAATTAATCATTCACTATACATATGAAATGTGATAAAATTAGTAATTTACCTGTGTGTCAATGCCAAATGTCTCATTCAAGAACTGATCGGTGACAAGCCCATCATCTGCACCATCTCCGACATGAGTGCCAAATGTGCATAGGGATCCACATGAAGTGCACATGTGACCACGACGTATAGAAGGCTCCCCCTCAACTAATGGTCTCATGGAATGGATGAGGGTCTGTGTCAAAGCATTAATGGTCCCTAGAGTGTTGGCCTCTACATGTTCCTTCACAACTGAAGGAATAATCACATGCTCACGTTGTGGATGGACCATAGGTGCCCTAACTACATTAGGGTCACGATGTGCTCCGGGCCTCTCAAACGATGACCCCCCACCTCTACCCTGGGAGTCTAACATATCAAAATAATTGGGGATCTCCCCAAGGAAAAACTCACAATATAATTTCTTCAAAAAATACATGGGGACCTCGTGATTGTTGCAAGGAGGGACATCAAAAACCATCCACCATCTATCCCAAAAATTATTTCTAATAGCATCATGTATGCACCAATGGATGGGGAATTGTTTAGTACCCTCTCTAATAGTATTTTGCTCACCGGGTTTTCTAAATAATGCACATATACTACCTTTTGGTATTTCCTTTTTTCTAACATCTTCATATGACAATTTATTTGCATAAAATCTTTTTTGTTCATCCCTCTGAGCCCGCCAAATATCTAACTGACCACTAACTGAGGCTATCTAAGTGTTAATGGATTCAAGGGATGATGCCAATTGAGCCCTCATTGGATTGGTTTTTCTGGATTCTTTCAACCGAGCAATGATTCCTTCTAATTGAGTTTTGCCTCTCTCTATTTCATTTCTTATATTTTCTTGTGTGCCTAGTGGAGGTCTTGCAATTGGTTCGGGTTGTGGAATTTGTTCTTCTTCTTGAGGAGGGTTTTGGTTTTGGGGTTCTTGAGGGTTTTCATGTTCTTGTGGATTTTTTGGTTGATTATGAACATTTCCTGATAAAAAATCAATTGAAATTCAAATAAATAAACAAATCTAAATGAAATTTGTAAAAACCCTACAAAAGAATATAAAAAACTTACAAAACAATATGAAAAATATATCAAACAATGCAAAGTTAGGTTTATATCACTTACGGCATCGTCATGGGTGCACTTGTGGTCTTGGATTTTGTCGACGAGGAGGCATTTTGGCAAATGGTGGTGCAAATGTTGAGTCTTCAACTCGCGTACGTGCTGCTCGCTGTAGGAGTAGAAGAAAATGCTGATGAAAATGATGGGCTGTGGGTTTGTAGCCCATCATATATACTTTTTATTTTTCAAAAAGCACGTACGCGCTATAGTGTGTACGTGCTTTTTAAAATAGGAATAAAAAATTTCCTTGTCACCTTTTTGGCACCACAACTCGGTGCATATGCCCACAAATGTAAGCCTTCAACACCAAAAGGCTAGTGGGTATATTACTCCCACCATAATTTTTACCCACACACCATGGGTTTGCACATAAAAAGATACATGTCATTAATGTATGCTTCTATTTGGTTTTATTGTATAACATCTATCATTTCCTAAATAGTTAAAGAGGTTGTAACTAAGTGTGTCACAAAGCTTGCTACATTAATTGATAGATTTTGTAAAAGTAATCATATTGATTCACCCCCTGTTAGTACCAATTGGCACAAACAATTGGTGTCATAGTACAAACCCTCACAACTACAAGTCTAATAATTTGGGAGAACATCCAATGACATCACTCAGAAGATAGCTAGAAGAAGCATTAGACACTATCAAAGATCTAAAAAAAAAAATGAGAGAACCCCTAGCTAAGAAAAAGAAGTTGATGAAATAGCTAGGAGAAAGCCAAGAACTAATAGAGAAGCTTGAAGAACAAAGTTATTCTTAAGATTTAGAAGAAGCTATATCATAACTCATGGATGAGAATGATGAATTAAATAAAAAGATCAATCCTAAAGAAGGAAAAAGAACATTCCAAAGTAAGATTAGGTGAAGCTATGAATGAGGAAGGGAGTTCCATCCTAGAAAGAGACCAAGTCTATGAAGAAATAAGACTAGCTCAGGGAGCAAGATAGTGAGTTGAGGATTTGGCGAAAGAAAAGGAAGATGAGATATTTTTCATGGAGGAAGAGCATAGGTATGTAGTGCAAGAAAATATCATACTACTTGAGCATGGTCATGATAAGACACAATAATTGAATGGTCTGACAAAGGAAGCTAGACAAATGGAAAAGCAAGTTCATTAGCTGATGGAAAAACTCAAGTTAGTAAAGGAAAAATGTGATAGACTTCTAAAGCCAAGTGAAAATACCTAGAAGGTAGAGGAGTAATCAAACACTCAAGAAGAGATAATAAGCTCAAATGGTCCAAGATTCTAAGGAATCTTCATATCTAAAAGAAGATAGTCTTCAAAGGCAAAAGGCTCACAAACCACAAAGAACAAAGGGACAACAAAAAGAGGTATGTCATCCAAAAAACTTGCTTTTCTTTACTGTGGTAAAATATGGAACAATCTAAATGAGTGTTGGGTATAGACAAGCCGCAATCAATAGACATGATACATATAAATAACTCTATTATAGTTGTTACCAGTTGAATAGGTGAAAATGGATCTCTAACAATTTGTAAGACATTCACCACTATTCATATATATATATATATTTTTTTAGAGTTTATATGTAATGAATAATGGAAATTCTAAAATTAGACAAGATAAGATACATACCTCAAAGTAGCACCAATCTGGAAATGCCTATTTTTTGATGTCTGTGCTTAGTTTCTAGAAAATTTGCAACCTATTCCGGACTGAAAATGTCAAGATAGATAAAACCTAGAAAACTATTATCCTTCTAAGAGTAGGTCAACCTTGACCCAGTTGGTGGGGCACAATCTTAACCTCGGGCACAATTGTGCCCTAAAAAGTTGACGTTGACCTGTACTACTCTGATGAAAATTCCATTCACAAATCTTAGAAGTTTGCCAAAAAGGGTATCCAAATTTGTACTCTAATATTTGAAACAACACCTAGATATATTTGAAAATTGGGTTTTGGGGTGGCATTATAGGGTTTTTCCTTAGTCAAACCCCTATTTTGGTGATTCCCATCTCCACAAATAACTAGATATGATAGAATGTGTAATGCCAAGATTTAATCTACTATATTGAAATCCTAACATGAATATATATGTATGAGAAAGAAATGCATAGACTTGAATAAGATAAGAAAGTATACCAAGCTCCCAAGGCTAAAGTACTCCTACCAAACTCATAATCCATTATTTCTACCCCATGATTGTATCTTTGAATGCTTGAATATCGATAAGGACGGATCAAGGAAGATTGGATCTCTCTTGCTCCAAATAGATGTTCACAATGGTATAAAAATTCTTCATATCCACAATAGTTTGATCTTCTATATCATTCTCTTGATTCTAGTTGTCCTTCTAGTTATCACGTTCATCTTCTAGTTGTAGAAATATGCAAATGAGAGTCTTTATATAAAGGCTTCAAGTTGAGGCTCCTAGAGTAATGTGAGGACCCATAATTCAAATTTTACCTTGAACTACGGTCCAATCACAACAACCAAGGAGGGAAAAGAATTAAATGAATATTGAATTAAACCCTTTTCACATTCGAATCTGAAAGCTTGACATTGATTTTAGGACCTAGTGGGACCAAAATTTGAAAAGGGGGGATCAAATCCTGAAGAGGGTCAAGGTTGACCTCAACCCTAGCCTAAATTAGGGACTACCTCAACCCTACCCTAGGTCAAGGTTGACCTGGTCGACCTTTCCCTAGGTCAGGGTCAATCTAGGAGTCAAAACCCAACCAAAGCAGAAAGCGAAATGTCCTAAGGATACCCAAAAAACTAGAAATGATGTTTGACTAGGATTGAATGCCAAAAATAGGCACAAAATCCTATAATAAATATGATGAAGATTAGGAGGACCTATTTCTAAGTCCTACCCAAAAAATAGATCCATAAATAAGGGAAATTAAGGAGAATCTTTGAGATCTTAACCCTTAATTCACCTAAAACAAACGAATCAAGTGTAGAATGCATCCCAAATGTAAATATATCATGATAAATGTACTAAAAGAAGGTGCTAAACCTACCAAGATGGAAGTGCTTCCATTTTAAGATGATACATTTATCCCCCACTTAAGCTCAAATATGACACTATGTGAATATGCAAGTTAAAGTAAGAAAACATCATAGTAAATAAAAAGGATATAGGCAAGTCCTCGATGTAGAGATTATGCAAAAAAATAGTTATAACCTGCAATACACAAGGTTAATGAAAATCCATAAACCATGTAAAGCTTACTAAATAAAAATTGAGAAGTGCACAAATCCCCTTATGCCCCCTATTTCAGCTTTCTATTTCTGAAGGGTGTAACAGGGTGATAAGGATAACTCTGGACATTGAATATGTAGTTTGTTGAAAAGATCTTCCTTAAAACAATTAGAAGAATCCATAACCTTCCTAAATTGATTCAAGGATTTAGGTATTCTAATCACATTTACAATGCTATTGACAACACCAAAAATGGAGTTATTGAGCTCAAATTTGTTAGGAATAAGGTGTCTCAACCTTGGATAATTCTTATTCTTATTATTATTTTAAATTTTTTTTTTTTGCAAATAATGTAATTAAGTCTGAATGTACATGTCTAGTTGGCATGTTGATGTGTCACTACACTTGCATGTGTTGGCAT
This sequence comes from Cupressus sempervirens, assembly GCA_028749045.1. NCBI lineage: Eukaryota > Viridiplantae > Streptophyta > Pinopsida > Cupressales > Cupressaceae > Cupressus > Cupressus sempervirens. Next base: position 109,781,278 of record CM053783.1, read on the forward strand.
CTTGAACTATGACAGATTCCTATGACACATAAGAGTTATCTTTGGAAGATTTAATGTGTAAGAAAATCATAATTGAAACGGTTATGATGGATTCTTATGATGCGTAAGAGCTATCTCTGGAAGATTCCCTAAGTGCATTATATAAGCATTCTTAGGTTTGTAGATAGTAGTGTGTGAGTAGTGCATTGTTGGTTGCTATTGGATAAGTCTTCCATGTCCTAAAAGAGCTTGCATTGCAAGTGTGTTGTAACCTTTGAGTTGAAGATAATACATTGTGTAGGTTTTGGAGGGGTGGGGTGGTTTTACTGAAAGGTTTTTCCCAATGGACATATCTTTGTGTTTGTGTTTTCTTTCTCTATTTTTTTTTGTAGACATGGTTAACTTCCATATTATTGTTTACATAATATTGAATCTATAATTGTATGTATTTAAAAAGAATTTGCACAATACTTTCCTTAAGAGATTAGAGTAGGAAGTTGTTTTCATACTTGAGTTTCTTTACAAGTGGTATCAAAGATTGATCAACTTTTGATCCTAGTTGTTGGGTAGTGTTTTTTGAGCTAATCTTAAGTTGAGTGGGAGTTTTGTAAAGAGTAGTATGAATCTTATTTATAGATTGAGATAGCTAGTTCATCATATGGAAAAATGGAGGTGGACAAATTTAATGGCAATAATTTTGAGTTGTGGAAACTCAATATGGAAGAATTGCTTGAAGATCGTGATCTATGGGAGGTGACTTCACTTGATGTGAGACCCACAAAAATATCTCAAGTAGATTGGGATCTCAAGGATAAAAAAACAAAGGGTCTCATTAGACTCTGTCTAGCTGATTTAGTTCTCTTGAATGTTCTTGATGAGAAGACCACAAATAGTTTGTGGACATGGCTTGGGTTTTTGTATCAGGCCAAATCTCTGGTGAACAAGTTGTTCCTAAGGAATAAGTTTTATTCTCTAAGAATGGAGGAAGGAGGATCTATTATAGATCATCTAAATGCTTTTAATTTTTTGATTGCATAGTTGACATCATTTGGTGTCAAGATAGAGGAGGAGGATCAATGTATGACCCTATTATGTTCCTTTCCATATTCATGGGAGCATCTTGTGATGGCTCTTGCAAGTACTTTAGTCACTTTTAGAATGGATGATGTGGTGTCTTCATTTTTATCTGAGGAGATGTAGAGAAAGTCATTAGATTCAGCTAAGGAATCTCTTGCTATTCATGGTAGATCCAACAATAGAGGCAAGCAAAATGACAACAAGTCTAGAAAGGGAAGATCCAAATCCCATGGAAAATCAAAGACTCTTGGAAAGTCCAAGGTGAAATACTGGAACTGTGATAAGACTGGGCACTTCTATAAAGAGTATAAAGAGCTAAAGAAGAAGAAGAAGGCCTCAAATTTAGGTTAAAAAAAAATTGAAGAAGATGGAAATGCTTTCATTGTAGCCTTGGTAACGCATGTGTCCGATGATGTGTGGTTGATAGACTTTGATGCTTCTTTCCACATGACCTCTCATTGAAGCTGGTTCTCAAAGTATGAAGTTTTTGATGGTGGAAAGGTGTACTTGGGTGATGATTGTCACCTAAAGATAGTTGGACAAGGATGGGTCACTATTAGATTCCTTGATGGATGATTAAATGGGATCAACAAGGAAATGCACATCCCTGGTTTGGAAAAAAACCTATTATCTATAACTATGCTAAATGATGTAGGTGTGCAAGTTGTTTTTTCTAAAGATGGATGCAAGATGAGAGGAGCTATGGTGCTTGCTAAGGGTACTAGGAGAGGTACTATGTTTCAGCTTGATGCATGCATTTCTCAGTGCAATAGTTCTTTTGTTTCAAAGAAGAGGGCAGCTATCACTTCATCCCCACCATCTAAATGATTAGTAAAGAAGACTGTGGTTATTGGTTCCAATGGTAGTGCAACATGTGTACCTAAGGGTGAAAACCCATTGGAAGGAAAGCTTCCTATAGAAAAGACAATGTTGTGGCATATGGGATTTGGCCAATTAATGAGAAGGGTATCGAAACCTTGAAGAACAAGAACCTCATTGAGAGATTAAATGATTGTAATTTGGAGTTTGATTTCTATGAACATTGTGTCTATGGTAAACAAAATCATGTTTAGTTTTACTCTAGTTCTCACAAATCTTTTGATGTTTTGGATCTTATTCATTATGATGTATTTGTTCCTTTAAAAGTTCCTTCAATCTCCAAGTCTGCATTTTTTGTATCTTGTATAGATGATTATAGTAGAAGGACATGGATTTATTTCCTGAAAAGTAAGACACAAGTCTTTAGTTGGTTCAAGAAATTTAAATCCCTTGTAAAGAACTAGACTAGTAAGAAAATTAAGTGTATGAGAACTGACAATGGTGGTGAGTTTTTCTTAGCAGAGTTTGAATAGTTCTATAAAGAACAAGGTATCGAGAGGCATAAGACAACTCCTTATAGCCAAAAACAAAATGGAGTTGTAGAAAGAATGAACATGACACTAATGGAGAAGGCTAGGAGTATGTTTGGTGGAGCTGGTCTTGAACAAAAGTTTTGGGTTGAAGCTGTGGCCACTGCTTGCTATCTAGTTAATAGATCTCCTACATTAGCTCTTGTTGGTAAGACACCCATGGAGGTGTGGTCTAGTTAGAAGCCTTCAATTAGACATCCTCATGTTTTTGATTGTGAAGCTTATGCACATGTTCCAAAGGATAAAAGATCTAAGTTGGAAAATAAAGCTATCAAATGTATTTTCATTGGATATGTTGTTGGTATGAAAGGATACAAACTTTGGGACCCTGTGACTAGTAAGGTTATGTATAGCAAAAATGTTACTTTTAGAGACCTAACATCTTCTCCTATTGTGCTACAACCAAATGAAAAAGAAAAGAAGGAAGATATTGTTCAGTTGCCTCCTACCCTTGAGAAGACTAAATAAAAAGACCATGTTGGGTCTAATGGTGAGGAGAGCTCTAGTAGCTTTGATAGTTTAGAAGAAGAGGAAGAACAACCTCAACCTTTGCCCTTGAGGAGATCCATGAGAGTAAGGAAGCAGCCGGAAAGGTTTTGTTATTCTATGTTAGATTCTAGTTGTGCCTTTGCTTTGACTACTAACACCAATGAGCCTAGATCTATGAAAGAGGCTTTGGATATGGAAGATGTAGGTTCCTAGATTGAGGCCATGGATGATGATATGGCTTCATTGGATTAAAAAAAAACTTGGGATTTTGTACCTTTTCCTAAAGGACGAAAACCTATTGGTAGCAAATGGGTGTTTAAGAAGAAATTTTGTGCAAATGGTAGTGTTGAAAGGTACAAAGCTAGATTGGTTGTGAAGGGGTATTCATAGGTAGAGGGAATAGATTATGGTAAAATATTCTCTCCTGTTGCAAAGTTGACATCGATTAGATTTCTGTTATCTCTTGCTGCATCATATGATTTAGAGATAGAATAGATGGATGTGAAGATACCTTTCCTTCATGGTGATTTGGAGGAACAGATTTATATGTCATAGCCTAAGCACTACATTGTTTAAGGTAAAGAATCTTTGGTTTGCAGATTAAAGAAGTCTCTGTATGGTTAAAAACAATCTCCTAGAATGTGGTGCCCTAAGTTTGAAGCCATTGTGTTGTCAATTGGATTTGTAAGATTGAAATCAAATCATTGTGTTTACATTAGAGTTTAAAATGATCACCTTCTTATTGTTGCATTATACATTGATGATATGTTTCTATTTGGGAAGGGTAAGGGTATGATTTCTAATTTTAAATCTTAGTTGTTAGAAAAGTTTGAGATGAAAGATCTTGGGGCAGCAAGGTACATCTTGGGTACGAAAATCAGTAGAGACAGGTCTAACAAAAAACTTTGACTAAGTTAGAGTAAGTATGTAAAGTCTATGTTGGATAGGTTTAGCATAGTAGATTGTAGACCTTTGTGTGTTCCTATTTCTATGGGAACAAAGTTATATGTAGATGATTGTCCAAAAAATCCTAGTGAGGTGGAGGACATAAGTAGAGTACCTTATGCTAGTGTAATTAGAAGTCTTATGTATGCTATGGTCTATACTAGACTAGATTAATCTTGTGTTGGATAGGTTTAGCATAGCAGATTGTAGACCTTTGTGTGTTCCTATTTCTATGGGAACAAAGTTATATGTAGATGATTGTCCAAAAACTCCTAGTGAGGTGGAGGACATGAGTAGAGTACCTTATGCTAGTGTAATTGGAAGTCTTATGTATGCTATGGTCTATACTAGAATCTTTGGTTTGTAGATTAAAGAAGTCTTTGTATGGTTAAAAAAAACTCCTAGAATATAGTACCCTAAGTTTGATGCCATTGTGTTGTCAATTGGATTTGTAAGATTGAAATCAGATCATTGTGTTTACATCAGAGTTGAAAATGATTGCCTTCTTATTGTTGCATTAAACATTGATGATATGTTGCTGTTTGGGAAGGGTAAGGGTATGATTTCTAATTTTAAATCTTAGTTGTTAGCACAATTTTAGATGAAAGATCTTGGGGCAGAAAGGTACATCTTTGGTATGGAAATTAGTAGAGATAGGTCTAACAAAAAACTTTGGTTGAGTTAGAGTAAGTATGTAAAGTCTGTGTTGGATAGGTTTAGCATAACAGGTTGTAGACCTTTGTGTGTTCCTATTTCTATGGGAACAAAGTTATATGTAGATGATTGTCCAAAAAATCTTGGTGAGGTGGAGGACATGAGAAGAGTACCTTATGCTAGTGTAATTGGAAGTCTTATGTATGCTATGGTCTATACTAGACCAGACATTGGCCAAGCAGTGGGAGTTTTGAGTCAGTTTATGGCTTATCCTAGATGGGTACATTGGGATGCAGTTAACTGAGTATTCAGATATTTGAGGGGTACATTAGATTACTCCATTTATTATCATGGTAACTCTTTTGGAGCTCTACATTCGGCTTGTATTCATGGGTTTGTGGATTCAGATTGGGCAAGTGATATTGACAACAGGAGATCCACTAGTGCTTATGTGTTCACTATGTTTGGTGGTGCCATGAGTTGGATCAGTAAGTGACAACCTGTGGTTTCTTTGTCCACTATAGAAGCTGAGTACATGGGTGCTACTCACACTTGTAAGGAAGCCATTTGGCTTAAGAGATTGTGTTCTGATATTGGTGTTGATGTAGGATAGATTACTATTTGTTGTGATAGTCAATGTGCTATTTGCCTTTGCAAAGAATCCAACTTTCCATGTCAGAACGAAGCACATTAATGTGAAGTTTCACTTTGTGAGAGATATGGTGGAAGATGGAAAGGTAAATTTGGAGAAGGTAGATACTATAAAGAATGTTGTAGATTCATTAAAAAAACTAGCAAGCATAGAGAAGTTCAGATGGTGTTCAAAGTCTATGGGCCTTTTGGCCCATAACAATTAGTTCTTGTTATGTTCCTATTGCTCTTACAAGGTGTTCAATAGGTGGGAGAATGTTAGGAATAAGGTGTCTCAACCTTGGATGATTCCTATTCTAATTATTTGTTTTGTAAATGTATTTTTTGAAAATAATGTAATTAAGTGTGAGTGTGCATGTCTAGTTAGCATGTTGATGGCTCACTTCACTTGAATGTGTTGGCATCTTGAACTACGACATATTTCTATGACGAATTCCTATGACAATTTCCTATGATAGATTCCTATGAGGGATTCCTATGATGCGCAAGAGCTATCTTTGGAAGATTTAATTTTGTGTAAGGAAATAATAACCAAAATGGTTATGACAGATTCCTATGACGCATAAGAGCTATCTTTGGAAGATGCCCTAAGTGCATTATATAAACATTCTTAGGGCTATAGATAGTAGTGTGTGAGTAGTGTATTGTTGGTTGCTACTAGATAAGTCTTCAATGTCCTGAAAGAGCTTGCATTGAAAGTGTGTTGTAACCTTTGAGTTGAAGATAATACATTGTGTATGTTTTGGAGAGGTGAGGTTGTTTTACCGAAAGGTTTTTCCTCACTGACATATCTTTGTGTTTGTGTTTTCTTTCTCTATTTATTTTCTGTATTCATGGTTGACTTCCATATTATTGTTTACATAATATTGAATCTATAATTGTAAGGATTTCAAAAGAATATACACAATACTTTCCTTAAGAGATTAGTGTAGGAAGTTATTTTCACACTTGAGTTTCCTTACAAAGTTATGATAAAAAGAGTAAATGTCTATGTAAATGAAAAAGACAAGAGGAATCTAATTTTACCATGAGTAAACCTTAATTTTTTTTTACCTATAAATAATGAAAATGAAGTCATACTTACTCATTCTTACCTTTTGTAGATTTGAAAAAAGAATGCAAGATGTCAAGGAGAGAAGAACTTCGAGTGACAAACATGGAGCTATTGAGACAATGCCTAGCCACTGAACAACCACCCTGAGGTGAGTTTGTTGTTTCTTTGATTCTGTACTTTCCAAATATGTGATTTCCATAGGCAAGGTTGACCTTGACCCTTAAAGGTTGACTCTGTCTCAAAAATGTCAACATAGACAATTATATTTCCACTCATTCTAGGATGAGGTCATCCTTGACCCAACAAGGTTGACCCTAACACAAAAAGGTTGACCTTGACCTATTCAAGTCAACCTTGACCTAGTAAGGTTGACCTTGACCCAAGAAGGTCAACCTTGACCTAGTCAAGTTTAGTTTATAGATTTGGTGATATATAAGATTGATATGTTGTTTATCTATGCTTATGGGAAATGATTCATCTTTGAGAGCATCTCTTTCAAGAGTTATTTGTTACCATTAGAGAGAGATTGTTTGAGTTGGATGAGGAGGATACATAGTTGTTGAGAGATATAGGGCTATACTGGGTAGTATTCCTACCATAGATCAGACTACATCGAGCCATGTTATCAACTCTTATAGAGAGGTGGGATGAGGATACATGCTCCTTTCATCTTCCTTGAGAAAATATCATAGTTACATTAGAGGATGTCTATAGGATCCTGCTGTAGACACTTAAATCTGATTACATCACTAGGTAATCTTATTTAGTCATCTCCTAGGACATTATTGATTAAATATTTATTATTTAATTAATTAATCATCATACCCTAGTTAATTAATTAATTTAATTAACTATAGTCTAATTGATAAAATCAAACAATAACCCAAAATCAATTTATCAATTAAAATCCTATTCCTCTATTAAATTAAATAAATCTTTAAATCTATTTTATTTAATCTCACATCCCCCATCTATTAAATAAATCACTTAATAAATTATCCAAACCCCTAAAAACATCCCTAAACCTAACCTTTACCTCTAATCTAACCCATTCACCCATACTAAGCTCACTTAGCCACCTAATTAACCCATCCCATCAAAGCTAAGCCACTTGCCCCCTAACCCCCTCTTTAAACTAAGTCTAGTCCCCCTCCTAAACATGTATACAACTTTAAGAAAGGGTTAAGACTTGCTAACCCAAGCCAAAGTAAAAATCTCCCTTATCCTCTTCCATCCCTATCCAAGAGCTTTTATGGCTCTTACATACCATTAATACCTCTTACATCCCTCTTAAAGCCTCTTACACACTTATCCTTCTTCATTACTCCCTTTGACCAACCATTATCCCATCCCCTCACACTCATCCTCCTTGTGACAAGTGTCACTCCCCTATTGGCTCCAAACAAGCACAATCCATGTGCTCCTTTTTCAAAGCATCCTAGCCCTCCCTCATCATTCTTCCATTCTTGCATCTTGACCATCCATCTCTCTACCCCTTGGCCTATAAATAAAGCCCTTCCCTTTGACAATCCATCATCCACTTTTATGCAAACTTATAATGCCCACTGACTACTATATGACAACCATTTTACACCATCACCATGCTAAAATATATTCACGGCTCTATTGTTAAAACCCTCACCCATCTACACACTTGGTAAAACCACCTACCCATTAGAAGCTTGAGAACAATTTGAGCATACATCCCCTATCCATCAGGGACATATCTACATCATCATAGGTTACACCCAAGGAGCTTACCATTCTTGGTTTGCCTTCCTTTTGGTGGTAACCTCATCTTATCATAAGTGTTTACTTATTTAGTTTTTTGAATGCTTTTACTAGTTAGTATTTAGTATTACACTACTAGATTAGGTGATACATTTTGCCACACCTGGTGAGACCCTGTATTCGAGTCACTATAATCACAATTTTTCTTGTTAATGTTTGAACTAACTAAATTAACATTTTGCATTTGCTTGTGTACATAAGTGGTCTTTTGACATTTTTTGCAGGCACTAAATTCCCTTACCAAGAATTGTGCTCCCAACCATAAAATCAAATTCCAATTTAATCAACATTTTAGCACCCTTTGTTCATGATCTCGCAAGCACGAAATCACAAACCTACAACTATGAGATCATGATCCTAAACCTATGAGAATGCGAACCTATAAAGGTGGGATCACTCTCTTCCCCAAACCCCACCACCACACCCCATTAGAAACACTCCCTTCATTCTTGCTGACCCTATTCCCATGGGAACATTAGTTTTTACCAGTGGGATCATTGTAAAAACCTGCGAAAATAGTTGAGCTATTTAGTCAACCATTATACCCCACTTTTTTCCTCCTTTATCAAACCTGTAGATACATTTGTCAATGGGAATGTGCCCACCTAAACCTGTGGGATCACTTCTTTGTAGGATTGCTCTGTTACTTTCTTCTCACAACCTATTTTTCTGTGGTTTCACTAGTTCTCTGTACCTCAATCCTACAGCCATTTAACTACATTCTTGCACTATAGGATAGTAGGTTAAGACCCATGGGTTCACTAGTTGGACCAACCAATGCCAAATTTTGACACTCTTCTATTGTAGGTATTGCTGGGATTAGAATGCTAATAGGCTTTTGCAGGTTTTCTTACAATGGTTGCTAGAAAACCTATGTTTAAATGCTTAAAAACGAACAAATTTTTGCTCTCTCATGGAATGCATGTCTAAATCTTAGAACATTTTTCATTGGAATGTTTGGATAGTTTAATTAAGAAGACCCACTCTTGAATGACAGGTATTAAAAACTAAATCAATGCAATGAACACTTCATTTAAAATGCAAATGAACATTATGCGAAAACACTTCCTTTTTGGGGCTTAAAATAAATCCATCAAATATTGAATGTCTACGGCTAAACTCATTCTTTTCTATCCTTTTAAAAGATTTCTCAATCAATTTCCTTTTGTTGATGTGATTTATTTTTTTGACCATCACTGTGAAGTTAGAAATGAACAAATTGAATGTTGAGATCATGTGTGTCTTCAAAAACTAGTATGTTAAGATACACTAAAGCATCTGAAATAGAAATAAACCAAGTTCCTTGCGTGTTTTAATATTGTTCCTTTTAGCACATCTTTGACTTCTCTATTTCTTGCAAAGTAGAACCATTTAAATACATGATGCATGTACTAAAATTTGTTAGCAAGATCATGTGCAACAAACTAGGAGTGCTTCTAGCGAGTTTATCCACCTCTAGGAAGTAGATCCCCTTTGGTGAGAAGCTCAAACTGGTAAATAATCTGGCTACTATATAAATGAGGGGAAACTTAAAATTTCTCACTCTATCACCCAAGTTTGGGTAGTGTGTTTTTGTGGGTAGCCTGAGCTGAAAAGCTTTCCCGCAATTTCAACATGTCCAGAATAGATCCTTAAGTGGATCACATACATAACAACCATTTGGTGGGACTCCACAGAACTAATTATGAACCAACTTAGTGGCTACCCTTTTATCCTTTGTATTTTATTTGTGATGCAAGGGAAACAACATCCCCCAAGATTACTCACCATTGTGTTCCCCTGGTAGAGGAATAAGGCTACTTGGGTTTCATCTCCAAGCATCATTGTTTCTACAGAAGGGGAAATTCTATTTTCCATGCCTTAAAGATTATTTGATGTGTATCATTTTTTGATTGACTCTTATATTGACTCACCTCTTTGATTCAAGGGACTTTTTGCACTAGAATCAAGAGACATCAAGTTGTGGGTTGTTGAATAGCATATTGTAACCAAAATTTGACCTTAAGGATAAAGAGTGTGTTTGAATTGTCTTATTTGTGCAAAAGACCCACGAAAAACATTTGTAGAAACCTACACAATTTCTATGGTTCCCACGAAAAACATTTGTAGAAACTTACACAATTTCTATGGTTACTATCAAATCCTTTTGCTAAAGAGATCATTTATTTGTCTTTCTCAAAGTTGCTTTGTCCTTTGAGAAATTGTGTGCTCATAATCCATTGCGTCAAAAATGGATCCTATCCTTGTTATCCCAAAAATAGTTGTTAGAAAGTCCATTCACAACAACTTTAGTTTCAGTGGTTCAACTTTACCTTTTGCAAAAACTATCCTTGTTACCTCAAAATAGTCATTAAACAAAGTCTAGTTATAAACAAACTTTTCTCCTTGGTCCAAAGTTATATTTTTTAAAATACCCATATTACATATCTTACTTGATCAAGAATTTTCCTTGTGAACAAAGCCTTGGTCATCAAAATTGGTCATCCTTACCCTTGTTCAAGAGGATTGTTAGCAAGTTTATTCATAGCAATCCTAAGCCTAGTTTGCCTCACTTTAATACTTATAGAAATGCCCAACCCACTTTGCCCTTTCACATAAAAACATATTCTCTTAAAAGCCTAGTTACTCCTCAACTATTTTATGTTTTCAACCCAAGGTTAAAAGGTATACTTAGCATAGTCACTACCTATAAAAATCCCACAGTTGTGAGCAAATATCCTAGAGTTATCTCATGTTAGGCCAAACCAAGACCAAATTCAAAAAGGCTAAACATCCACAAATACTAGAAGTATTCTCCCAACCCAAGGATTGCTAAACTAGACCAAGTTGAGACAGATGGTGTGAATGTTGCATTACAAACTGAGTGAGATTACAAAATTCAAAACCTAACTCTCCAATGAGGTGTCAACCATAGCTTTATCAATAATTCTAGTGTTACTTACTTTGACTAGGTCCTTCTTTTTCCACACACTCTTGTGCACTTATCTCCTCATAGGCCTAGTCTTTCACATAGATCCACCATCCCATTTATGCATTCAATAGAATCATCTCCTCCCCTTTTTTCATCAACCTTAGGCTTTTTGGAATCCTCGAAATTAAGAATTGATAAGAACTAGTATCTTCCATTATATACTCCACACTTAGAAACATTTTAGCATCACCTCATCAGGATTTGTTTCCCTAAAGAAGTCTCCATCCATCCCACTATCATAGTTGTCCTTAAACTAAACATTGTTTAGGATAAATTTTCACTTGTGTCCCACACCACCTTGAGAAAAAATTAGGCTACAGATTTGATCCCGTTTGTCTTCCCAAAAGGTCACAAGGCTACCTTAGGGTTTGATATCACCAGTACATTCTCAAGCTCACACTTAAGGGAAAGACAATCTCCTTCACTTGGTACCATATCATTTAGGCTTCCTAGATATCACTAAATTTGTTTTTCTTACATCCTCCTTTGCATCTTAGGAAATACCTCCACTCTACTCATACCTAGACAAATCATCTTTTCACATACACTTATCATCATCCTTTTGCATTCCATCCTTAGGAAAATTAGTATTTCATGCCACCTACGACACATTTTGCTAAGAATAAATGGAAAGAGAAGGACATGGATCCTAGTCTTAGTAGTAGCACAACTAGGGCTCATATCCATACCCCATAGTTTTCATGACACCACCAAATCCACCACCACAAACTCCCAAAGAAATAGGTTCTTCAATAGATATTGATGCTTTCATGAACCAACCTAGACACACAACCATTTTTAATGCCATTAGAGATAGAAATAGGGAGACCATCATGGAAAACTTCTTAAGAGACAATGTTGGCACCTTTGATCTTGGTCGACCACCACCTCCCAACATTATAGATCCTACACATCATTTGTTGGATGGCAACCACCATTCACAAGGTCATCTATTCTTCATGATCCAACCAACAAAAGATGAACCAATAGACCCGAATATCCCCTCAACTTAGGTCACTGCTCCCATTCCACAAAATAATCAACCCATCCTCACTCAACCCCTAGTTCATACCACATCCCAACCATCCACAAGTGTATCATATGCATCTACTTCCACCACCCATATACCTGCTTCACAATACACTCCTTTTTCACTTGGTAACACAAAATTTTCTCTTTCATCTCAAAACACATCCAATCTATTTACTAGTACCATACACATCCAACCTAAAACCTAGTACACTACACAAAAGTCTCCATTAGGGTTGAATACTTTATCTTCCATCCCACCCAACATCATTATCAATCCATTTGTTGCTAGCCAAAGTACTTCAACCTCATTTCCTTTAGGACCTTGGAGTTTTGGTATGGCACAAGGGCATACCACTAGTATCCCCTTTAGCATTGCATTCATACCCATATCTTAGTCACATTCATCCCTTCCTCTTCAAGTCTATTCATTACCACCTATTACCAACTATTTTTCTATGCCACCCTTAGGAAATAGCCAAACCACTCCTCCATCACAATACCCATTTATGAACACTCTTTCTCACATCAACTACCTAGCCCCTATTAATACTCAGTTACTTTCTCAAGGAGCACAACCAACATATATTGGGCATGGTATACACTCCCAAAGCATGGCCCAGGTCTTACCTACACTACCATCCTTTCAACCACAATCATCACACCAGTAGTATGCCCAGGCATCCCCATAAAATTATCTAGTAGGGCAACAACCTCATACCTATGTTCCCCAACAAAAATCTACCCAAAAGATGTAGCAATATGCCCAAACTACATTCCAACAACCCATAACATCCATCCCAACAATAGAGAAACCTCTTTTTTAGGCACCACCATATGGCAGTCAAGGTTTCCCATGCCAACCTTCAACATCTACTACATATCCTACACTAGGGGCACCCATTTTCCCACCTATAAACTCTAAATGGGAAGAGGTGAAAAATGCTCTCAAAGCCCTCAAGGATGGGATAGACTAAAAAAAATTCAAATTTGAAAATGATTGCCTATATCCATTTGACAAAACCATCATGATGACACCTTTTCCTAGACATTTTGAGATCCCCAAGTTTGATAAATTTAGAAGGAGAAGTGACCCAGTTACACATGTTCAGGAATTCTATATGCATTGCCAAGAAGTGGCCTATAATGATGTGTTCCTCATGTGACTTTTTCCAAAAAGCTTAGGGGGCACTTCCCTCAAATGGTTCTATCATATACTCTAGGGTACCATTAAGACCTTTGCTAATATTTTTGAGGCCTTTTGGCTTAATATGCTCATCTAGTTAAGACTAAACTATTTGTAGTCAACCTAGTTCATACCAAGCAAAAGGAAGGAGAAAGCCTTGCTGAATAATTACAACATTAGCAAACCCTCACAACTCATATCTCATGCACTATCCTTGAATGTCACCTTGTGAAAACATTCATTAACAATGCACATTGTAGTCTTGCTCATCACATGGTTATGAATGTTTACAAAAATATAAAGACATTAAGGAAAAAGGGATGGGACTGGAGCAAGGGCTCATCAATGATGGTGCAATTAAAATTTACAAAGAAAACACTTAGGACCAAGGTCCAAGCAGTGACAAACCACACGATTGGAATAAAAAAAAGAACATAGTTACTGATGATGTCACCAACACTCAACATGTTCATGTTTTCAAGGCAAAAACTAACATCCTACCATATTTTGTCAACAACAACCTTACTAGCAACAACCACCAATCTATCAGCAGTCACCTATGCAGAATAATCCATACAATGTCCAAATACCTAGCCATCATAATTAGGCTAATGCTATCACACTTTTGACTGGACCTAAACCAAATATTTAGAGACAACCTTGTGTATACACCCCATTGGGGGAGCCCCTTGATGCAATCTTAAAAAAACTAGCCAAGGATAATCTTATTCGACATCTACAAACACAACCCTTAGAACCAAATCAGTTTAGGGAATCCTGGTCTAAGGATAATGAGTTTTGCAAATTCCATCATGTCAAAGGACATACCACCCTCAAATGCATGCAATTCAAGGACTATGTCCAAGACCTTATTGATCAGAAGATCATAGTGGGGGTACTCACCTCACCAAATGTAGGATTATTGATATACCAAAATGCTTTTCCTCCTCACAACACAAACATAGGTAAAGCACCTAGAAAAACTCCTATCAATAACAAACCCAAGAATGTTAAAAAAAACAAGGAGATAACTAAGATAAGTTTTAGAAGTAGACCTTAGCATACTTAGTCTATGGAAACCTTATCAAATGCATATTACAAGCTGAGCCTTCTATCAATGTTATAAACATCAAAGGCCTAGACACCCAATGTGTAGTTACTACTTGAAAAGCTTGACTTAATATGGCTGGCCCATCTGTATCTACACCATCAAGACCACCTCCATCAAGAACACCTTCATCAGGATCAACCCCATTAGGACCACAATATAATATCTTGGAACACTTTGGAAATATGCCAACCCAGATTTCCATTCTAGATCTCTTATGAATAAGCCCACTTTATCAATAGATCCTTGACAATAATCTCCATGAGTCATGCATCCCCACTGAAATAAATGCCACTAAGTTCCACAACTTGGTCAGCCATCTTTCTGCATCATGTGCTTTGTCCTTCAAAAGCTTTGACATCCCAATAGTTGAAATTGACCATATACTTCCACTTTTCATAGTTATTATGGTTTCTGACTTTGTAGTCAAAAGGGTCATGATAGATAATGCATCAACTTTAAATCTATGTACTTTAAAATTCATCAAACAAGTAGGATATATTGAGGCAGATATCCTTAATGAGGTCATTACCATCAAAGCATATGAAAACTTGGAGTGCACTATGGAAGGAACCATCTTGCTACCTATTAGAGTTGGCTCAACCACTTAAGAAATAGTTTGTCACATTGTTGATCTTAACATTTCATGTAACATCCTCCTTGGCTAACCATGGATTCATGCCATGAAATTCGTTCCATCCACATATCATTAGTGCATCAAGTTTTTGGATAATGGCACTAAGGTAACCATCCACACAAATCTTAAACCCTTTGCTTATTACAATGTGGTCAAAGCTTCATACACTAACCATTGTCCTAGAATCAAAATTGGCCACATCATGGCTAATTCCTCTAGCAACTGCCATGATCTAGATACCATTTTAGCTTCCACTCTTTCCATGGTTAAGATCAACTACCAAGGTTGTAGAGAGTACAGTCTCAGAAATACTTTTGTTGTCAGTGCTTTACCACTTGATCCACATAATAAAGGGTGCCTAACACATTAGGGACTAAGGCTAGATACAACCCCTCAACTTAGACAACTTGGCCCTACCATATTTATTACCAAAGGTATCCTTAATGAAGAGGAAAATGTTCTAGACATTAGTACATGGCTATGCAAAGAGCCACCTCTGAAAAGTAAAGAACTTCTCAATCACCTCAAACAAAAATACCCATGGTTACATCACTTTGCTACTGAGCAATGGGATTATCAAGGAGGTGGCCTAGGCCATTTGGAGTCAAGCATTAAGTAGCCTGTGGAAGCATACAAAGAACAAAAAAGAAAGGCTTAGGTTATAGACTTCCCATCACTAGGGGCACCATGAACGAAGGCCATGCCTTCACAAATATCCATAATAGTCCCATTACGGTTGAAGACATTCCTAAGGAGGTAGAAAAGAAAGCCTATGCCAATATCTTCCTTGATGAAATTATCCTAGGAGCTTCTATGCTCTACCAATTATCCCTAATCTCATAGACCTACCACTCGCTCACCCTGAACTCATTGATTGAGACCAACCAAGTGTTCTCCATGTTGATGAATTCTTTATAGAGAACACACTCCTTCAATTCATGGGGGTAGAAACACCACATAAATGGATACCACTACCATCAACATATGTCTACAAATTGGATCCATTGGGTTATTTTGGGGACGAGGAAATCTGTAGTCACAAAATTGAACTAAAAAATGAAACAAAAAAGAAAAAAATCAGAGCAAAGCCATCCTCTAGTGAAAACTCCGTTGGAGCACCATTAGATGACCAAAAAAGTGAAAACCCACTAGAGGCACCTGAAGATGGAGATTTCATCCCTCCCTTATAGGATCACAAGCCTGCCATTTCATCAATCTTGATAGAAGAAACTAGACTGGTCAATATTAGTCTGACTAATGTACCATAAATCACATACATTATGACATCTCTACCACCTGAGTAGGAAAAACTCCTCATCAAGGTCCTCCATGAAAATGTTGGTCACTTCACGTGGTCTTATCAAGACATGCCGAGGTTGGACCCCAAGCTAGTGGTACACCATTTGGTTGTTGATCCAAAGGCTAAACCTGTTAAGAAAAAGCTTTGTAAGATGCACCCCAAAGTTTCTTTACTGGTTAAAGAAAAGTTATAAAAATTACTAGAGGCAAAGATCATTTTCTTGATTGACTATTTAGAATAGATCTCCAACATGGTACCTATCAAAAAGCCTTCTAGTGATATTAGGATTTGCACATAGTTCAAAGATCTCAACAAGGCTTGCGTGAAGGATGATTTCCAATTACCAAACATAGACATGATTGTTGATCTCACTACAAGCCATGAGCTCTTATCTCTCATGGATGGTTTCTTTGGATACAATTAGATTCAGATAGCAGAGGTAGACCAACATAAAATAGCATTTACCACCCCTTGGGGGACATTTTTTATAACATGATGCCACTCAATTTAAAGAATGTTGGGGCAACATATCAGTGCACCATAATAGTCATCTTCCTTGACCTAATCCATAAAAATCTAAAGGATTACATGGATGATATTTTGATCAAATCTCTTAATGCCCTTGATCACTTGTCTCATCTTGAGGAAGTGTTTGATCGATTGGCCAAATATCATCTCATGCTCAATCCTAAGAAATGTGTCTTTGGTGTTACCTTGGGAAAGCTCCTGAGTTTCATTGTATCACAATGTGGTATTGAGATAAATCCTAAAATGGTTAGGCCATCATGGATATGGATCCTCCTAAGACACTCAAGAAACTTTTCTCTCTTGAGGGAAAACTACAATTAGTGAGACAATCCATCTCTTAGCTCACCGATAAGTTCCAACTATTCACACATTTACTCAGAAAGGATCAATATTTTAGGTGGGACTCCATTTGTCAATGTAACTTTGAATTGATCAAGTAGTACTTGGCTAATCCACCTATATTGGTTCCTTTGGTTGTAGGGTGTTTTCTCATCTTATACATTACAACTACCCCAATAGCACTAGGTGTTCTTCTCACACAACTTGATGATACAGGCAAAGAAAGGGCTATTTACTACATCAATAGTACTCTAGTTGGATATGAGCTCAATTAAACACCAATAGAAAAATATTGCTTAGCCATGGTATTTTCCACTCAAAAGTTGTGTCATTATATGTTAAGCCATATTGTGCAACTAATATTCAAAAAAGTATATCTTGACACACATAGTGCTCATCGGGCACTTGGCTAAATAGGCCATGCTTCTTAGTGAATTCAACATCCAATATGTCAACTAGAAGGCTATCAAAGGCCAAGTTATAGAAGATCACTTGGCAGATGCACCTTTGGTTGCAGATCACCCTCTCATTATGGAATTCCCACATGAACACCTCTACTTAATAGAAGAACAACTGACCTAGAAGTTATATTTTGATGGGTCATACACATCCCATGGCTTTAGACCCATCATACTCTTGGTCACACCTTAGGGAGATTACATTCCTAAATCTTTTAACTATAATTCCAATGTATGAACAACATCTCAGAATATGAGGCCCTCATTGTAGGGCTCAAAATTGCCATTAAGTGGAACATCGCAGAGCTTCAAGTCTTCAGAGATTCACAACTTATTATCAAGTAGGTTCTGGATGAATATCAGACCAAAGATGACAAGCTGCAACCTTACAAGGAGTTAGTAGACCAATTAAAGGAACATTTTACTTAGATTCAATTCATATAGATCACTAGATTGCAAAACAAGGCAGTGGATGTAATGACCACTATTGGTTCACTTTTGGAGATCCCTCAGGAGGCTACATAGTATGAATTCCTAGTTGAGAAGCTACATGAGCCTAGATATGAGAATGATGAATCAACATGGTTATGAATCTTGGTTGGTCCCCAATCTCCATAGTACCACAAAATTCATGCTTACCTAAAAAATGGTATCGTATCTCCCCATCTTACACAAACACAATGCCAGAACCTCATTCATAGAGCATCCCATTATACTATCATATCTCAATACCTATATTGTCATGGCTATTACAATACTTTTTCTCGATGTTTAGACCAAAACTAGGCTACAATGGCCCTTCAAGAGGTACACACCAGACTTTGTGGTTCTCACACAAGTAAAATAGTTCTAGCTAAGTAAATACTTCGAGTTAGATGTTATTGTCCTTCTCTAGAGCATGATGCATGCAACTTTGTGAAAAAGTGTCTACCCTATCAACAACATCCTAATCTAATCTGAGCCCCATCTCAAGATCTACAACCTATTTTGCCAACATGGCCATTTTCATGTTGGGGGTTTGACCTTATTGGTGTTATAGCACCTCTTTCTTCAGAAGACATAAGTGGATAATCACTACCACCAATTATTTTACTAAGTGGGTAGAGGTAGTCCCTCTTGTTACCACCATAGGAGTTCAAGTATCCAAATTTATCCTCTATTATATCATATATCACTTCAACATCCTAGCTACCATTTTAATAAACCACAGAGGTAATTTTGAAAATCTCAATATGGAGGAATTGTGCACTTCCCTTCATATCCATCATCATTTTTCTAGCCCATACTTCCCCACAAGTTAATGGTCAGGTGGAGGAAACTAACAAAACCCTACTCAAAATCCTAAAGAAAGATGTCAATGATTTTGGCTGTGATTAGCATTTGCAAATCAACCCCACCCTATGGGCCTACCACACCTCATTCTGTACATCCACAGACACAACCCCATACTCCCTGGTCTATGGTGCTAAATTACTATTAACTATTGAGGTTGAACTCCCACCCCTGCATATTTCTTTGTAGGGCCAAATATCAAATGAAGATTATAGAGTGGCTTGACTTATCCAATTAGATTTACCTGACGAGAAAAGGCAATAGGCCTATGACCACCTCATGGTCTACTAGAATCACCTCAAGCATAACTTCAATAGTAAGGTCCATCCACCATAATTTTAGGAAGGAGAAATGGTCCTCAAAGAAAACATGAAATTCCAAGTAGATCGAGAAAAGAAAGGCAAGTTTGAGCCCTTATGCAGTCACAACCTCTTTCAATTTAGGGGCATACTAGCTATCCACACTTGAAGGTGAAGTCCTGAATGATCCCACCAATATAAATCACCTCAAGAAATTCTATGCCTAAATATGCTCAGTGTATCCTTCTCCCTCAAAAATAGGAAAATGGAAGAAAAAACAATAAAAAAATAGTAAAGAAAAATAAGCATCCAATGGTGAAAACTTGGCAATTCAAGTGCCTTGGATAGGTACCCTGGTGAGAACCTAGCGATTAGGTGCCAGGTTTGCTTAGCCTTTTTATTATCTATCAATGACCTACATCTCCTCCATCACCCCCTTGTACCTCATTTCCCATCTTATCATTTTCAAAATGTTCCAAGAATTCCATCCTCGCACTCCACTACACTCTAAGCATTTCTTTTTCAACATCTATTAGCCTAAAAAGCCTACCTAAATCACATATTCTACCACGATTAGCATATCTATCCCATCCTTGTACCTTACTGCATGTACCATGTTAGGTGTATTTTATCCTTGAACCTTACCCCATGTACCATATCATGTGTATTTAATCCTTGTATCTTATATTATGTATCATATCAGATGTAGTTTATCCTTGTATCCTACCATGTGTATCATATCAGATGTATTTTATCATTGTACCCTACCACGTGTATTATATCTACTTTATTTTATCCTTTGTATCCTATCTATGTATCATATCCTTATGACAATAATAATATCCTATGTACCATACCCTTCTAACAAAAACAAACTTTATGTATCATACCCATGTAACACTAGACATAATGCATCGATGCTATCTTCATATCCTAAGCTTTTCCCTATCATACAAACACCTGCTACTATATTCTATCATACATTCCTAAGTTGCCCACCCATTGTACAGTCATGCTAGTACATTTTCAAGTCTTATAGTATTCTATCATAGGTTCCTAATTCATCCATCCATTATATAGTCCTTCTTGTACATTTTTGAGTCTTATAGTGAAACTTTGCATCACTAGTCAGTTGTCTATAAGAAAAGTACAATTGCCAATTCTGACCTTATCCCAAACATACTATCGCTAGGTCTTTATAGGATGCATCCTTCCTTATACTTACCCTTGGTCTGTCAATATCTAGTTATCCCAATCTCTTTGGATAAATTTTACTATATTATGGATTTATTCTTTCTTTTGATCTTGGGTTATTTGTGTATTTTATTCAAGTGGGTCATTTCTAGGTGATTTAGTTGTTCCCTCCTCATGGTCACCATGGTCTTCTATATCATGGTGTGCTTTGACTAGAGCAACTCAAAAGCATGGTTTTGACCAAGGTCTTTTTCTACTTGTGAGTTAGTTAGATATCACCCTTGCATATTCTAAACATGTTTTCATTCATGATCACATGACGTAGTTGGTAAGTATCATTTGTTTGTGGATCATCCAACATCATTTCCACATTGATTTCTGTGGGATCCATGTGTGATGTTGGGGCAATCCTTGTGTGCTTGTTTGAGTTAGTCCTATGTAATATTGGGGAAAAGGCATTGACATTCCTAGTAATCTTGGCATGTCCCTAATATTCCTATATTAAATAAAGTGCTCACACTACATGGTGGCACTTCTTTATGAAGTACCCCACCTTCAAGCTTCCAGTATATCTCCTCACACCTCCCCTCTCTACCCCCACTCCCTCACAAGATCTTATCTCTTACTCCCTTTCCCTATCATCCCAAGCTCCTACCTAATCCCATCCCCCCTCACCTTAAGTGATATGCTGCACCATCCCCTTACACCCCACATGTGTCTTCCTATCACCCAACTTACCTTTCATATCATAGTCACTCATCTTCCCTACATTCCCCTAAGTCCCCTATTTTTTCTTCATTACTTGCCTTGGTTACATTCTTTCTTTACATCACCCTTTGATCCTCCCATCATTAGAATCTCTCGATTCACTTTCCTTATCCTCACACATTGAGTTCATCTTCATTATCACACTCTTACAAATCATACATCTCTAGGCTATAGTTTCACCATCATCAATTGCATTCTTTATCCTATGTTCACCAACCTAAATTGAGTTTGTTTCTCATTTTCCCACATCATAGATTAAATTCATTTATTACATGTTAGGTATGTTTCTCATGGTTCATCATCCTAATATTTAGTTCAATTAACATATGTTCTTATCATAACTTTTAGCTCATTTACCACATTTTATCATCGCAATTGGCATTCATTTTTATTATCTTTTCATCATCATAAATTTCACGTTCACTTTACCATAGTTTGTGTTCATTTTATCATCTATTATCATAGTTTAAAGTCTCTTTTTTAGCATAATAATCATCATAAGTTTGCATCCACTTTTATTACATGTTTTATCCTATATTCATATTTCATCTCTTGGGTCACTTTTTTTATCATTATTCTTTTCTAAACATTCATTTACAATTCTCTTTTTTCAAAAGTCAAAATAGATTAAATCCATCTCTTAGGTTCATCTGTTCATTATTTTTCTTCATTATCATAAACATCATCATAAGTAAAAATTTTCAAAAAAAATCATCATAAATCACATCACAAACACGTCAGTACTATCTAAGCAAAACACATCATAAACATCACATCCTACATCAAAAACATATCAACACTATCCATACACATCACATCATAAAACATCAAAATCCTGCATCACAAACATATTAGCACTCTCTAAACAAATCATCATAAATGACACATCCTGCAACACGAACTATCAGTAAAATCATGTATCTCATAAACATTACATCCTGCATAAACAACACATCAGTCTCTTGTCTACATCTAATCATATCAACACATCAACATCATAAACAAAATCATAGCATCATAAAATTCATACATCCATATCCCACCCCAAAGAATGATCTGATCTATATATATCTCTTAGCCTCAACAAATAAAGAATAAATCACCCCCCCTGCAAAAATACCATACATCGAGTCTATACCCACAACAAAATAGATCCAATGGTGGATCCAAAAGTCAATATATCAAAAATAGTATTTCATTTCTCTCCCTTGTTTGTCACCTCTTCCTCATGGGACTCATAGGTGTCCCTCTCTACCCCTAGCCCTACTGGTGGTGGAGGTGGTGGCCTCATTTGCTCTCCTCCTATCCTTGATCTCTCTGCCTCATCCCTTCTCCCACTCATCCCCCTATCTCACCTCTAGCTCTGCCCTATACATTGAGACTTGTCTATCCTTTATAATCCCCTAGTGCTCCATCCACTCACTCCCCCTCACTACATGCCTATATGGGTCCTAGCTATACCTGACCGTATCAATCATCTATAATGCACAATCTGATCTATTGGAACTATTGCATGATATCTCCCTTGATAAAAGCTTTCTCTCTCCCCCAACTCTTGAACCTACCCCCATAAGCTCCTCAACTCAGACATCCCTCCACTTATCAACATCTATGCTCTTAGGGTCACCACCTCCACCACCAACCTATCCCTCTCCTTTTGGATGGTGTCTATCTATGCCTATAATGCTTGTCTCTCTAGATTCACCACTTCTAACCTCCCCTCTAACCACCCACCCTCCACCCACAATATCCCCACCTCTATCTCTATTCTACCTACCTATCCTTTTACTACATCATCCTAATGTCATAACTAATCTCACTCTACCCTGATATGATTTCTCTCCTACTGTGTGTCTTGCAGTAACTAGCTAGTGGCCTTGTGAGTCTACTGCAAGGACACATATCAACTGGCCAGGCTATCATCCCCTCCCCTTGATGATGAGCCTACTCCACCACTCCCTCCTCCCCTTATTAGCCCCTATGGCCTCTTCTCCTCCTCTGCCTATGATCTTCTTTTCGTTGCTGGCCTTTTGTCTCCCCTTCCTAGCTGTGCTTCTCTCCTCTTGCCTCTCCTCTCTCCTCTACCTCTACCTTGCTAGCCCCTCCTCCTATGCCACTACCTCTACCCACTATCATAATTCCCTAGCTACATATCTACCATGTTTGGCTACCTAAGCTATCTCTCTTGCCACCATTATGAATCTTTTCACCTACACTCAACCTACTAGTCTCAGTCGCTCAAGCCAATCTTGGTACTCTTGTGTGGAGCCCACATCTACCACTTCCCAAAACCAATCCCACTATTGTGGTACTAACTCCCTCCAAGCCTATAGTAATCCCTCTCTCTAGAGTGCTAGTTCAAACTGCTGCAGTGGTAGAGAAGAGAAACGCTATAGGAGGCAACATTGTTGAAAATATAATAGGAAATTTAATGTTATGTTTTAAATGCTTTTAGTTTTTGAAGTCTGTAATAACGTCCTACATGTGGTGGCATACCTAGAGTAGCAATTCGATAAGCTCTCCAGATATAGCCACCTAGGACCAGGTGTGTGGATCTTAAATTAGAATAGTTTTTTTTTAGTTCGTAGGTGGAGTGTTTAATGATTTTTAGAATCCAATAATAGGTAGTAGGCAGTTTTTGGAATATTCCTGATTTAGAAAATGACTGTCTAATATTGGTAGAAAAAATGTTTCAGATTCTTATCCTTTTTTTGGATAGAAGACGTTCTTCTTTTCTAAATAAGAAGAAAATGTTTCACATCCTTTAATAGGAAAAAAAGAAAGTCAGTTTTAAGGGAGAGCCAGTCAGCTATGTAGAGAAGGAATCGAATTTGGAGAGATATGGAATGTTTTTTTTATTTTATCTTTGTGCAAGTTTTCGATGGTCTGAGTTTTGAACAGATTTTTCTTATCTTCTCATTGGAAACAAGTTGATAGTTTGCAGAAGATTAAAAAGTTTTAGTTTTGGGTCGAATTCGGTATGTTTGCAAAAAATTAGTCTCAGTGCATGGGTAATATCTCCCAAATGAACCATTGGATTTATCTCAAATTTTTATATGTTGTTTGAAACCTAGTTATGCAAAATATCAACAGTTGGATTGAGAAAATAATGTTTGGTTCAAAAGTTATACATGTCTGTTCACGGGTCTATCTAGAGATAGCAAGAAGCAATGTTTTGCAGAAAAATGTACTCTGATGCGTGGTCAATATCTCGGGTTTGAACTGTTGGATTTCTCTCAAATTTTTATATGTTGTTTGAAGCCTAGTTACACCAAATCTCAATGGTTATATTGAGTAAATATTATTTGGTTCGAAAGTTATTCATGTCTGAGTGCAGGTCTATCCGAAGGCAGCAAGAAGATATTTTGGGGGATTTTATTTTCAAAGTTTTGTTTTGAATCTGATTTTAGTGTGTGATCCTGGAGGTTGTAGATGCCCCTTGAAGCAACTCAGTTGAGTGTCTGATTCCTCCTGAGTTTTCCAAGGTGTAGCTCTACATCACAAACATCGACATTAGCTCGTGTGTGACTCGCTGATACCAATTGAGCTCCCTTAGAGCCACCTGCAGCCATCCAAATTGCCATAAAGCCCTATCTGGCCAGCATTGCTTAGCTATACATCCCCATTGCCCAAAAATGAAACATGGTGATATAGTGTAGGGTAAATTTTGTCTCTCCTCTACCCATGGCCCAATACCCATGTATGGTCTCCATACTACCACCCAAATCTCATCTATTTAGACTTGCTAGTAGTTGACATCCTTGATATGGTGATATGTTAGTGACTCCCCCCAGTTATATGCCATTGGCTCCTCTACCTACCTATCCCTCCATCCAATCAGCCTAAATGCCACAATATGCTTCCATTCCCATAGCTACAACAATATCAAGAACCATATGGTCCTCCCCTACCATCCTATCCCTTGATACACTATCTAGTGTAGATCTTGGTATAGCTCTGCCAACATCAAAGACCCCCAAGCCACAAGGACTCTAGCATCCACTATCCACATAATGGTAGATATCAATGCCAAGGTAACTCCTATCCTATTGGTATTTAGAGCAATGTATCTCAATCCTAGATTGCATACATAAAAATATATCCGCCTCTCCATGGCTGCCTGGTCCAAATGCTCGTCTAATGGGAACTACCCCCTTTGGATTTGATATGCTACTCTTAACCCCACCAACCCCTATATTGTTACCTCTCTAGTCATCTCTCTCATCACCATCATTGGTGTCCCTCACACTAGTAATCTAAATATCTTATACACATCCTCTAGTGCTACGGTCATCTCTCCTATTAGTAGGTGGAATGTGCTTGTCTCACTATGCCACCACTCACACAAGGTAGTCACCATCACCATATAAGTACATGTATGGGGCAATCTTGCCATGTACCCTAGGCCAATGGCATCAATCCTCACCTAGTCTAGTAGCATAAGCTACTCTCTGATGTGTAGTAGCGCTGCTCATCACTTGTGTGACACCAGAGTGTCCAATGACCACTACATGCAAGCTAATCACATGTTAGTATTCCTTTTTCATATTTACATAACCTCACTTCTACCACCCATCCCTCTACCAAATTCCTCTTTTTGCTACACACCTTTCCCATTTTTCCCTTTTTTCAAGTTCCCACTATTGCATTCTTGTGAACCCTCAAAACTCATGATCTCACTGATGAAAGTTATTGTGGGATCACTCTTTGACACTTTGACCCCCTTAAACCCAAATCCACATTCTTGTAGGCGCATTCTCACATGACCTAAAAATTGGTCATCCCATCAACCCCACTTACCATGGAATCACACTTGAACTTCCCCTACTGGTCAAACCTTAACCCTCTCCCACATTGACCCTACCTATTGTAGTGACATCGTGTTTCCACCATGTGCAACATATTTTTTCACATGGGGTTGCTTTCCCACTACCATTTCCTCAATCCGACAAACCATTCATACTCAAATTCATGATCTTGTGAAAGGTGTTTTCTAAGCCTTTTTTACTCTTCCCCCTTGCCATTTTTGTGGGATTATGATCCTACTAATCCCTATAGTGATCCTACCAAACCTATGTCTGTGGGATTGTGTTTTCTACATTGCAAGAATGCTAAAAATGCTAAAAAATAAAAACATAAAAGTTGGTTTTTTGATCCTACCAATCATTCTAGTGTCCATCGCACCCATACTCACCATATTAATGCTTGCCTAATGCTCTGGTTGTCCAAGCGCAACCATTGTATTGTCCAAATCAGAGCTCCAAGTAGCAATATCTTGTCATTTGTATGAAAGAAAATAACCCTTTCCAGCCCCTCTTAAGCCCCTTATAAGCCCCATGGGGCACCCCTTCTTTCTCTCTGATTCCTCTAGCGCCCTCCTTTTCCCCTAGCCTTTTTTCTTTTTTACTTTTATTATCCTTCCCACCCCTTTTTTAATCATTCTATGTCCTCCTACTTGCCCTAAATTTCTATGGCTTTTCAAGAAGTCATCAAGCCTCATGTTCTTTCCCTACTACCTTTTTGAGGGGGCATCCCATAGTCTATTCTCTCCTCTTCTACTCCAAATTGGGGCAACCATGTTGTTTTAGAAAGTCTTCTTTGCATCGTTTATATTTCAAACTTCTTTGAAATAGTGTTGTCACAACACTATGTCAAAGAAGGGTAAAATGTAGATACCTAAATCTAATTAGATCACTAGGTAATTTTATTTAGTCATCTCCTAGGACATTATTGATTAAATATTTATTATTTAATTAATTAATCATCATCCCCTAGTTAATTAATTAATATAATTAACTATTGTCTAATTGATAAAATCAAACAATAACCCAAAATCAATTTATCAATTAAAATCCTATTCCTCTATTAAATTAAATAAATATTTAAATCTATTTAATTTAATCTCACATCCCCCATCTATTAAATAAATCATCTAATAAATTATCCAAACTCCTAAAAACATCCCTAAACCTAACCTTTACCACTAATCTAACCCATTCACCCATACTAAGCTCACTTAGCCACCTAATTAACCCATCACATCAAAGCTAAGCCACTTGCCCCCTAACCCCCTCTTTAAACTAAGTGTAGTCCCCCTCCTAAACATGTATACAACTTTAAGCAAGGTTTAAGACTTGCTAACCCAAGCCAAATTAAAAAAATCTCCCTTATCCTCTTCCATCCCTATCCAAGAGCTTTTATGGCTCTTACATACCATTAATACCTCTTACATCCCTCTTAAATCCTCTTACATCCCTCTTACACACTCATCCTTCCTCATTACTCCCTTTGACCAAACATTATCCCATCCCCTCACACTCATCCTCCTTGTGACAAGTGTCACTCCGCTTTTGGATCCAAACAAGCACAATCCATGTGCTCCCCTTTCAAAGCATCTTAGCCCTCCCTCACCATTATTCTATCCTTGCATCTTGACCATCCATCTCTCTACTCCTTGGCTTATAAATAAAGCCCTTCCCTATCACAATCCATCATCCACTTTTATGCATACTTATAATACCCCATTGACCACTACATCACAACCATTTTGCACCATCACCATACTGAAATATATCCACACCTCCATTGTTAGAACCCTCACCCATCTACACACTTGGTAAAAACATGTACCCATTGGAAGCTTGAGCACAATGCGAGAATACATCCCCTATCCATCAAGGACATATCTACATCATCATAGGTTACACCCAAGGAACTTACCATTCTTGGTTTGCCTTCCTTTTGGTGGTAACCTCATCTTATCATAAGTGTTTACTTATTTAGTTTTGTGTATGCTTTTACTAGTTACTATTCAATATTACACTACTAGATTAGGTGATACACCTATGGTTTCTAGTCCAAGGTGAGACCATCAAACCTAGAGCTTAGTGAGTCTTTAAGGATATCCTTATAGACAAGGAGTATTACTTGGGACATATTCCTCAGATGCAGACCCAATTAGATAATGTCCTTCTATCATCCATACTATTAGGCCCTACCCCTCTAGTATAGAGAGTGATGCTTGGTACAATATCCTTGGTTGTGTTTCTTGACTCAAAAGGTACCATATTTTCAACACCACTTACTCATGTTATATAGAGGATGGAGAGTGAGAAGATTATATTCTAATGGGTTCACAACATGCTAGCTCATCTATACCATGAGCTATGTTAGTTGGTTAAATATCGAAGAGAGAGCCTATTGAATGCACTATCTTATAGATTTAGCTTTTTGAGAACTTTACATGTACATGTCCATAGGGTATCCCAGTGATGGTAGATGCAAGCATAGCAAGAGTCTTTTCCTATCCATTGAAGAATGCCTAGCTGTTTGGAGATATCTTGTATTAGAGAGTATCTCTAGACCACATTCCCAATGTGGATGTGATATGGAGACCCTACTACCAGATGACATAGTATCTTGATACTTGATTCTAGATGAGATACTCATAATAATGAACGCTGTTAAAGAATTATCTAAATCACATAGTGGTGTCATACTACTATGATTGGGTTATGAGATTGTTTGGGCTAGTATAGGTAGTCTCTAGAGAAGTACCTTTCTATGTACATTTGATGAGGTATTATTAGAGACTCGATGCCATATGCTGATCATCGGTAGCAAATCTAGAGGATAATAATGTCAATGATATAGAGGATATAAAGGTACCATCAGATGTGACTTACTCAAGCATGAACCAAGATTACATTAGGTACTGAAGTCTATAGGGGTCTCATCCCATCTTCCCTAAGGATTATCCTATAGGTGATCTAGGTGCTTTAGAGAGGACACATTGGGATGATGGTACAATAGAGGAGGATGAGGATATAAAAGATAAGAATCACATCTCTAAGGGGGATCCCATGGAGGAGTAGAGAGAGGAGGAGAGAGTAGAGGAGATGCCCTTAACCAGTGATATTGGTGATGTACACATTTATCATATATCACCACTGAGATCATGATGATCCCCATGCACCCACACAAAGACACCACTAATGATGCCTAGACACAATGAGCATGGAGAGAGTAGTCACTCCATTCCCCCACCATATAGACCTTTTAGTGACACCTAGGAGGGAATCCTAGATATGAAATAATAGAATGTGATTAAATATGCAATTTGATTTGAAAAAGTATGAATTTAATAAATGTAATTTTTACACTAAGCTAGCATAGCGAAGTGGAGGAGCATTGTATCTGACATTCTGAAGGATACATGCATATCCTACTGACTACCAGTGAGTGAGTGAGAGTCCTCTCTTAGCTACAAAGATCTCATTAGGCATGGTGATATCTTTGTAGTTGTCCAATGAGAACTAAGGATGTGTAGAGAAAGGGAGGGAAAACTAAGAGCTAAGATGCAAAGTGCCTAAGATGACTCACATGGTATGAGCATATCCAAGATCCATACATAGACACATAGATCCACCTCATCCTATTATAGACCAAAGAGATCTAGTAGCCATCATCCATCAGAGCATAGTAATAGGCATAGCGATAGATAGGGCAATTGACCACATATGTATTAGAACTAAAATCACTTTCTAATGAATGAAAAACTTTGTTTACTAATTAGTTCTATGTTTGATATAAAACTTAATAGAAAGAAAAAGAAGGTTCATAAATGTATTTAATATGTAATTTTGCTAAAACTACATAACCTATAAAACAAAGTTTATAAGGAATATATAAATGCAAAAAAGAAAATAAAGAATAAAATTAAGGATGATAATGTTTAAGAAGCATAATATTAATAGGTTCCTTAAAAGAAACACCATCCATATCAGCAAGTTTATAAGCACTTAAACCAAAGTATTTAGTGACAACAAAAGGTCCAAGCTAGTTAGGGCCAAACTTTCCTTTTTCACTAGGTAAAGCATTCACATTTTGTTGATTCTCATATAAAGCTAAATCATCAATCAAAAATTCTTGTTCAATTACCTTATGATTCTATTGCTTCTATAGAGATTTATGATAAGCTTTTATATGTTCTAATGCGTGTATTCATTGTTCATCCAACATTTCTAACTCTTGTAAATGTTGTTCTTGAAAAGTATCTTTGTTAATTATCCCATGAAATGAAACATGCAAAGAAGGTATTTCTAATTCTAAAGGCATAAAAGCATCACTACCATAAACTAGATTGTAAGGAGAAGTACTTGTGGTAGTACAAACACTTGCCCTATAATCCCATAAAGCATATGTCAATTGAGTACGTTGATCTTTTGCATGCTTGTTGAATAGAAAGAAAATACAATTTCCTTTCTTAACCCTAATTTTCAATGTGATGATCCAAATTGGTTAAGCACAAGAGAGTGATCAATGCAGTAATGGATCATGTGATGGAAAATAGGGAGAAAGGAGGTGATATAATCTTTCTATTATGAGGGAGTATGTGCTTAAATCCTAAAATAGATAAAAGACAAATACTAATCTTGAATCTATAAAGTGTTATTTTTTGATGTCTATATGTAGTTTTGGGGAATTCTACAACTTGTTTTGGACTAGAAATGTTGAGACAAAGAAAACCCAAAAATATTTTGTTTTTTTGAAGGGAGGTTGACCTTAACCCTATTGATAGGGCATAATCTTACCATGAGGCACAATTGTACCTTGAAAAGTTGACCTTGACATGCACTACTCTAATGAAATTTCTATTCATGGATCTTGCAAGTTTGGCAAAAAGGGTATCCAAATCTACTCTCCAATTTGTTGTTCCACACTTGTATCTACAATAAAAATGGTTTGCTTCTTGGATGGGGGATTTTCCTCAGTCAAACTCTAATTTGAAATTAACCTTGAAATATAGTTGAAATTGTAATATGCATAAACAAAGTAAATGGAACTATTCACCTTGCTAATGTGGAAATCCTTGTGGAGGATTCAAATCCTTGAATCCACAAGTACAAATGCTCCAAACAAATGTAGAAATGTATATAGGATGTCTCAAATCAACGTTATTAGATCTTCAACACCAATCTTGAATGTATCTTTGCACAGAAGAAAGCTTGGATGAATATGGATAGAGAAATCTTAAACAAGAGGGCTCCATAGAGATTGAATCATTCAATGGCTAACAATGGACCTCCTTGATGAATTGGTTGCTTGAATACTTGAATGCTTGAATGCTATTAGATCTTCATTTCATAGAATAATGAATTTACTTCATAAATGCTAGCTCCTAGTTCATAATAACTTTTCTCATAGATAGTGGATGTCAAAATGAGGGAAGAAGGCTTTCTTATATAGAGATCTAGGGCACAAATTCCTAGAGAAGGCCAATATAGGAGCATTAAATCCAATTTAACCTTAACTCCTAGGAATAGACATATATTAAATGTGTCTACCATTATAATACCCAAAATAGCTGACCTGGAAGTGAGAAAAGAAACTTTCCAAAGCTTGAGATCCTAAAACTCGCAAAAATTGAAAATGGGACCTAGGGTCAAGGATGAGGTCAACCTTGCCCTAGGTTATGGTCAACATTTTCCTTGACCTAGGTTAGGGTCAACGCAAACCTTGACCTAGAAGGTTATCCTTGGTCCAGAGGCCAAAGTCCTTAGTTTCATAGAGTATTTTATCAGAAATAGGCTAGAAATAGAGAGAGACAAGCAAAATAGGGGGAAAACAACTAGATCCATGCAAAGACCTAGTCAAGGTGCTTGACATGACCCCAGACCATTTAATCAGAGGGATAAACACTCTTAACATGGAAGTGTTTCCATTTTAAGATGATACACTTGTTAAATAATTTTCTTAGAATCTACTCAATAATTTTATTTGATGCTTCAGCTTGACCATTAGACTAAGAATAATAAGGAGTTGAAAATTTATGTTGAATTTGATATTTCTCTAGAAATTTCATGACTTCTTTGTTTATAAAAAAAGTACCATTATCCAAAACCATCATTGAAGGTATACCGAATTGTGTTATGATAGTATTAAGCATGAAATAACAAATAACATCCATAGTTGTTGAATGAAGAGGAACAACTTCAACCTACTTCATGAAATAATTTATAGTAGTTAGAATGTAAGGATGCCCTTGAGAAGAAGATGGTGAGGTTTTTTTCCAATAAGATCAAAAACCCAAATACTAAAAGGCCATGGAGAAACTTGATTATGAAGCTCATGAGCAAAAGCATGAATCAAATTACTATGTTGTTGACATTTAGGACATTTCTTAACAAACATAAAAGAATCTTGTTCCATTATTTTCCAAAAATATCCCATTCTAAGTAATTTATTAACCATAAATTTTCCACCAAAATTCCCTCCATAAAAACCATAATGAGCTTCTCCCAAAGCCACCAAAATTCCAATTCTATTGAGACATCTTAATAAGAATCCTTCATATGAGTGTTTGTAAAATGTATCTCCTAAAATGATGTAACGTGCTTTAGGTTTCCTAGTATGATTACATGTGTTTCTTATTGCTGATTCAATAAAAGTACCATCTTTCAAAACATGAAAAATGTGAGAATACCATTCATCCAAATGAAAATTAAAATAATCAGAGGTAATCCTTTTAGAAATTGTAGTGTTTTTAATAGTTTGTATATTAAATTGAAAATTTTTAGCATTATTTTCAAGACACACCAAAGAAGTTGTGCTTGCCATGGCATCCACATGTTGATTATCTTTTCTATGTGAGATTTGAATTGTATAAGATGAGAATTGTGAAAGTAGATCAAGATCCAAATCTCTATATTGTGTCATTTTATCATTCTTAGTTTGATAACCTCCTTTAATTTGTTCAACAATCAATTGTGAATCTCCATATACTTGCAAGTTTTTGATGTTAAGGGATGAAGCTACTCGTAAACTAGTTATAAGAGCTTCATATTTTGAAATGTTATAAGTACAAGGACAAGTTAACTTGTATGATAAAGGAATTAGCTTTTTCATAGGAGGAATTAAGATAATACCAACACCAAAACTTGTTGTACATTTAGATCCATCAAAATACAATTCCCAAATATCATCTTATTGAATAAATAAAATAGTATCATTAAAATGCAACATAAAAAGTGAAAAAATGGTTCAATTAACATCTTGAGGATGCTCAAAGTCCATGACCAACATCATGCCAAGAACCTAAGAAAACTAGGTGACATGTAAATTGAGGTGGAAACCCAAAAACTCAAAAACTTTGAAATTAAAACCCATTTGGTCTTTAAGCACAAAAGCCATGAAAATCCAATAAAATTTAGGTTTGGACACTATATGAAAAAATGGCTGGCATAGCTATGTGAAACCCCAAACTCTCATCCCAAAAATTGAGAAAATGTTCATACTCGACCAACTGGGTAGAACCAACAATTAGAAGTGGAGGGGAACACTAGTTCTTATCCTCCTAACAAATAGATACTAGAAATGAAAGAAAAAATAGAGTTGAGCACAAAAATGGGAGAGCCCTACCTGAAAACTAAAAGGGCTAAAATAGAAATCAACTAGATAAAATAAATATCCCACAGAAGATGCCGAAAGTCATGGCAAACCAAGGTCTCCTTGAGCCAAATCCAACAAGACTGATCTCATGAAGATCCCACACCTATAGCTCTCACAAAAAATAGAAACACAATCCTCTAGAAGAGGATTTTGTAAAAAGATCTCAAATTCTTAATTTCCAAAACTGAGAAGTGAGGAATTAATTTCCTCTTTGGATACTTATTCACTTTTTGAGTGAATAGTTGATTAGGGTAAATAACTAGGTAACCTACTTAAACCCCTAATCAACCCAAATAAAAGCATGCTATTCCAAGTAATTGAAATACATCTATGGAGAAACTACCAAAAATTAAAATTAATTAAAATAAATTCTAAACACCCAAAATAGCAAAAATTTCCTAAACAACTTTCACAACAATAAGAACCTCTAAATGCACAAACACATTCATAGATCTAATCACATAATGTAAATGATTCTGGATTGAATCAAATCACCAGAAGGTTTAATTTAAACTTTTAAATAAGATATGTCAACCATACAATGACAAAATTGGTAAAATATGAATAGATGATTCACTAACTCCATGTGCCACTACCACAGATATAAATCTTGCACACTAAAACACACGATCAAGTGCAATTACATATAATAACATAGACAAAGAAATAAATGAATTAAATAACCTAATTTAACACTTTATTTAATTATATTTAAATAATCCATTTACATCACTCACATTCACATAAAACATAACTAAGTAAGAATGAAGTAAATAACCATAGCATTGAATCCACATAGAACCAAATTAGAGATATGTCCAAATACTAGATAACTAAATATCATAATAAAACATATTGTCATCTAAAAATGGCATCATCATGAAAATATGATCAACTAAACAACATAATAGTCTAACATCTATGATACTAAAATCAAAGTATGACATTCAACCCTCAGGTCATCTCCAATGTAAGAATAAGATGAGTACAAGTATCTCTTAGATCAAAATATAACAAGGTATAAATTTCAAACACGAGAGGCACTACATGCACTATCACTTACATCACATTCAATATGAAATACCTTATTGAAATCAAGAAAAGCCAATATAGATAACTCAACAATTTTTTGTTTCAAAGTCTCAAAACTCTTATCAGCTCCATGTGTCCACTTGAAAATCCTTTTTATCTCCTCTCATTGTCTCATTCATAGCATTACAAACAAAACTAAAATTCTTGATCAACTTCCTACAAAAACTAGCCAAACAATGAAAAGATCTTACTTCACCCACATTCTTAGGTGTAGGCCCTTCAAAAATTTCTTTAGCCTTTTGAGGATCCATTCTCAAACCATTAGCTAAAATCACAAATCCCAAATAAACAATCTCCTCTTGCATAAAGGAACATTTTTTTAAATTAATCATTAACTTCCCATCCTTCAATCTCTGCAATACTTGTCTAACATGCTCAATATGTTTTTCCTTAATCTTACTAAATATGATAATATCATCCAAATAAAAAATTATAAACTTACCCAAAAATCTCTTGAGAACTTCATTCATCAATCTCATGAAAGTACTAGGTGCATTAGTCAAACCAAAAGGCATTACCAACCATTCATGCAACCATCTTTTGTCTTGAAAGTAGTTTTCCATTCATCACCTTCTTTGATTCTAATATGATGATAACCACTCTTAGAATCAATTTTGGTAAAATTATTTTCTCCACTCAAACAATCCATTATGTCATCCATCCTTGGCATAGGAAACCTATATTTCACCATAATCTTGTTAATAGCTCTAGAATTAGTACACATTTTCCATTTTCCTTTCTTCTTAGGTGCTAATACAATAGGTACAACACATGGACTCAAACTTTCTTTGATCAAACCTTTTTGTAACAACTCATGTACTTGTCTATTAAGTTGTTCATTCTCTGTAGGTGTGAATCTATATGGTGCTTTATTTGGTAAACTAGATCTAGGGGTTAGGTCCATACAATGACTTATACTCCTTACCAGTGGTAATCCATCAGGTATGTCTTCTACAACAATATCTTTATACTCATTCAACAATTTAGTAATTTCTTTTGATACTCAGTCAATACTACTAGCTTTTATTATCACTCAGTTTCCACTATTTGTTACTTGGTCACCATTGTACAGTACTCAGTTATTACTAGCATAACTTGATCTCATTATTATTATGGAAAAATAAACTTAATTATATTTCACTTCTTTTTCAAATTGCTTTCCATTAACCATGCAAATTCTCATAGTAGTACGATTAACCTCATATGGACTTTCAATCAAAGGCAACAATATTTTCTTTCTCCCATTTACCCAAAGAGTATATTGATTCAATATTCCATCATGTATAAGATATCTATCACATTGGCAAGGTCTACCCAATAGAATATGACAACAATCCATAGGCATAATATCACACAAAACTTCATCAAAATAATGTCCAATCTTGAACTTCACAATATATTGTTCACTTACCAATATCTTATTCTCATCTTTGATCCATGAAACATGATAGGGTTTAGGATGCTTCAACCTCTGCAACTGTAACTTTGTAATTAGTTCTTCTAATTCCAAATTTGTAGAACTTCCATTGTTGATGATCACCTTGCAACATTTCAAACTATCTTATGTCTGATCTTGAAAAGAATTCTCCTTAGAATAGGTTCCTCATCACTTCCTTTATTAGATAAGGTTATTCTCACCATTTGATTTTCTCTAGCCTCAAGTCCACTCAATGAACCCTTAATGTCTCGTTGAACTATAATATTTATGTTACCTTTTTCATTCTTAGCATATTTATACTCAAAGGGTCTATGTCCTTCTTTTCCACATAGTCTTTCCTTTGTCATCATTCTTCCATTCATATTTTACCTTATCTTGTATAGTATTGTCAGATTCGTCACCTTCTCCATGATATCTATCTTTGTGTCTCTAAAATCTTCCAACTCTACCTCTTTGTCTTTGTTCATGCTTCTTTTTCAAGATCTCCTCAACTTTCAAGGCATATTGATATACCTCCTCCACACTTTCCAATTTCACCAAACTTATACCATCTTGAATTCTAGATTTCAACGCATTTAGTTACCTTGTAACTTTCTCAACATCATTATCCACATGTCTAGATCTAATGTCCAATCTATACGTTTCCTTAGTATATTCCTTCACAGTCATATTTCTTTGTCTCAAATTTTACATTTTCTTCAACAAGATAACTTGGTAATCATTAAGAAGGAATTTTTTCTTTATCTTGTTCATCATTTTCAACCAAGTCTAAATCTTCTCCTTTCCTCTCCTTTGTCTACTAGTTTACAATTACTCCCACCATAGTGAAGCATGACCTTTCAGCCTAGTAATTACAATTTTCACCTTCCTATCACCAAGAGTGTTTTCAAACTCAAAGAACTTATCCACATTAGAGATCCAATCCAACACAACATTGGTGTCCAATTTTTTATCACAAAGAACAACCTCTAAAATAGGCTTTGAATGTTCCCTAGACAATACTCTCAATAATTTTTTTCCTCATCTTAATCTTCTTCAAGTTCTAGATTAGGGTTTGGTGCTATAGCTTCATCATCACTCATATCATCAAGATGTTCTCCTCTAGGCTATCTCCACAACATCTAATCTAACTAAAATTTGTCTCAATGTATCTAATATGACATTTTTGATATTTCCTTTACCTTAAACCATCTTACAATTAGGTTCTTGCAAGATGATAACCCTCTACAAGTTATAGGTCCAATCGTTAGATCTGGCTCCCTATAACCAAATCACCTTAGGGTTCTACATGATCCAATCTCCATAAGGATGAAACTCAAGCTTTGATACCACCTTGTGCAAGGAAGGATGAACAACTAGGGCCAAAGGCACATCCAACTATCCAACCACCTCACTAAGTAAATATAATAGAAGTAAAACACCTGAAATAACACTAAAGAGAGAGAACACATACTTTTATTGATTCATCAAATTTTCAACATACATGCCTAGCTATAAGGCCTTTTGGGTTATGACCAGATATAAAATATTCCTAAGTTCTACTTAAAGCTAAACCAAATACCTCTACTTATACTTTCCAAAATGGCTTACAGAAGATTCTAGAACATTACATCAAAGAAAGGTCAGCCTCAAAATGGTCAACACTCATCCCTAGACAAGTTCTTATCAATAAATTTACAAACTAAACTAAATACAAGAGTCGACTCCAATTGAGAACTAAACATAGGAAAATTTGGTCAAAGAAGGACCTAAGAAATAGTAACAATAGGACTACTTAGCACATGATGGATCACTCAGTCAACACAAGAAAAACTCAGTTCACTCTAATAGAACTTAGTCACTAAAGGAACAACTTAGTTCACACTGAAGAGCTTAGCAAGGTCTAAAAATAACTTAGTTTGAACTATTATAATGAACAAAAGTGGAAGATTAAAGGCAACCCAGGATGCTCCTACATCACCATTAAGAGATTTACAATAGGTATGTTAGGACCACTCTATTAAGAGATTCAACTGATACACTGATTAGAATGTAACAATACCTTGATCCTTTAGTCTGCACTAATTACTAATAACGCATCTTCTCTTTCCAAAAACTGATTACCTCACTATGACTGATCTACAATAACTCCTTGCTACACTTCTTGACCTCCTTCAACACTGAATAATTATTGATTCTCCTTATGCATTGCATACATGCATTCCTTCGACTCACAATAATATTTCACTTAATTCATTCATGAAACCCTCCTTAGATATTTATCTTACAAAACTTCTAGATTGAAATCAACAATCCACATTCATCCTTTTTACTGCTTAATCTTTCCAATTTTTGATTGGTTTTTCTCCTTCATAGGGATTAGTAATATGGAATTATAGGCATATTTACCTTCTTGATCTTCACCTTTATCATAGAAGCATTTTTCATGCTTGGAAAAATGGTTTAGATAAGATTTTTTTTCCATTCAAAACTCATATACACAAACTGCATATCTTAATACATATAACCTCTGAAGCTTGGTCGTGCTTGGTTCTTCTTGCTAATCTACAACATATATCATGCTCATCTTAAATTATTTTCACTATAAAATTCTCAACTCATGTAGCACTTGACTTATATCATATGTTTCCTTCTCAATCACTCAACATCTACTGGATTCTCGGTGACTATACACTTGTTGAAACATATTGAACTTGTGCACTTCTTCTCTTTGTAGATTAACCTTCATTGTGGCTTAGTCATAGTGTTAACTAACCAACACTACCTTGTCAATGACCAAGTTTTTTGTGCTAATAGATAATACCAAGATTTTCTTTAGGGTCAACAATAACCTTGAAATTAAATTAATTAAAATGCTAGAAATATAAAGTAAATGAATAGATTCACCTTACAATAGTAGGATTTATCAATAAAATGCAATAATCACACTTTACCAAGTTGATTTGGATCAAGAAGGCATGAATGTAGAAGAAGAATTATAGAAAAATCTCATGATGACAAGCTCCCCTATCACTAATGGAGGGAGATAGATATTGAAAGGTTATGACATGAACATGTAAGATAGATGATGAAGCCCCAAATGAACTTATTCTAAGCTCCTTGAAAACATTTTGAATGCAATTGATCTCATCTCCAATGGATTGTAGATAGATCTCCTCAAATACACTTGAAAATTGTTGAATGCACATGCTTGATGTGGATGATCTTGGATTCTTTGTTATGGATTTTGGATGCTAAAATGAATCAAGTGAGGTTCTTGTAAAGGATTCAAAAAAACATCATTCAACCAACTAGGGAATTAGGACAATATCTTAGATTAGCCTCGACATAAGGGACAAGGGGACTGCAAATAAGTCTAAGGTTAGGGACATATTGTGTCGTTGATCTATAGTAGGGACACACTACATCGCTGACCTTGAGGAAAAGAAAATTTAGGGTCCTAGAACTGTAGTGCCTACCCCTAGTTCACATTTTGTTTTAATTGCCAAACTCTTTTAGGCCAGTTTTATACTTGATGTTTAGTAGCATTACTTTCAGATTATCAGATGTTGTTTTACACTCAATTTATTATATGATGAGATTATTTGGTATTCTATATTTCATGCATGTATGATGATTATTCAATGTTTTCAATTATTGATGAGGATTAGTTAGATGGTTTATTATCACATGTGCTTTCTTATGGATACTTACCCCATACTGCATGTGTATGGTGTGCGTGTTTTTTTTCTTTATGTATGGTGTTTCTGATGTGGTTTAGGAAGGGAGTCGTAGTCACCTGCTAGTCGGGATCTACACGATGCACCACTTCCTGCCATTGTCTGTTTAGCTTAGAATATTGTGTCTGTACATGTGTGGATTTTATGCAGGTTGCAGGTACCGGGTATCGACTTCCCTGAATTGCCAGGATGAGCGTACCCTATCGCATTATCTCAATGGTAAGAGAGGGGAGATAAACTCTTAAGTCTAATTCCTAAACCCTTTAGCCAATTGTCCTAATTGATAATTAGGGAAAGTATCTGAGTTAAGTACCCTCTGAATGCATCAAATGATGTTATTTCGTGATTATAACCCTTTTTGTTTGATTTAGTATGTATTTTTCTATGATGGGTTTTCGTATGTTGCTTTATGAGTCCTTGATGTATTTTCTATTAATTAAGTTTAATTAAAAGGATTAATTAATGATTTAATTTAATAAAAAATTATTATGATATTTTAATATTTAATTATATTTAATTAATTGAGAAATTAATTAAATAAAAAGAATTAAATTTGGAAATAAAAAATTTTAAGTATAATTTTAGAATGTGATAATATTTATTTAATTTAATAATAATATATATTTAGAATTCATTTTTAAATAAATGCTAAATATTATTATTAATTGAATTAATAAATATTTTATCAATTAAAGTTTCTCAAATAAATTAAAAGTGGAAAAGATATTAAATTATTAAAGGTTTCTAGATCGCATGATCTAAGCATGAGTTTAAATATAAAATAAATTAATTAAAATGATTAATTAATGATTTAATTTAATAGAAGATTATTATGATATTTTAATATTTAATTATATTTAATTAATTGAGAAATTAATTAAATAAAAAGAATTAAATTTGGAGATAAAAGTTTAAGGATAATTTAGAACATTATAATATTTATTTAATTTAATAATAATATATTTAGAGTTCATTTTTAAATAAATGCTAAATATTATTGTTATTTAAGTTAATTAAATATTTTATCAATTAAGTTTCTAAAATAAATTAAAAAGTGAAAATATATTAATTATTAAAAGTTGTAAGATTGCATGATGCGAGCATGTGTTGAAAATAAAGAAATTAATTAAAAAGATAAAATAAGAGGAAATTATAATGTTATTTTAATTTCATAAAGTGCGCATGGGTTTAAAAGTAATAAAGATTAAAAATAGAAGTCAAGTGGAAAAATTAAATAAAGTTATTTAATGATTCATTTAATATGCATTAAAAAGATAAAGCAAAGATTAATAAAAGTTATTTTGGAGTTAACTCAGTTGAGCAAAGAGTCCTTTCGGGTGAACGCACAATTAGTGCCCCGATTTGAGGAGAAAACTCCTTATCACAACTTTGGGGTTCATTTTTGGGGGACACGAATTTGGACAAGGAATTTGGGGGAGACAGAAATTTTGGGAGACACTTTTGGAAGCAAATTTCAGAAGGCAAATTCAAAAGAAGATTTTCAGAAGAAGGTTATTGAAGAGGAGCGAATTCTCTTACAGTTTTTGGAGATTGCATAATAGCATCAGGTTGAGGTAGGGTCTTGTGTTTGATCACAGGTTGAATTATGCAATTTGATAATCCTGTCTTGTTCGTGCTTGTGGATTTTAAATCCGAATTGTCTGGATTTCACTGTTTGATCCTTTCGCTCTCTTGTTATGAACCTTATGATACTATATTGTGTTTCATCTATATAACAGAATTGGAAGAATAAATCAATTTGAAACCCTCCTTCTATATGATAGAATTTTACAATTTAAACTAGGGAGAGCTTTTGAAAGAAAAGAAAATCTTGATTGAAAATTTTTATTAAAATGAAAGAGAAGAAATTTGTTATATAAATTTTATATTAAAAAGAGACGATATTCTTTTAAGGAATATTTTAATTTAGAGATCTGAGTGGTTAGTTCTATCAGATTAAAATTTCAATCATTTATTATATATATATATATATATATATATATATATATATATATATATATATATATATATATATATATATATTATGGGAAAAAAAAAAAAAAAAGATTGTTTAAAACGATGTTTATAAATTAAATATATTTGAAAAGTATTAATTTAAAATTTTAAACAAATAAAAATATTGTTTTAAAAATAAAAATAAAAAAATTAATTAATTAAAAAAAAAGTGATTGGGCAGGGATTAACCTGTACCCCGTCCCCACTCACCTCTGT
Source organism: Cupressus sempervirens (assembly GCA_028749045.1). NCBI lineage: Eukaryota > Viridiplantae > Streptophyta > Pinopsida > Cupressales > Cupressaceae > Cupressus > Cupressus sempervirens. The sequence goes on from CM053783.1 coordinate 109,823,407, forward strand.
CGGCGCCGCTGTTGACACAGGCTACGACAGTAGTGGTACAGCGTATCGCTGCTGGCGCAGACCTGTGGCAATAGGTACGCCTTTGGCAGTCCCTTTAAGGGAAGGCCGTCGGCCCCTTTTTCATTTTTAAACTTTTATTAAATTTAAAATTTTATTAAAAGTTTTAAATGCTATTAAAATTAATATTATTTAAAGTTTTAATATTGTAATTTACTTTTAAATATTATTTGTTTTAATTCAATTTATTAAAAGTTTGTAATTTATTATATTTAATTAATAAATTTATATAATTAATTTAATAAATATAATAATAATAATAATAATAATAAAATAGAATTTAATGGATATTAGTTTGCTTAAACTAAAATGAAATTTAATAATTATAAGCATTAGTTAGTAGGATAGGAGATCTTTTTCTTAAAAGATTATTCAAATTTCAATTTTAATAGAATTACAATTATTTTTATTGAAAATCAATAAGAATTTATCTTAGTAAATTTAAACATATATTTATAATTTACCCTTAGAATATTTTAGAAAATCGATTTCAAGAATTATGGGAATAAATCTTTATTTTCATTCAACAAATATATGGGTTAACTATAGGGTAATAAGAGAATCTTCTTACTTAAAACATACTTTGAAACGCAGAATAAAACTTTACTTTTAACCCTATTGTGTATTTGAAATCAAATCCAAGATATGAACTGTACTGTTTTATTGTTCCGTCTGTGCTTTTGGGGTTTTGGGGATTGTTCTAGTGTTGACCAGTTTAGGTTGTTACTAGAGGCTCGGGGTTGTGAATGTGATGTTATGATGATTTGGTCTCGATCTTTATTAATCTGACCATGGTAATGTGAAGGAGTGCTCTATGACATGATTGTATTTACTAGTTGTTATTGCTTTCAGTCTTCTTGTGCGAAGCTGAAGTGTATGTATATAAGATACCCGACTTAACCATTTTTGAGTCATCGATCAGTTATATTGAATAACCATTTTTGAGTCATCGATCAGTTATATTGGATAACCATTTTTGAGTCTCGATCAGTTATATTTGATAACCATTTTTGAATCTCAATCAGTTATACTTTGATTGCTTTCGGTCGCTTGAGAGGATTGAAGTGTTTGTTATGTTCTTGATGATGTCATGTGTTGACTTGACCATTTTGGAGTCTTTGATCATTATTGTGATTTATTATTGGGATACTTTCTGGTTTCTCATTGGAGAACCATTGGATTTTGGTGATTTATCATTGATGCCTTCAGTTGCTAATAGAGAACTGTTGTGACCATATGATTATTATTTGATGCTTACCTGTTGCTCATGAAGAACTGATGTAATTTTTGTGGCTTATCTTTTATGATGTTTTTTCAGTTGCTTGTATAGCACTGAGGTGATTTTATTATGATTCTTTGATTTGTGATTTCATGAGCCTAGGGTAGGTTATCTATGTGTAGTGTTGGGAAGTGGCTTGCAATGGGGATCGGGGCCCTAAGAGGCTGCCTGGAGTAACCCATTGTAAGTTGTTTTAACAAGTGAAAACATCTCACCTAAATACTGACTTAAATGAACCTAATAAGATAATTGTATGTTCTCTCCCATACCTTGAGTGCTAGTACAGGCTAGGATGGGGTAGAGAGAACGCTTGGTTATGACCTTGCATTCCGTAGTATGCCTCATCAGTACGAGAGGATACTAGTGGCCGCAGGAATCACTAGGGACCCGAGATTCCTAAGGGATTGCTCGGGTAACTTCTACGTGACTTTTGTGATGACACTTTCCCGCTTGCATAGCAGGTTTCCTACGTGTCTTTGTGGTGCCTCTGGGTCTAGATGTCTTTCTATGTTGGAACCTTTGAGTTAGTATACTTTTAGGATTTCCCAGACTTAGAGAGTACTTGTGTTTTGTGTTTTGATACCTTGTTTGGGACTTGAGACTATCTCCTCAGCGCGGTGGGAGTGGACCATTTAGGCTCCACACGGTCGGGTGGTAGTGCTTTTTACTCTTACCATTGAGATCCGTCTGTGGTCACCATGGCTAGAGCTTTCTTGGTTGGCATTTACCTTCACTATGTTCTTGGATTATTATGATGGATGGTTAGATTTTATGATAGATGTTTTATCATTATGGATGTATGGATGTATCAGGTATGTTATTAGTTTCATTTATTTTACTCTACTTTGTATCATGAATTTGAGGATGATGTATCTTTATCTTTACATATGTATATTCTTTTAAGCCTTTCATACCCTGTGATATGTACAGTGGATGGTTGAGCATTCCGAATTAAATTGCCAAGAGGCATTCAGAGAAAATGTATATTATGGACATTGGACTTTCTGATTATTCTTTCATATGTATGTGGTAGTTGTTAGACTTAGAATTAATTAAATTTAAATGTGACTCAACGTCTTGGGATCCTTAAGGAATGTAACTTGTGATGTATGTTTGTTGATGATTACATGTTATTGCTTCCGCTACTATGTGTTTGATGTGTATGTTATACATTCTTACTTTAAAAAAAAAAAATGTTTAGCAAACTTAGTGAAACTCTAGGTTAATTCTTTTTGATCCCTTGGCGGGGCGCTACAAGAACAAGCACCTATTTTGGGGGTAATTTGTGTAGATCTTGAAGAAAAAACCTATTCTAGTGTGGAATGGAGATTTTGGTGATAAGAAGATGAAAACAGAGGACAATAAATAGATAGCTCATACCTAAAGTATTGTGAAAAGAATAGGAATACCAAGGAGGATCTATTATACTTCTTGAGTTTCATCTATGAGGAATAAAAATAGATAAGAAGAAATGAGAGAATACAAATTAAATTAAATTTATGATGAAATCACATTAAATGGGTGCTAAACCTTCAATAAATTGAAGTGTTTCTAATTTAATATGATATAAACATATTAAGTTACAAAAAAGGGTAAGAAGAGAAGAATATTGGGAGAGCTCCAAGGTGAGTTGATATCTTAGAAGAGGAAAAGAGAAGAGCTAATCAAGCCCTCTCAACTTGTGAACGCCACGATTAAAGCTACAATGGAACATGTTTCTAGAATACTATATGATGTTGAAACCTTTTTGTAATAATTCCATGGTTCTAATTGGAGTGGTTTATTTTATAAGTTGGTGCATTGTAACAACTTGTGCACTCATATGGAGATAGTTGTTGTAGAGTAGAAGACTAAGCTTCTATTTTTTAGGATAGCTAAAATTTTAATTTATTTTTTTGTAGTAGAAGCATTTTTTTACTATAAAAGTATTTGTTTCATGATTTATTTTTTACCCTTTTTCATGATGAAAAAAAGTAGGAGGATTTTAAGTGAAACTAAAGATCATTTATGTACTCAAGGGGAGAGTCTATTGTGATGAAGGAATATTCCTAGGATATTCCACTAAGAGAAAAATTTATAAGTGTTTGAACTCTAACACTAACGAAGTTCTGGAAAGTACAAATGTGAAAGTTGATGAATATGTAGAAAAGAATGAAGTTGAATGCAAGATAGAAATTGAAGATTACAACAAATTCATTAATGTGGATAAATGTGTTCCCTGCACCTTACCTAAGGAAGAGAATAAATCTACCAACCAACAATGAACAATGCATGTTGAGTTGTAACATTAGGCTACCGAGAAACAGACTACTAGTGATGAGCATCGATAGAATAATTCTAAGAGACATGTAGTAAATGCCAAACATTAGGAATACAATGTCAAGAAGGAAGAACATGAACTAGAACCAAAACTAGAGAGAAAAATTAACTGTGAAATCACTTTTCAAGATGAATTCATGCAAGAAGAAAGAATAAAAGAGCCTACACTAGAAAAGTATGTGAGAAGACACCATGCACCTAAGAAAATAAGTCGAGACAAAGAATCTGGAGTTATGAAAATGAAAAGAGTCAGAAGTGATAGTACATGTTTATTTTGTGAGTTTGAACCTAAATCATAAAATGATGCTTTGGAGAATGAAGATTGGGTTCATGCAATGAATGAATAAATTGAGAAAATAGAGAAGAACAAAACCTAGCCACTGGTACCTATACCAAAAGACAAGAATGTTATTAAAACAAAGTGGGTATTCAAAAACAAGCTAAATGAAAAATAGAGAAGTCACAAGGAAAAAGGCTATACTAATATCCAAATGATATTGCACAAGAAGAAGGAATTGAATATGGGGAAACATTTTCCCTTGTTGAAATATTGGAAGGAGTTAGAACACTACTTGCATATTTTTCTTATAAAGGATTTGAAGTGTACCAAATGGATGTGAAATCTGCATTTCTGAATGGAATGCTTCAAGAAGAGGTTTACATTGAACAACCTAAAGGATTTGTAGACCCCAGCAAGAAGAACATCTCATGTAAACTACACAAGGCTCTATATGATTAGAAGCAAGCTCCTAGATTATGGTATGAAAGACTAAATAATTAGGTGAAGGTTGGATTTGAAAGAACTAATGATAACAATAACTTGTACTTGAAGACTGGAGGTAACAATGAGATATTTCTATCTAAATATTTTGTTGACAATATCATATTTGGAGGAAAGGATGCATTATGAAAATCATTTTTTTGTTGGTTCTTCATTACTCAATCAAAATACATTAAGTAGATACTATAAACTTTTGGAATGTAAGATTCAAGAATGCTATGGCTACATGACATAAGCTATCTAAAAATGATTATTCTACTGATGTGAACCAAACATTATTTAGATCAATGATTGGAAAACTATAATATGTTGTTCACAATAGACCTAGAATCACCCTAGCAGTTGGGATTTTTACAAGATTTTTTTGCAAACCCTAAAGAGAATCACATGATGATAGTGAAAAGGATACTAAGATATCTAAAAGGAATAGAAGACTATGGCTTATATTACAAGAAGAATGAAAATTTGAACTAAAAGTATTCACTGATTCTAATTTGGTAGGAAATGTTGATGATAAAAAGAGTACAAGCGGTGAAGCTTTCTTTCTAGGAAAGAGATTAATCTCATGGACAAGTAAGAAACTTAACCATATCTCACAATCAATAGCTAAATCTAAATATGTGGTAGCAATAGTAAATTATTCAAATATTATAGGGATTAAGAAATTGTTGAAAGGGATGAAGGAAGATATTACTGATCTAGTTGTTACCTATTGTGATAATACAAGTGCTATAATCATATCAAAGAACCCTATGATGCAAAAAAAGACCAACCATATTTCTATCAAGTATCATTACTTGAGAGAGCTAGTTCAAGACAAAGAAGTGAGATTGGAGTATAACAACACCAAGGTGAAAATAGTTGATATTTTCACTAAGGATTCACCTAAGGATGTTCACGAATATCTAAGAGGTAAATTAGGGGTGATTCCTCTAGACAGGGCTTCTTAAGCTAAGATGGAGCTCTACATCAAATGTGTTGATCAGAATATCTTACAAGTTGATGCATAAAGTCATACTTTAGGAGCTGCCTAAAGTAGTGAAGGAAGAATAATCTAGAATGCTATATTAGTCATAGACCAGATGATAGGTGTGATTTTTGTACTAACATGAAGATATCTACATGATAAAGATGTATGAGACATATGTAGTGTCTTTGTTATTATTGTTAAAGAGGGAGATTATGATAGTTACCATAAAATTAGTAAGAGAGAGGGAGAGTGTGTTAATCAGAGTATGTTAATTACCATATGAAGATGGAGTAAGAAGATTTTGCAAAGAGGGATCATTTATGAGGGAGATTATGTGAGATACATGGATGAGAATCAGAATAAAACTAAAAGAAATAGATTATTGGACATAGAGATGGGAATCAAAATAAGAATATTAATGAAGATTTGATACTAAACACAAGGGAGATTGCTCCAAGCAGTACATGTTTTGGATTGTATAGTAACTAGAGGTGTTGCTATCAATGCCAAAGAGGTAGATTATTGGAAACTACAATTGAGATAATTGTTAAGTTGTCATTGATGTCAAACCTAATTGGTATGATAGTTTGATGTCTAATTTGAGTCCCATATCAATATGATTGATGATGAGGATTTGAGAAAATGAACATAAAAAAGAGCCTAGAGGAAAGGTTGAGTTATGAGAGGAAATACAATGGGCACTTGATTAGCTAGACTTTGACAAGATAACGTGATTATTTAAACATGCTACAAGTGTAGAGGATAGTTGTACTAAAGCCTTGTATAAGTGATAAAATATTGATCAAATGCATAGGTTTGACTAAGAAAAAGAGTAGAATATTATGAAACTTGAAGTTTATGCCAAGTGATGCTAGTATTGACTGAGTTCTAGTCTAAGCCAAGAAAATTTAGTGTGAACCGAGCATAAGTATTGAATGAGTGTTAGTATATTGTTGAAAATAATTCTTCAATTGTATGTTGTCATTGATGTTACAAAATTTTTAGGATTAACTGAAAAATGTAGAGTTTATAATTTCAACCTTGTGTATATCAGTATTAACCAAGTAGTCAAGTAAAGAAGGTAGTTCAATGTTAACTGAGTAGTTGGCTAATGAAGGGAATCTTGTTTGTAGTATTGATTGAGTGGTTGAGCATCAAAGAAATCATAGTGTTGGCCAAGAATTCAATCCTAGTCTTGACTGAGTGTTAGAAGAATGCATTTATCAAATATTTAATTGATGGAGGCTGACTATTTGGATATTTATTGATTATTTGGAAGGGTATTCAAGTTGGCTTGTCCAATATTATGATATATAAGAAAAGTAAAGTTGTGAGGATAATATGTGTGTAAAATATGAATTAAGATGGATATGAGAGTGAAGGAAAAGGTAGAGCATGAAAGTGTGGAAGATAAGCTACAAAGAACATGTGATCAAGAAGGATCTAGAAGTCAAGCTAGAAAAGATATCTGAATTTGCAAAGATAGTTGGTTCATAAATTAGGTCATATTATTGTTACCTGCTAAGAATTGTAGCAGTAAAGGAATCTCTTAATGGAGTTGACATAATGGTCATATTATAAATCCTTTACCAATGTAAGGTCACAATGAGGAATATGAGTAGGCCCCATAAAGCACTTATAGAAATTGAAAGCAACCAGGTAGAGCACTAGGTCACCACTATTAGGGCCACAGGTGGAGTTAGACTTGCAGTTAGCATTGAAAACCATCCTCATTTGAGCTCAACAGAACTTGACAGTATGGATCAGAGAATTGGACTAGGTCTGGTGGGATTTATTTGATGAGGTGACAGCTTCAAGGGAGTATGTAACACACAGGAGGGCACAATAATCACACCTTGTTTATGAACTCCAGGAGGATGTTCATGCATAGTGGGGGAGGATGTGAGGCCTCACCCTATCCATCATAGCATAGATGACATATTTTCATTATGATACTTCTAATTTGATGTTTTGATATACTTTCGGGACTATAGGATGATCCACACTTATGTCTTCACATTAAGACCTAAAAGATATAATTAATGATTTCATTTAGGTACTAACCTTTTTCAATTGCTTTGATAGAAGCTGAATTGTAGAAATGCTTGTAATGTAATGTTTAAGTGGGGTATTCTACTTGCTTTTTGATATTCAGGATTTGGATATTGTGGCACTATTCGAGACTTAGTAGGGCAACGACTTATTTTATCTATTGATTTTTACATTTACAGTAGTGTTCTACATCTATGATATGTACTATGAACCTAATATTGTGAATGGAATGATTGAACAAATATGAATGCAACTTTATGACATGATGGAATTAGATTATGATACGATGATTATGATGGTTTATGATTTAATGTGATATGCAAATAAATATTAATTTGATAATGATGTTTATGATTTAATGTGATATGTAGATAAATGTTAATTTAATTATGATGGTTTATGATTTAATGAGATATGCAGATAAATGTTAATTTGATTATGATGATCTATGATTTAATGTGATATGTGGATAAATGTTAATTCGATTATGATGGTTTATGATATGTAGATCTTGATATTTTAACATTTTGAATGACTTATTTCAAATAATTAGGAGAGGAAATTTAATTGAATTATGTTAATATGATTATGTAACATTTGAAATTATATGCATTCATGATATATTTTATATGGCCTCCTTGGACTATTGATGCTTGAATTGAATGTGCGAGAAGTGGAACCATGGAAATTTTGGCGAGAAACAAGTTCTGAACCTATGTGAACATAGTTTAACCAAGGCGAATCTTTGGAAGATTCAAAAGCCTTGTTGTGAAAGTATTTTGCTTCATAAATGTAAGTTTTCTTCTATGTGTAAATGTTCAATCATAAGGATGCATTAGGGACATGTCATGGTGATGTGAAATGTGCTTTTATGTGTCACTTGACACTTGTGGATTTTGTGTACAATGACATGTCATCTAGGGTTTGGTCATGGTGGAATTTTACCCTAAAACTAATTACCTTATTAATGGATAAGTAAACTCACTTGTCAAGTGGTAGGATGGGTCACAATCAAAGAAAATTCAAATTGGACTTGACTAGGGTTTTGAGGGGTCATTAGGTGGTCCCAAAGTGTCTTTTATGTGAAATGAGCTACCCATATGATAGTATAACATGTTAGGGACCTAATTTTGACCATGATAATGACTAGATAGCCTAGGAGGCCCCTTTACCCATGCATTCTTCCATCAATTCGAAATTGGAGCTGTCACATGTGTTTTCTCCCATGTTCCCACTAAGTCAAATGTAACAAATTTAGAGGGAGACAAGTCTGTAAGAGGAAGTGGCTTAGTGTCTTTGCTAAAATAGTTAGTAGGAAGTCTTTATTAGAGAGTCTTGGACAAATTAGTGGGGTGTTCACCCACTCTCTAAGTTTAGAGATAGTTAGGGTTTTGGAGGAAGACTAAGGAGCTCTACAACAACCATCATTACCTTTAGCTTGTACAAAGGTTGGTGTTCAAACCATGTGCATTTTCTTTCTTTTAGTATTTTATTTGCAAGCATGGAGTATTTGGTATAGGATCATGCATTGTATTGTGAATCTTTGGATGGTAGATTTTGGTATTGTGTTGTGCCATTATGAATCTTTGTATTGAGTTGTGATGGTGTGAATGTGCATTATGTTCATGTAAGTTTCTTGGCTTTCTTTCTTGATTTTCTTGTTTTGATTTGAATATCAAGTGTTGTTATGGGTGTGAGGGCTTCACTCATCCTTTGGGAAGGGAAGAGAAGTCTAGGTTGAAGGGCTTAATTGGGCTTGAAATATAGTTGAGAACCTTGGAGTATGGGCTCATGGAAATTTGATGGAATTGTGAAAAGCCTCGAAAGGGCATGAAAAATTGTTACTGTAGATATGGTATGATATGGCAAGCCTCCTTTTGAAAGCACACCTTCACTCTATAATCAAGGTTCCAATGGTGAATCAATGTGCAAGCCATCATGGGAATTGTTTTGTGATATGTTGTATGCCTTGATAAGTCATGTGTGTGTATCCCATTTGGACTTACTTCCCTTGCTTAGCGGGTGGCTTCATAGAAGCCTAGGATGGGAGGTGAGCCTCCATGGTTCCTAGTTTTTATGTGTATACAAGTTTTGTGAAGATGGATTCCTTGAAGATATTAGGGTTTCACCCTTGAAAATGTTGAAAAATCAAGAGTGTAAAGAGAAACCAATATTCCATATCATCTCAAATGTGTTGTAATGTTAAGTCCCTATGATTATTTCCATTTTGATGTAAAAAGGAATTTTCTTATTATTGTATTCTATTGAAAATGTGTAAGGAAAGATTGAGAAATTGAATATAGTTACTTGTAAGGAAATATTCATTGTAAGTTTTCACATTTGGTGAATTGACGTAATATGAAGAATCATGTAAATGAGACACTTCTTCTTATAAATCAATTGGTGAAATATTTCATATTGGTTATGTTCCTTTGATATAGTTGATCTAAATCAAAATATAGATGATTGCATTGTAAGTTTATATTTTATATATTCAATATAATGGAAGAAAGTTATCATATTTGATAGTTCATTTCATGTGTATGAAAATTAGTTCATTTGGATTCTAAATCTAATAGACCCTTAGATGAGATAGATGCTATAATAATTTACACTTGCAAGTTAAGAACTAATAGAGAAGTTAGAATTGAATCTATGATAACTCATACACATAGCCTCCTAAGATACGAGTGGAAGAAAATAAATCCTAAATGATATAGTTAAAAAATCACAAGAGAAAATTTGATGTAAGAGCATATTATGCTCTCTGAAAAATGTATGGTGGAAGAAAATAGATCCTTCCCCAAAATACAAACCAATAAAATAATAAGAGAATTTAATTTATGCTCCTAGTAGGAACGTATACATGTAGGGGTTATAATATAAGTTGACAAAGAAAAGATCTCCTAAGTTTCCCCAAAAAGTCACATGATCCCTAGTGGGGCATATATGTCCTATTCACATAATAGCATAAGTAAAATAAATAGTGAACACAAAAAAAATAAAAAAATAACAAAATTAATAAGGAAAAAAGAAAACAAACTAAAAAATAAATCACTTACCAAAGGCTAAGAAATTAGGCACCTTTATCCAAGGTGGAGGGAAAGTCTTTATCAAAAAAAAAATGCAAAAACTTAATGGTCCCTACCTAGGTGCCTAATGCCTTGGGAACTTTTTCAAACACATAATAACATATTTCATAGTCTAACATAAGTTAGAGGATACCCCCTTAGTCAATTTCACCTTGGAAAAGGACAAACCTACCTCAACCCTTGTTAATGTGTTCATTGCTTTTGAAAAATTGTTCATAGGTGACCTTTTTGTTAAAAGGATGAGCAAGTAAAAAAAATTCAAAATGATTGGAGGACAATGGTCCCACCTTACCAATTACCATCACCTTGGGAGGCTAAGTTGGGCACTCGGAGAAAAAGGCTCAAGTCAAGAATGCAAATTGTCCTAAGTCACCCCCACCTTGTCATATAGAAATGCGCCCACCCTAAGAATTTGGCACCTTGGGTAGGGGAGTTTAGTCGTAGGTTGAAAAAAGGGGGTAGGTTAGGCTTGTAAGAATCTTTGTGCATAGGATAATGTTAGTTTATTATATGGAAATTTATTAATATAATTTGGTTTAGACTTCTGTTAAGGTAAAATTAGTATTAGTAGGCTTAGTTAGGCATTTAGTTGTTAGGGGAAAGTAGCAATTATTATTACTGTGAAGTGATTGCTTAGGAATTAATGGTTTGTATTGTGTGTTTAAGAGAATTAGGGTATTTGGGATAGGTTTTAATATGATGGATTCATAGTTATGAAAATAAGTTAAGTGGGTTGTGTTAATATTATTTAATTAGAGATTTGTCATGGGTACCTTAGTATAAAACTTGGGATCAAGGATTATATATTAGACTAAACTTAATAATATGATTGGTAGATAGTGATGATTAGCTAGTTAGAAATTATTTTATTTTGTCTTATCATGGCTAGTAAATAGGAGTTGTTGGTAAACTAAAAATTTAGTTAGATTTAAGTATTTTAATATTTAGTAAGTGACATAGCCTTAGTTAGTGGGTTTGTAGTTGGTAGCAAATTTAGAGATTTTTAAAGGATTTGTAGAGTTTAAATTAGAAGATTAATTAGTGAATTCTTTTAATTTAGTTGTAGGTAATGAAGGTACCCTTCAATATGGATATAGGTCTAATATGTGTATCTTATGCATCTATTTATATAAATATATACACATAGTTAGTTAGTTAGCTAGTTAGTGATGACCAGCTAGGATCATCTTTAAAAAAAATAAAAATTGTTATGTTCTTGCCCTAAAATTTTGGGCACGACAGGGATGATAATATTTTAGTGTTAAACCAGTTGGACAATATTGCATGATCAGGGGAAAATTTGAATTGACATCTAGGGATAAGGAATTTTTTTTGTGGTAATTAATTCACCCCTCTCCTCTTAGTTACACTTTTACATTTCCAAAAATTGGTATCAGAGAATTTGATGCTTGCAAGAAAGGTTCTAAGGACCTAAGCTAAAGATCAAGATGTCTTATAGAAGGGTGATTCCTAATCTTAACAAAGATAACTTTTCAGCATGAGATAGGTTGATGAACCCACATCTATCTAGCATCGATGATGTTGGTCTATTCTACTTGGAAAATAGATATGTACCACCATCTATACCTATGACTATGGAGTAGATAAAAGAGGCAAAGGATCACAATATAATAATGATTTATATAGCTTCCTCTCTAAATTATTTTGAATTTGATAAGGTCAAATTTTGTCCTATCACATTTTATATGTGGGAAAAGCCATAGAGAGTCTATGGAGGTGATAAAAATATGAAAATAGAAAAGGTAGAAATCTTGAGAGGCAAGTTTGATTGAATGAAAATGAAAGAATGTGAGAACATTGTCCAATACAGTGAAAGGATCAAAGAATGTGTGAGTGCAATTAGAACTACAGGAGGGAAAATTGATGATGAAGTAGTAGCCAACAAGGTACTCAGAACACTTCTTAATACTTATGCAATTAGAATTTCAATAATACAAGAAATGTGATGCAATCCTAAAAATGATATAACCTTGGATGCACTTGTGGGAAGATTAATTGCTTTTGAGTTGCATAACTTTGATAACTATGCTTCTACATTTAACAATCTTGAATCTGCATTTAGTGCCAAACTAACCCTTGGAAGAAAAGGAGAAAACTTAAAAGGAAAATAGGTTGATAGTGATGAAGAAGATGATTTAGATGAAGACTTTGAAGTCATTGAAGCCCTACTTGAAAAAAGATTATCAAAAGGGGAAGTAAAATTCAGAGGAATAATCCCATTGATTTGTTTCTCATATGTAGAGGTTGGTCATATTTATACAAGATTTCTAAACAAAGAAGCGAAAGATGAGAAAAGGATTAACAAGTTCCAAGGCAAGAAAGACTTCAAAAGCTATAAGGACTACAAAGACAAAGGTAAGGAATCTTGTTATATTTCTAAAGGTTCTAATAGTGATGATAATAAAGAAGATGTAGTTTATGTTGTTGTTAAAAATGAATTTGATAATGAGGAAAATGAAAAGATGGTACTTATCTCTCATGTCATCAAAAATGATACATGGAAGATAGTGGTTATTCCCATCACATTATTGGTGAAAAATTTAAGTTTGAACATTTAGAACACTTTGATGGTGGAAGTGTTAGATTTGGAAACAATGAACCATGTTATGTTAAAGGAAAATGAATCATAACATGAACATAAAGAATCAAATGTGAAAATGCCTATTGGGTTGAAGGATTAAGACATAATCTACTCAGTGTAGATTAGTTGAACAATATAGGATACAAGGTTAGAATTCATGAATGGAAAAGCTAACTATTGGATGAAAAAGGAAATATATTTGGAACTGACAATCAGACAAAAGGTAACTTGTTTTACCTTGAACTCACTAAAAGTACATGTTTTCTACCTCAGATAGAGGAAAGATGGCTATGGAATAAAAGAATGTATCATTTTAACTTTGATAACCTAGTTACCATGAGAAAGAACAAAAGAGTAAGAGGGATATCTTATCTAAAGAAACTTGAGATGAGCATGTTGAAATAGTCTCAAATTGGAAAGATGAGTAAAAGGAGTTTTAGAAGTAAGACCTATAATTATGTAGAAGTTTTGGAATTAGTTCATATAGATCTTTGTGGGCCAATAGATGTGGAAAGCTACTATCGAGGCATATATTTTATTCTTTTTGTTGATGAATATTCTAGGATGGTGTCTATAATGCTTTTGAAAGATAATTTTGATTATTTAAAAAAGGATCAAATTTTATTTGGCTAGAGTTGAGAAAGAAATAGGGAAGAATATGAAATGCCTAAGATTAGATAGAGGAGGAGAACTCATCTCAAATGAATTCAATGAGTTTTGCAATGAAAGAGGAATCAAAAGACATGCATCAACAACTAGAACTCTAGAGAAAAATGGTATAGCAAAAAGAAGGAACAAATCCATCATTGAGTGTGCAAGGACACTATTGATTGAGAAGAATGTTGAACCAAAATACTAGAGAGAAGTAATCAACATTGTAGTTCATACACTTAAGCAAGTTCAACTAAAGAAAGGTGCAAACAAAACACCTTATGAATTATGGTATGGGTACAAGCCTAATGTTTTTTATCTTAGAGTATTTGGAAGAAAATTCTATATCTTGAAAGCTATAAGGAAAGGAAAGATTGATACAAAAAGTGACAACGTTAAAATTCCTAGGTTACTCCAATAAAATCAAGGCATAAAAATGTTTGAATCTTTCTACTCACAAAGCCATTGAAAGTGCACATGTGAAGATTGACGAGTTTGTAGAAAGAAGAGAAGAACAAAGTAGCAAGGAACTTGAATACTACAATAAGTTTTTTTTACTATGAGGAGGATCATGAGAAATTACCTCAAAATATTGAAGCCAATCAACAACTAAGTCTACCTAAAAATTCAATGGTAGTACAACCCAAGTCATAAAAAAAGGCACCTAAGTCACAAATAGTTCAACCCAAGTTGAAGCCACAAGTAGTGAAATCTAAGTCACAAGAAGTACAACCTGAGTTACAACTAGATCAGTTAGAGGAGCCCAAGAAGAAGGATGAAGATCTTGAAGAACCTAGAGAATCAAGTTCATAATCACTTAAGAAATATCCAAGACTTGTATGGTTTTTAAAAACACATCATGCACCTAAGAAAATATTTAAAGGAGAGATAGAAGGAATATTGAAAAGAGATAATTTAAAAGGTACAAGTTTTCTTAGCGAATTAGCCTAGATTTGTAAAAGATGTTTTAGAAAATGAAGGTTGGATAGAGGAAATGAATGAAGAAATTGAGAAAATAGAAAAGAATAAAATTTGGTCTCTTTTTTACCTAGACCTAAGAATAAGAATGTGATTGATAAAAAATGGATACTCAAAAATAAGTTGAATGAGAAATGAGAAGTAACAAGGAACAAGGCAACACTAGTATGAAAAGGCTATGCTCAAGAAGAAGGTATTGATTATGGGGAAACATTTTTCCCTATTGTAAGAATTGAAGGAGTTGGGATACTTCTAGCATATGATACACAAAAGAGATTCAAAGTATATATTAGATGGATGTTAAGTCATCTTTCTTGAATGGAGTCTTGGATTAATAAGTCTACATTGAACAACTTGAAGGTTTCATTGATCCAAGAAAAAGAGACATGGTATGTAAAATTCACAAAGCTTTATATGGATTGAAGCAATATTTGAGATATTGGTATCAAATATTGCATGGATATCTAGTAAGAATTGGTTTTGAAAAGACAAATTTTAATAATAACTTGTATATAAAGGAAGGACTACAAGACACAATATTACTTGTAGAAATATTTGTAGATGATATCATATTTGGAGGACATGAGATTTTATGCAAATAATTTGATGAAGAAATGAGGAAATTATTTGAAATGTATATGATTGGAGATAATAAATTCTTTGTCATTCTACAAGTTCATCAGGTGAAGGATGGCATACACATCATGCAATCAAAATACATCAAGGAAACATTAAAAGTATTTGGAATGGAAGATTCCAAAATAGGTGAAACACCTATATCTATTGGACATAAATGCTCAAATAATGATGATTCAAAGGAGGTAAATAAGACTACTTATAGATCAATTATTGGAAAACTTTAGTATGTGGTACACACTAGACTTGATATTGCATTGGTAGATGGCATAATTGCAAGATTTTCTGCTAAACCAAAAGAAAAACACATGATGATTGTAAAAAGAATTATGAGGTATCTAAAAGGAACTAAATAATATGGTCTATGGTATAAGAAAGCAAGAAATATTGAGTTGAGAACATATAATAATTCAAATTGGGTAGGAAGCATTAATAATAGAAAAAGTACTAGTGGAGGAGCATTCTTTCTCGGAAAGAGGCAAGCATCTTGAAAAAGTAAGAAGCAAAATTATATTTCTCAATCAATAATACAGGTAGAGTATGTTTTTATAGAAGTCAATTATTCTAACATAATATGGATCAAGTAATTAATGTTAAGAATGAAGGAGAAAATCAAGGAACTAGTGGTTATATATTGTGATAAGACAAGTGTAATCAATATATCCAAAAGTCTAGTGATATACACAAACAAAAAACACATTGCAATATAATATTATTTATTAAGGGAATTGGTTCAAGACAAAGAGGTGAGATTAGAATGTGTGAACACCAAGGAGCATACAGTACATATATTTACTAAGGCTTTACCTAAGGATCCATATATGTTCCTAAGAGGTAAACTAGGGTTTATTTCCCTATCTGATGCTCACTAAAGAAATAGATAGTGAGGCATCAACCAAGTTCCATTGAAAATCTATCAATTTGATGTAGATTGTCACACTTAAGGTGTGAAATGTAGAGCATATTGCATATGAATGAATACAAAAGGTACATAGTAATTTGAAGACTTGTATCCTTTGGCATTAGATGTCAAAAAGGGAGAGTTTAGTAATGTCAAAGAGAAAGAGGAATTTTTTTATATTTCAGCAAAAGGAAGATGTCTAGATGATGGAATGTACATCAAAAAGGGAGAAAATGACATTAGTTCACAATAGAGTGTTGACAAGGAAGCAATAGAGACGAATCCAAGAAAAATCTCAGAGGGAGTTAGTAAAGTATATTATCTAATTTCTCTTACTTCTATTAGTTTATGTTGACATGTTGTGTTTCTATCAATGCCAAAGAGGGATTTTTTTAAAAACATTTATTTAATTTTATATTGTCATTGATGTTACACAAATGTCAGTATTAACTAAGAAATGTAGACTTTGCAGTATTAACCTTGTATATCTTAGTATTAACCAAGTAGTTGAGTAAAGAAGATAGTTTAAAATTATCCAAGTAGTGGGTAGTTCAATATTATCCAAGTAGTGGGTTAATGAAGGGAATCCTATTTAAAATATTGATTGAGTGGTCAAGCATCAAAGAAATCATAGTGTTGATGGAGTGTTCATTCCTAGTATTGACCGAGTGACAGAAAAATGCATTTTTCAAATATTTAATTGATTGAGGTGGACTATTTGATGTTATTGATTATTTGAAAGGGTAGTCAAGATGACTTGTGCAATATTATGATATATAAGAAATTTCAAGTTGTGAGGATAAGATGTGTGTGTGTGTGTGTGTGTGAAATATGAATTAAGATGTATATGTGAGTGAAGGAAAAGGTAGAGCATAGATGTGTGGAAGATAAGATACAAATAAAATCTGATCAAGAAGGATACAAAGATCAAGCCAGAATAGAAATCTGAATCTACAAAGATAGGAGCTTCATAAATTGGATCAATTTTTTGTTACCGTCTAAACATTGTAGCAATAAAAAAAATCTTAAACTAAGTTGACTTAATAGTCATATTGTAAATCCTCTAACAAGGTGACATTTCAAGATTTAAGTGATTGAAGACCTCTAACAAGGACACTGCTAATAGGATGATCTAAATCCTCTAACAAGGTCATACTTAATATTATGTTTTGTAACCGTTAGTAGGGTTGGCTCCTAATAGGGTTCAGTTTAGAAGCGTAAAAAATATTGTAGCTAGTTACATGATGGTTTTCCTAAATTGGGTTTCCACATTAAATCTTCATGTCATCTATGTTCATGTTATTTTCTTAATGCTTTATGTTTCTACAACTAAGTTAATAAAGGTCATAATAGATTAATAATCATAAAAATTGCTTTGTTAACTAAGTGATAGTAATATTTTACTGTTAATTGAGTTGCACAGTATTACATGATTAGTGGAAAGTTTGAATTGACATCTAGGGATAGGGAATTGTTTTGGTGGTAATTGAATCATCCCTCCCCTCCCATTTACACTTTAACATTTCCAACATATATGTGTCAAATAGAAAAGTTAGTGGTGACTAAGTAATCTAGTGATGATTGAGCATGAGAACACAATGTTGGTTGAGGGAGAACATTTGATAAATTATGATGAAACCATGATTCTAGCTGACTTAGTTGATTTCTTAGAATATGTAAAGTGTGAGGAAGATAAGGATGGATGAGCTAGAGCATTTAATTCAAGGGAAATTATGTTTGAGAATTTATATGCAAGATTTCAAGGCAAGGTTTGTATAAATTTCTAGAAGAGAAAAAAAGAGACAAAATGTTGGAAGTATTAGATAAATCTAACCAAACCCTAAGATCTACAAGGGAATTTAAGTGACAAAAGATCATAATTACCTATTTAAGGAGTCTAAAGTGTATAAGAGGTTAGTAGAGTTGGTGAAGACCTAGAGAGGTTGGAAGTAGTTATTGATTCTATTAATTGGTGAACTTAAGTTGGAGGCTAAGAAGAGTTGTGAAGAGTCAAAGTGTGATTGTTTGAAGGAACGCCAAGCAGATCAAAAGACTAAGATGACAATCAAGGTTAGTTAGTGAATTAACATGTGAACCAAACTATGATTTTTATTTGCAAAATGAGTTGTATTTTCCAAATTAAACCTAGTGTTACTTTCTAACCATTGTATCAGTATTGAAATCCTTTAATCAAGGTTGACCTAATAGTCATATATAAATCTTTTAATCAATCTAGAATTCTAATGGAATGTTCTTAAATCCTCTAACAAGGCCACTCCTAATAGGGTGATTAAATCCTTTAACAAGTTCACATTTAATAGTATATTTTGTAACCTTTAATAGGGTTGGCTCCTAATAGAGCTCACTTTAGAAGAGTTAAACATAGTGACATGTTACTGGTGGTTATACCAAATTGGGTTTCCACATTGAATCCCACTGTCAACTTGTGTGGATGTCATTTGTGATATTTTATTGTTAATTTTTTACATTTTGTAAGTTTCATAAGTATTAGTAAAGTAGGCTACAAGTTTATGTTGTTGATTGTTTAGTATAGAGGCCAAGCTATTTGATACTTAGATCTACATTAGTTGAAATGTTTAAATGTTTAATTGGTATATTTGGACATTGGATAATTGATCCATGATCCCCCACCCCCCAAGTTATTCCAAATATATATGGTATTTTGGTAAGATAGTTCAGTAGAAGTTTTTGGTATGCACATGAAAGTTTGAGAATGTAGATATTTCTCACTTATTGGTTTTACTATGTTTGTCCACTCAATTCTACTAACTGATACATTGGGTGTTACTTGATTAGTTCTTGATGATTGTTGTGGCTACAAAATGATCATTTAGATATCCTTTCATACCTAGAAACTTGTGTAGATTATTGCTTCTTATTTTTGTGTTTTGACCATAACATGTGGTGATCCTTGGCCTCATCAGTTGTAGTGAAGATCTTTGGATTTTCATCTATTGGACTTGGTTGTGGCTTTCCTATGGTGTCAATAGTTGTAATGAGCACTATAATATATTATGTCTGACCTATAACCATAATGTAATGTGGTCATAATATATTTATAGGTTTAGTTATGATGCTCAAATTTAATTTAATATGTTATCTAGTGCATAAGTGTTATCAATTTTGTTACAAAGCTAACATATGTATTCTTGGATATCACTATAAATAAAGAATTCATCTTTGTATCCAAGGTTACATATGCAAGTTCTAGGTGTATCAATACTGGTTCCCACTTTTTGGCCAACTTTGAGACTAATTTTTTTTTTTAAAAAAAAACTTCAATTTCACATGTATATTACTAAAAAACTATAAAAAATTTGAAGATGATGTAAATTAATGATTTTTTAGAATTTTCCTTATAATTTCTAACTATGTGTTTTTAAAGAAATGAATTGAATTGAGTCTATTTTTCCTTCTCCTTCTAAAAGTGGTTTATATGAAAATTCATATTTTTAAAGAGTGATAGTTATTCAATTTGACATAATATTTTTTTATAAAAAAATATGATAATGGAAAAATCCTTTCAAGGCTAGAATTGTAACATCAATTATAGTGCCTATCCCTAGTTTTTTTTATGTTATATTGTCAAATTATTTTAGGCCATTTTTCATGGTTATGTGATTTGATTTAGTGGTACTTGGTTACCTGATTTGGTTGATATGATTTACATGTTTAGATTATATATTTGATGAGATACTTTATACTTAGATATTTGATGTATTCATGGCTATTCTTGTGATGATGATGTTGTGCATAATTCATATAGTGATTTTAGTTACTTTCATCATGATAATTTATTGATGATTTATATGTGGCTTTATGGTTATTGACCTTATACTTACATGTATATGGTGTACATGTATGTTTTTCCTTATGTCTGACATATTTGATGTGGTTGAGGGAGGGAATCCTAGTCACCTGCTAGTCAGGATCTACATGATGTACCATTCCCCGGCATTGCATGTTTAGTTTAGATATATATGCATATGTACATGTCCAACATTTATGTAGATTATAGGTATCAGGCATTGACTTCCCTAAATTGCTAGGATGTGTATGCTCTATTGCAGTATCTCAATGGTAAAAGAGGAGAGATAGTTCTCAAGTTGAAATCCTAAACCTGAGCCAGTTATCCTAAGATAAAGGATATGTATCTGATTTATTTACCTTCCAAAATTTATCAAAGTAACATAAATTTAAGATTTTTAACCTTTGAGTTTGATCCATACTTTTTCTTTTAGTCGAGTTTATCTTATTGATCTTTTGGGTATTTTGTAATTTTGAAGTATAATTAAACTAGCCAAAGAGGTTATTAAATGATTTAATTAAACCAAAATTTTTTAAATTAAAATCAAAATTTATTATATTCTGTTAATTGCAAAATTAATTAAATAAAAGAGTTACAATTAAAGACTAAATTTGGTGTAATTATATTTATTTAATTTTACAATAATAAATTTAGAAGTTGCATTTTAGTAATTGACTTTAAATATTACTATTATTTAAATTAATAAATATGATTTCTAAAAACATCTTATTAAAAAATGAAGTGGGAATAATTTAAATAAAGTTTATTCTAATTTAAGGAAAAAAGAGTGCACATCAGAATTAAAATAATAAAAGTTTATTTTAATGAGAGGTCTTTGCATGTTCATAAACTAGAAACCCTAGGTAGGGTTAAATCCTTTATCAAGAGATTTGAGCTCATTTCTACACACAAAGGTTTGGAAGAGCAACTTGAGAATTGGCAGGAAAGTTTTTCTCTATGGGCTTTTCAAAGATAGGATATTTGTGGCCTGCACAAGGATTGATCGAGTTTGTTAGCATCTAACTGAGGTAGGAATTCGATCCAAATCCTTTTGAAAATTCCTTGAGAATCCTCTATCTACTTTATGCATGTAAGAATGACAAAATTAATATGATAAATTTGTGCAAAATTTATGTTGCTTCCATTTCCATAAATCAAGTTGAAAGAATCTAAAACCCTCATTGGAAAATGGATTGTTTTTTATTGAGAAACATTTGCAAAAATTACAATTCGAAAACCCCTATTACAAGATTTCAATTTAGAAAACAAAACCAAAGCTAGGGTTTGAAAATTAAAACTAGAATTGAATTGAACAAATTTGATTGCTTGAAATTATTTTCCTCATTAGGTTATTAAACTAAAATTTTTGCTCTCTCTCTCTCTCATATATATATATATATATATATATATATATATATATATATATATATATATATATATATATATATATATATATATATATATATATATATATATATATATATATATATATATATATATATATATAATACTTATCATAGTAAATAATAATTTTCTGTGGTAAATATTTAACTTCACTTTGTTGCTTGTAAAAAAAAATTTTAGAATTTTTTTATATATAAAATATGATTAAAAAAAGAGGCAAAGGCCATGACCCCCCCACCTCCTTGACTTCCAATGCAACTTGATTATGAAGGTAGCCAAGGCAATTGTGAGAAGTTGAAGCTACTATGATAGTTGAGGCTTCCTAAGAAGCCAAGGGCTACCACGACAACTTCTAAAGGGTTGTACAGAGGCAACCAACCCTTATTTAGGGCTTTGCAATAAAGAAATTTTAAAATTTTATAATGTTTTTAATAGTTTTTTTTCTTAAAAATAAAAATAAAAATATATTATTAAATGCTTATTATTATGGCATTTTATATTATTTTAATTTGATTTTAAATAAATTTTATTATTATCATAGTTGATATTATTTTAATTTGATTTTTTTGAAGTTTATTATTATCATATTCGATATTATTTGAATTTAGTTTTAATAGAGTCTTAGGACAACTTAATAATACTAAATTGAGTTCTTTTCTTAATATCACAAGTGTTTAATATGCCAATGAATGATTTTTTTTAAAGATAAGGCCCTGTAATTCAAAACTCCAACTATTACCTCAATCAACATTAGAAAATTAATCAAAAACTTCATGGCTGGAAAAACTACACTTGGTATAAATAAACTATTTTAATGTCATGTTTCATCTTGTGATGGGCTATGGGGAAGCCTAATTGTTGTTGTTGTTGTGATTTTTTTTAGTCACGATTATTTCATTCCCAACCATTGTGATGTATTCACACATTTCTATGGTGAGAACCAATTATGTTATGCTATCTCATGTGTTGTGATTTTTGTGATATAACTTTTGAGGGTTGATTAGTGCTTTCCAATTTCTTGTATAGGACTAATATGATTATATTGATTTTATGAGATAAACTTTTATGAGATTAGGGTAGGTTATCTATATGTATATTGGGAAGTGGCTTGCAATGGAGGTTGGAGCCCTAAAGGGGTTGCTTGGGTAACCCATTGTAAGTTGTATAAATAAGTGATAAAATTTCATTAATGAGGTTAAAATGAATTAACAAGAGTTAGTATGTTACCTCACCCATGCCTCAACTGGTAGTATAGGCTAGGATGGGAGTAAACAGAATGCTTGGTTGTGATCTTGCCTTGTTAATATGCCTTTTCTATAAGAAATGATATTGACACCACATAGAGTCACTAGGGGGCTAGAGTCTAGAGATATTTCTAGGGTAACCTTAGATTTGACTCATGTTATGACACTTTCCCACATGCATATTAGGTTTCATGCGTGTGTTTGTTGACTCTGGGATTAGTTGTTACCTGTGTACTTGGTACCTTTGAGATAGATTGCTATCAAGATTCCTTGACCTAGATTCTTAATGTTATGGATTTTGGGTTGTTATCCATATGGGACTTGAGATTATCTCCTTAGCATGGTAGGAGTGGGCCATTTAGGTTCCACAAGGTTGGGTCTTAGTTTTTCTTATACCATTGAGATCTAATAGCTACATGTCGATGTTGGATGTACCTTGTGTAGTTATTTTATTCTTCTTATCTTGTGATTATATTCTATGGTCATATTCTTGTATATTGTACTTTGATTATTTGAGATCCTATGGGATGTTGTATCTTATCATGATGTATATTCTTTTAGCATTTCATACACTTTGACTTGTACAGATGTTGATTCTGCATTCTAGTTATGCCATGTGGCATCTTATGTACTTGTATATTCTTTCATGTGTTTTGGTAAATGTGGTTATTCTATGTTATGGACTTTGTTTACTTATCAAATTTAGTCTCATTAAATCTTATATGTGTGATTCAATATTATGGAACCCTTGAGAGATGCGACTATTATTTTATTGCTTAGGTATGCATGTGAGTTATTACTTCTACTTTGTTATCTCTTGATTGGTTAGATCTTCAAAAAAATGTTTAGTAAACTTAGTGACATTATAGGCTGATTTCTCTTGGTTTCCCTCGTAGGGTGTTACATCAATGCCTATAGGATGTAGATGGTTTCATTCAATTTGGTTCAAAATAGTATATTTTATTGAGTTATGAAATGATGTTAACCATAATTTAGAGATATTATTTTTTTCAAGTTGATATAACTTTATTCGTATAAATAAAAATATGTCTCTTTTTTGATAGAAAGGTAAAAAAAATACCTCTAGGATATGTATTTTTCAAAAAACAAATCTCTCATTCTATTTTTCCTAAAGTTAACTATTGAAACATTTAATAACATTTCATCGCTTTCTTTGGGTTCAATTAACTTCATCCTTTCAATGGTTTAATGCAATAAATAGTAACTAACTCCTACATTTTTAGACTCAACAATACTGGAAAGGCACCTTTTAGACACAAAAATAAAATTCATGAGATAAATTACCTCAAACTTGAACTATATATATATATATATATAATACATACCAATTTTGACTAGTCTAGAGATGATGTCATAATTAGTAAAGATGAAAAGAACATTATAAAAGTTTCCATCTTCATCTCCATTAACTGTATTAGAAACAAAAAATGGCACCAAATCTCATGCACCTACATATCCAAGTTCTTGGTTGATGCATTCATAATCATTTTCAATAATGCAATGACCACAAAAACATGAATAGTCCCCACTGTATATTGTCCAAGTGCAAGAATTGGTACTCATAATAGAATATAAGGATCATGTCTTTTGTATCCTCTTTCAACCATGCATATACCCCTGAACACATATGTTTAATATAAAAAAATTTGAGACAAATTATGAAAAAAATACATGTATGAAATTGAAACAAGAAAAAATATATACATTCAATTAAAAATACTCATGTGCATGTACCTATCATAATCTCCCAAAATAATCTAAAGATATTAATTGATTCATCCTTGATGATGTTCCAACCTTTTTTTATGCAAAATATGCCTTGAACCATTCATGAACATCATGTGCATTATTTATGTAAACTCCCTTATAATTCATTTGATACTTTCATAGAGCACATTTGATGCAAGCTCTAACACCATCATGATCACCTTTTCAATGTCCACTTTCAAAGAAACTCCATACACATGGTATTTTTTCATTATGTCGATATCTACAAAGTGCATAAAATGGTCTAGATGATTTGTATTATGCAATACACCCATCTAACCAAGCATAATGTTTAACACTATTTATGCCCTATATTTCATTTTTGAATTTTTTTTCTTGAAATAGTGTTCTATATAATGAATATCATGTTCTTTATCATCAATTATGTAAAAGTGATATTTTTTTGTTGATGACCCATACTTCAGAAGTGCTTTGAATGCCATCCAAATCTAACTATGCATGATGATAACACACTTGTACCATAATAGTAATCTACTCTAAAAACTAATATTCTAGTTCAATAGCCTTTTGCTGAACAAAATAACATCTTTCTGCAAAATTAACAATTGAAAGAATAGTTCCATGTGAAATATTATCTCAAAGTGTTTTGAATTATTATGCTTGACACTTTGAAAAAAAAGCACAATGAATATACAATTGAATCAAACTTGTAAACTTTTCTATCCCTATAGTTTAATATTTCAAATATATTACATTTAATAAATAAATAAATAATTTTAATTATGTATTGTTAACATAAATGTGGTGTGTAGGTTTAGTTATTTTAGAGAGAATATATCTCAATAAAATCAAAATAGTGCAAAAGTGAATTAATTTTGTTAATTATCAACCACACAATAAATGTTGTTCAATATAGAAACCTAGTACTTGCTACCTCCCTTTTGCTCCATCCAGTTAAATCTCAATATGGACACTTGTTAGTGACCATAGTTGTCTTTTAATTAAAACCCTTGCAAATGACTCTTGAATGCCCAATCAAGAAGATGCAATTGGAAACTAACAATTGGGTAAGATATACAATGATTATGCTCGCTCTAAATTATCCCAAGTATAACTCAATGTGTGAGATTTAAAATGAATTCACTATACTACAAACAAGGATGCTTTTAACCTCAAAGCAAGTAAGACAGAAAAAAATCTACCCATAAATACAGAACACATGTGAAACAACCAAAAATCTAAGAACAACAGATAAACAACACAAAATACCATTTTTCAGAACTTACACTATAGATAAAAGAAAGGGAGAAAGCTATATTGTACTTTCAAAATACATGTATAACCAAGACCCAAAGATCAAGCAATAAACATGTGTGCAATTAAATGAAATGAGATTATATTCAAAGAAGACTTGAATAATTAAAAGATAAATCTTGATTAGAAGAAAAATATCCAAACTCAAAAGGTTTGGTATATAGATATTTTCCCTCTTTGAACACACAAAAAAACACCAAAGATCTTGTGCCCTCTATATACAGATCATTTTTTGAAATCAAAATAGTTAGATTTTCTCCTAAATTACAATCAAAATAGAAATAAACTTTCTCCCTTTCCTATAGCACCAAAAGACTTCAAGAAAAAAGTCCCTTCTACTAAAATTTTCTCTCCTACAAAATCATTTCCTCAAAACATTTTCGGTTGCTCTAGCTGATTGTTGGAAGGTAGCCAATTCATCTTTTCACTTTACATTTCACTTTTCACCTTCCCCATAAATCCTCTTTATAACATAAACCAATTATAAAACTTATTATTAAAATTTTTTTAACATCATTTTATAATGTTTATAAGAAAATTTAGGTAGGTGGAATTTGTTGGTGACGAAGTATTGTCATCATTTTGTGACTCTCATTGATGGTTTTGATAGTTCTGTACTCAAACATTAATAACTTTTGATCTGTAATGGATCTAAAAATTTTTTTATAGAGGATTTATAGAATTGGGTTTTTACAATCATATCCAAAATTTATCCCAATCCAATGTTGGGATTAAAAGTTATGCCCCCCATAACATGACTATTTTTCTTTCATCTACAAATTCATGGTTGTTCATGGCACTGAAAACCATGAACACTCTTTATATCCATACTTGCATTTTGTTCTAGTCTTAAGAACCAATTTTATTTAATTCCAAATATATTTGAAAATTCTCTAAGAAGATAGAACTTTATAAAATTTCTCATACAATAATTGGTTGATCATCAGCCTGACTATGCATGGTATTATTGCTGCCAGCAATATTGAGATTAGTATTTGCTATTCTACATATGGAGCTATATTTTAGGTCCATGAATAATGTTGTAATATGGACTTAGAGACCATTATGAATACCTTTCTTCGTTAAAGAGTGACAACCTACCAAGACTCATTCCCTTTATGCATATCAGGTTCTAATGGTTTGAACATATTAAATCAATACCTATTGAGATAAAACCCCAATGTTATTAGTCTAACTTTTCCTTGTTGTTGTATGGACACTCTCACATTAAACACTTTACTAATTTTTAGACTAGATCGATACATATCATTGCATATATGTTCATCCACATAATACATGTAATTGATTTTATTTTTATTTTTCATTTCCTATTTTCAAAAAAAATCAACTAGGTCAGTCTACTTTTATAATGATCAAAGTGTTAATGATTTAGAAATATTATTCTTGCACCTAGGAGGGTCTTTGAAATGATTTTACCAACATGATTGATATCATGCTCTATATTAATGTTTCCATTAATGGAAAAAACTTGTACTTCCTTTGATATTTGAATCTTCAAACTGATACATTAGATTTTAGAGCCTACAAACTACTATAAACCATATTGATCTGTCTTGAACCTATCGTAACATTTGAATCTTTTTGAACTAATTTTGAACTTTGTTAAAAATGGTTCAAGTGACAAGCATGTTGACAATTGGCTAATGAAGTTATGTAATTATTGTCATTTATGGCAATGGATGATGCACATGCTCATAGGAAACTTAGGAAATAAAGATACTTAGCTTTTGGTACTTAGAAAATTGTCTAAGTATGAATTTGATATACAACAGTGTATTGTTTTGTTTGTAACTTGTTGCTCACTTCATATTATGACTAGTTAAGTTATATGAAGATAGTATACATGATCTAATGACATGTATCACCTCAAAAGTCAATACACACTATACAAAAATGAGATATTCATGTTCTAAGTGAAACAGGATAGCAAAATTAAAGGAAAGGATTATTTTGTTTACAAAATAATTACTTGTTCAATTAGGGCCAACATCCTAGATGTTTACTCTAAGTTGGAAAAGTGGAGTGCGGTCTTAGACAACCCAAAAGCATGTTATTTATGCAAAGGATATTTTGCAATGAAATGGTGTAGTAGTTATGTTGAGCAACTATATGTGAACTTCTGTGAAAGTGATATATGCAAAGTTTTGTGAAAGAAATTTTGTGATCCAAGATCAAGTTGAAGATCAGAGATCAGTTGAGAAAGAAGTTACAGTACTTATATTCTAAAAGTTTGATTACTTGTTTGGGTAGTGAACTCTTCTTGTAATTGGAAGTGCATGTTTGGGCAGTGGGCTCATCTTGCATCTACTATACAACAACTCCTAATAGGGTTGGAATCTCCTAACATGGATTCAAATTCTCCTAACAGGGACTCCTTATATTGAATTTTCTCATTGAATCCTAATAGGGTCCATCCTCTAACAAGGAACATATATACCAATATATTATCTTGTGGATATCATCCCCACCAAGGTTTTCCCTTGGCCAAGTTTTCTGTAGTTAACAAAATATTGTGTTATGAGTTATCTTTGTGCATGGTTGTTGTTACTATTTAGCATTACTTTATTACCTTTTTATGTATGGTT
This sequence comes from Cupressus sempervirens, assembly GCA_028749045.1. Taxonomy (NCBI): domain Eukaryota; kingdom Viridiplantae; phylum Streptophyta; class Pinopsida; order Cupressales; family Cupressaceae; genus Cupressus; species Cupressus sempervirens. The sequence continues at coordinate 109,851,871 of CM053783.1, forward strand.
CGAAGTAAGAAATAATATCTAGTTGGTGACTAAAGTTTGTAAATTAATAATTCACCCCACCTCTTAGTTATCCCTATTTCTAACAATTGATATTAGAGCACAGTTACTCAGAAGAGGCTTAACATCTTGAGTAAGATCCCTATGGATATGGAATAGTTGATGAAGAACCTTATAGAGGCACTTAAACAAATTGATCTCCTTAATGAAGAAAGAGATAAGATGAAGGACAAATATGAAGACTCCAAAGTATACATTGGAAAACTAAAAGAAAAGATTAAACATCTCAAATCCAAGCCTATATCTACTAGATATGAAACCAGTGATGATGATTATTTAAAACTAAAGATAGAGTACAAGATCTTGAAGCATGAATTAAAGATTACAAATCTAAAGTTGACTTTGAGGAGTGATCCTAGTAAAATTGAAATTGAATTGAAGATTGAGAATGTAGATACTAGAGAAAGCCTATCAAAGAACACATTTTAATTTGAAACATTGAAAGAAGATCATGAAGAACTTCATAAATACAATACTATTGTAAAAGGTGAATCTGTTAGGAATAAGGTGTCTCAACCTTGTATAATTCCTATTCTTATTATTTGTTTTGTAAAATGTATTTCTTGCAAATAATGTTGATGTGTCAACATCTTGAATTGTGTGTAAGGAGATCATGACTAAAATGGTTATGACGGATTCCTATGACACATAAGAGCTATGTTAGGAAGATTCAATGATAGGTGAAGACATGTGGCAACTAAGATATTTGAGTACTGTACACTCTAACCCAATAGTGGGGTTTGGGGCATCGCCCCGATATTTTTTTTTGGGGTTCCTATTTTCTCGGAGAATGGTAAAACCCTAATATGGTTTACCTTTTGGGAGTAGCCCTAAAGTAAAGCACATGTTATAAGCATTTTTTAGGGTTGCGAAGAGATGTGATCCGAAAAAGGTGCATTGTTGGTACTGCGAGTAGCTACTGGAGTCTTCTGTTGTTGATGTTGAACTTGCATTGCAAGTGTATTGTAACCTCGTGTTTAAGATAATACATTGTGCAGGTTTTGATGGGGTGGGGTTGTTTTACCAAAAGGTTTTTCCCCACCGGCAAATCCTTGTGTTATGTGTTCCTTTCTCTGTCTATTTTCTGTATGCATGTTTGGCTGCAATATTGTTGTTTACATGATATTGAATCTGTAAGTGTAGAAGATTTTAATAGGATTTGCATCATACTTTCCTTATGAGATTAGTGTAGGAAGTTGTTTCCACACTTGAGTTTCCTTACAGAATCAACTCAATGGAAATAGCAACTTGAGAAGCTCTATTCTAGCAAAGAAAGGTTTGATGATTCAATGTCAATATAGAAACGTGTTTATGATAAGACTAGTCTTGGTTATCTAATTAACATGTCTACAAAGAAAATTGAGATTAGATCAAATCTAAAAGAAAAAGATAAATTTGATGATAAGATTAAATTCGGTCAATTTTTTGATAAATCTAAAGAAGTTGGACAAGAAAAGGAAGTTGAAATATTGAATGAACCAAAGAAAATAGAATCCCCTAAGGAAACTAGGTATGAATTTAGAGGTACGCATTTTTCATGTAATGAAGTAGGTCATACGAAAAGAGATTGTACAAATAAGTCATTTAATCATATTAAGGACTTTTATTTTCATAATTGTCATGGTACGAGTCATAAAGAAATTGATTGTAGGAAACCCAAGTATGATAATGATAGAAAGAATAGTAGAATGTTTAGAAATACTAACCTTGCAAATAGAAGAAGATCTAATGAAAGGACATTAAGAGAAGGAAGACCTTATGAGGAAAGAAGATAGATCATGTGTTATAAGTGTAACAACTTTGGACACATGGCTCAAAATTGTCATGCACCTGATGATCAGTAGAATCTTAGAAGTAGAACACTAGTATGTCAGTTATGCAACAACTTTGGACATACAACAAAGTATTATGGAATGGACAAAAACTTAAAAAATAGAAGGGAAACTTTGGAAATAGAAGGAATGGTGGAAGAAATATTGGAAATGATAGAAGGAACTATGAGACAAACTCTGGAACTAAGAAGGATAATGAGGAATAAAGAAATGTAGTCAGTGAACTTTGAGAAGAACTCAATAAGAAATTTGTAAAAGGACTAGACATCTCAAAAGATAAGCTAGATGATGGTGACACAAGAAGATCAAAGTCAATTATCGAGTTTTATTCAATTAATTTGAATTAAGGTTGTTTACAACATCAAAATTTGAAATCTTCATTTAGAAATTGAATTGGAGGTAGTAAAGTTGAGAAAAGGTCTATCAAGTTCAATTTAGATGGTACTTAAGATTGCTTGTAATTTGGAGCTTATCTAAAAGGAAGTAAGAGTCATTGGTATTATAGAAATTTTGTAGCAGAAGATGAAGACTATGTTTTTGCAGAGCATTTCATGAAGCAAAGTCTTAAAGAACATTGCCATGATGAAAAGAGGCTATAGTAAACCTTAGGTGGCATGCAAAGATTGCATAGATGATCTTGAGCAATTATTTGATTACAAAACACAATTGATATCTTTTTTCTATTTGTAAAGTATGCAATTAATGCAAGTTCAAGTTGATTGAATAAATGGATTATAGACTTGATTCTCACTTCATTGCAATCACATTAGAAGCAAAGAGCATTCAAAAGTGACTTATTAAGGCAATTGTGAAGAAAACCTTATTTTTAGAAAGAGGTATTTTATCATTTTTCTAAAAATTTATTTGATAAAAGTTTATATTTGTTAGAAGAATGGATATTTCAGTAGCTCACAATGTTGAGAATGAGGACAGACCTAAGTTGAAGGTTGTTTTTGTGAAACTCATAGAAGGAAACCCTAACTTAGCATTATCCATTACTCTAAACAATGTAGTATATTTGGAAAATATAGGAAGTTACCTAAATAATAAATTTGAATATATTAGGAGTATATATATGAACAAGCATATGGAATTAGTTTTCAATCATGACATGAATGTGAAAACCAAATTTTAACACTTGAATGAACTAGACCTATTCAAATATCACTTCTACCATGAATTGGACACAAATCATATTAAGAAGAATTCATGATGGGAAAGTATGGATGTGAGATAGTGTAGTTGATATTTCTGTTGACTTTATTAAGAGGTAATCGATCTTTGTAAACAAGGTAGTATATCTATAGGTGATAAAATGGTTAAGAAGAAAGTTGAGAGTTATACCAAAGCAGTATATAATGGAAAGGCCATGGTGATTAGCACCATTAAGCAAGATGGTGTAATATTTTTGAGCAACTTATTGCCTACACTGTATGTGTAAGTTCAAAGATTGATGAATTATTAGCCAGATTCATCTATATTGATCAAGGCACAAACCAAAACTAGAATGAATGCAATTGGAGAAAAAGGGATTATTATTATCATTAAACATTGGTACTACATTTAGTACATGTAAATAGACCCAAAGACATGCCCTATGGGCTTACAATGATCAGATCCTGGAGAAAAGTCCTCCTCACAGTACCTTCTCTCAAACTCCACCAAGAACTACCTTTACAATGCTAGAAATGTTCTTAAATAAACCCCAATTAGGTTTAGGGTTAAGAATAAATTCTAGAATATGCCATTTGGCATCCACCGCCAAAACAAAATTTTCTAGAAATCATGTTAGAAGTTGCTGTAAAATTAGAAGAATCTAGAAATGGTAGTCCAACTTCTAGGAGGCATAACTTTTGATCTGGGACTCTGATTGATGAACCGTTTACATTTCTAGAAATATTTTAAAGTTCTCTATAGCCCTATGGACAATTTATACTTGTACCCTATTTTTTGGTCCCATAAAAGGTCATTTAGTGCCTCAAATCTGACTCAAAAGTGCTCTTAGAAGGTCTCAAGGCAACTTAAAAATGCAATAACTTTCAAACCATAAATCCTTTTGACTTAATTCCTTTTTTGGAGTGTATTAAATTACAAATATAATCATCCCTCCAATTTAAACTCTTTAACTCATCATAATTATGATCAATTACAAAATAACCCATTTTCTACATTGACAAATATGCCAAGGTGCTCAAAAACTCTAACCTAGAAAACTAATAGTGGAACTATGAGAGTTGGAATCTTTATTTGACCCAAATGGGTATCTAGAAATGAAAAACTTTAAATAGAAACTAACACTAAGCATATTTTTGGGTGATACAGGATTGCCCTTACACCACTAGATGCTCCTGCATCAAACACCCAGGGTAGATTGAAAAGTGATCCTATCACTTTATAGTTGGTAGAGGGAAACCTAAATGGGCAATCTCCATTGTAGATATCCAAGTTGAGTCTCCTACTAGTCATTCTTTCCACTTCACTAGGTACTCTTTATACTATCTATTTCTAGTACTCCAACCCACATGACTATCCAAAATTTCTTCAATCTCTTCCTTCATTGAAGTAGGAATTGGGCACGACTCCAACATCAACCCCTCATCTACACCATCACCATGATATTTTGTTAAGTTTTCAATATTGAAGATAGGAGAAATGTGAATCCCATATGGCAACTCCACCTAATATGCATTTCCTGAGTCATGTTTCTTCAAAATTTTGTACGGACCAAATTTCTTCATCGTTAGCTTGTTGTAGGTACCCACTGTAAATCATTCTTTCCTAAAGTATACCATAACTAGATCCCTTACTTGGAACTCCTTATGTCTCCTCTTCTGATCTGCCCTCACCTTATACTATTGGTTCAACTTGGTAATATGTGTATGTACCACCTCATGTAGATTCTTGACATGTTCAACAATTTTTTCCGCCTCAGCACTTGTCCTCCCCCTTTGCTCCATCTTTCTCAACTCTAGTGCAGTCCTTGGACTATTCCCATACATAATTTGGAATGGTGATCTACTAGTACTTCTATTTATAGAATTATTGTAAGAAAATTTTGCTTGTGGTAGATTCAAATCCCATCCCTTGGGCTTATCTCCCACTAAACACCTTAGCAAATTGCCCAGACTTCTATTTACCACTTTTGTTTGTCCATTAGTCTATAGATGATGTGGAGAAATGAAGTTCAATTCTATCATCAACTTCTTCCACAAAGTGCTCTATAAATACCCCACTAATTTACTATCTCTATCAGAAACAATACTCTTTGGGAGACCATGTAGTCTCACCACTTCTCTGAAAAACAAATCTGCAATATGTATTGCATCATGAGTCTTGTGGCATGAGATGAAATGTGTCATCTTGGAGAACTTATCAACCACCACAAATATTGAGTCATTACCCCTGTGTGTCCTTGGCAATCTAAGAACAAAATCCATACTTATGTCCTCCCAAGGGTTCGATGGAATAGGCAATGGCTGATAGAGTCCAATATTATGACTAAATCCTTTGGCTACTTGACATACTTGACAACTCTGTGACTAAATTCTTTAGCTACTTGACATACTTGACAACTCTACACAAACTTCTTCACATCTTATAACAATTGAGGCCAAAAATAATGTTCTATAATAATGGAAATAGTCTTATTCCAATCAAAGTGTCTTGCCTTTCCTCCACTGTGTTTCTCCTTGATCAAGTTCTCCTTCATAGAACTCCTTGGAATACATAATTGACTACCTTTGAACAACATACCATCCTGAATCAAATAATCTAGCCACCTAGTCCTTTCTAAAGTAATAGGTTCTTTACAAGCTTTCCATGCTTCAGCAAAATTAGGATCCTTAGGGTATAGATTCTTGAGTTCATCAAACCCAACCACTTCAACCTGCATTACTATCAGCAACATTTGTCTCCTACTCAATGCATCTACTACCTTATTAGACCTTCCACTTCTATGTTTCAACACAAATGTATAGCTTTGCATGAACTCTACCCATTTCAAATGTCTCTAATTCAATTTACCTTGTCTATTTAGGTACTGCAATGTCTGGTGAACAATATACAAGAAAAATTCTTTTAGCAATAAATAATGCCTCCATTTCTTTAAGGCTTGAACTATTGCATAGAACTCTTGATCATAAACAAAATACTTCTTCTTTGCATCATTTAAGTTTTCACTAAAATAGGCAATAGGCTTACCTTCCTGGCTCAATACAACCCCAATAGCACTGCCACTAGCATTGCAATCCACCTGGAACACTTTAGTGAAATTAGGAAGTGCCAACATAGGTTGTTATGTCACCTTCTTCTTCAACAATTCAAAAATCCTTGTAGCTCCTATAGTCCACTTGAACTCTTTTCTATCCCCCCCCATTATTTCAATCAGGGGTGCACATATGCCACTGAAATTTCTAATGAACCTACTATAAAGACTAACTAGACCATGGAATGACCTCGCCTTAGTAGCAAACCTTAGCTGATACAACAAACCATAAATAGACTAACTCCTTTTTGACAAAGCTGCACTTCTTCAAATTAATCAAGAACTTCTCTTCCCTCAACCTTTCAAGGACATTACGAATGTGTAATAAATATTCATCCAAAGACTTACTAAAAATTAAAATATCATCTAGATAGAAAATAATAAATTTTCCCAATAATTTCTTAGTACCTCGTTCATAAGTTGCATGAAGGTGCTTGGCACATTGGTCAATCCAAAGGACATGACTAACCACACACATAGACCCTCCTTGGTCTTGAATGTAGTATTCCACTCATCTCCCTCTTGTATCCATATTTGGTGATAGCCAGTCTTGAGATCTTTGTGAAGTAGTAAGCTCCACTCAAACAGTCCATAAGATCATCCATTCTTGGAAAAGGGAACCAATACTTGATGGTTATTATATTTATAACTTGAGATTTTGTACATAGTCTCTACTCTCCATCCTTCTTTAGTGCTAGCACTATAGGTACTACACATGGAATCAAGCTCTCTCGAATCATACCTTTCCTCAATAGCTCCTGAACCTATCTATTTAGCTCCTTAGTTTTAGTAGGAGTCATCCTATGAGCAGCCTTGTTAGGCAAACTAGCTCTAGGGATTAAATCTATTTGATGACCGATTTTCCTTCCTAGTAGCAACCCTTCTAAAACATCATTAGAGATGACATCTCCATACTCACTTAAAAGGCTTGAAACTTCAAGTGGAATTTTATTACTACCTTCCTTATCTTTTCTAGGAATTAAAGCATAACACATATGTTGATGTTTTATGCCATCTAAAAAATTTCTTCCATTAGCAAGACATATCCTAACACTACCGCATACCTTTTCACCTTCCTTTATCAAGGGATTTAGTTTGTGGCAAACTCCATCCTTTGTTAGAGAGAATGTATTTGCATGACCATCATGTACAACACGTCTATCAAACTACTACAACCTTCCCAACAATAAATCGCAGAGATCCATTGGAATGATGTCACAGAGAACCTCATCATGGTAACTCCAATCTTGAGCTTTACCAAAAAAATTTCACTAACCAAGACCTTATGATCATCCTTCACCCAAGAAATTTGATAAGGTTGGGGGTGTTTCTCCCTCTTCAGCTTTAGCTTTGAGACCATCTCTTCTGACACCAAGTTGCCAGCGCCTCCACCATCAACAATCACATAAAAACATTTACCCTTGCACTTGCACCTAGTATAAAACAAACTCCTCCTTTGTATTGGTTTAGTCTCACTACTTAGTAAGACCCTTTCATTTACTAGAACCTCTCCTCTCTTGGCATCCTTTGAGTCTAATGACTGTGCATCCTCATCCACATTTGCAACCCTTGTTTGACCATCATCTCTCCTATCTATCCTTCCTTGGCATTGAGGGCATTCAAAGGCATGATGACCTTCTTCATTGCAATAAAAATAGGTACCACAGAAGCCTTCTCTTCTTCAACATTTTCCACATCCTCTACCTCTTCCTCTTTGATCTCCAATGTT